>JAQQAC010021848.1:25788407-25840153 GCA_029783875.1 Phataginus tricuspis | reverse complement strand
GTTCTTATACTCCACATATGAGTGAGATCATTTGGTACTTGTCTTTTTCGGCCTGGCTTATTTCACTGAGCATAATACCCTCTAGCTCCATCCATGTTGTTGCAAATGGTAGGATTTGTTTCTTTCTTATTGCTGCGTAATATTCCATTGTGTATATGTACCACATCTTCTTAATCCATTCATCTACTGATGGGCACTTAGGTTGCTTCCATTTCTTGGCTATTGTAAATAGTGCTGCAATAAACATAGGGGTGCATGTGTCTTTCTCAAACTGGGCTGCTGCATTCTTGGGGTAAATTCCTAGGAGTGGGATTCCTGGGTCAAATGGTATTTCTATTTTGAGTTTTTTGAGGAACCTCCATACTGCTTTCCACAATGGTTGAACTAATTTGCATTCCCACCAGCAATGTAGGAGGGTTCCCCTCTCTCCACATCCTCGCCAACATTTGGTGTTGTTTGTGTTTTGGATGTTGGCCATCCTCACTGGTGTGAGGTGATATCTCATTGTGGTTTTAATCTGCATTTCTCTGATGATTAGCGATGTGGAGCATTTTTTCATGTGCCTGTTGGCCATCTGAATTTCTTCTTTAGAGAAGTGTCTATTCATGTCCTGTGCCCATTTCTTAATTGGGTTATTTGCTTTTTGTTTGTTAAGGTGCGTGAGTTCTTTGTATATTTTGGGTGTCAACCCCTTATCAGATACATCATTTATGAATATATTTTCCCATATTGTAGGATGTCTTTTTGTTCTACTAATGGTGTCCTTTGCTGTACAGAAGCTTTTCAACTTGATATAGTCCCATTTGTTCATTTTTGCTTTTGTTTCCCTTGCCCGGGGGGATATGTTCATGAAGAAGTCACTCATGTTTATGTCCAAGAGATTTTCTAAGAGTTTTATGGTTTCATGACTTACATTCAGGTCTTTTGATCTGTTTTGTTTACTTTTGTGTTTGGGGTTAGATAATCAGTTTCATTCTCTTACATGTAGCTGTCTAGTTTTGCCAACACCACCTGTTGAAGAGGCTTTCATTTCCCCATTGTATATCCATGGCTCCTTTATCATATATTAATTGACCATATATGCTTGGGTTTATATCTGAGCTCTGTAGTCTGTTCCATTGGTTTATGGGTCTGTTCTTATGCCAGTACCAAATTGTCTTGATTACTGTGGTTTTGTAGTAGAGCTTGAAGTCAGAGAGCATAATTCCCCCTGTTTTATTCTTCCTTCTCAGGATTGTTTTGGCTATTCGGGGTCTTTTGTGGTTCCATATGAATTTTAGAACTATTTGCTCTAGTTCGTTGAAGAATGCTGTTGGTATTTTGATTGATAAGGATTGCATTGAATCTGTAGATTGCTTTAGGCAGGATGGCCATTTTGACAATATTAATTCTTCCTATCCATGAGCACAGGATGTGTTTCCATTTATTGGTATCTTTAATTTCTCTCATGAGTTTTTTGTAGTTTTCAGAGTATAGGTCTTTCATTTCCTTGGTTAGGTTTATTCCTAGGTATTTTATTCTTTTTGATGCAGTTGTGAATGGAATTGTTTTCCTGATTTCTCTTTCTGCTAGTTCATTGTTAGTGTATAGGAATGCAACAGATTTCTCTGTATTTTGTATCCTGCAACTTTGCTGAATTCAGATATTAGATCTAGTATTTTTGGAGTGGATTCTTTAGGGTTTCTTATATACAATATCATGTCATCTGCAAACAGGGACAGTTTGACTTCTTCCTTACCAATCTGGATGCCTTTTATTTCTTTGTGTTGTCTGATTGCCATGGCTAGGACCTCTAGAACTATGTTGAATAAAAGTGGGGAGAGTGGGCATCCTTGTCTTGTTCCCAATCTTAAAGGAAAGCTTTCAGCTTCTCGCTGTTAAGTATAATGTTGGCTGTGGGTTTGTCATATATGGCCTTTATTATGTTGAAGTACTTGCCCTCCATATGCTGGTGGGATTTTATCTGATGAATTCAAACACTCATTTTATTCAGACCTTCCATCTTTGAGGTACCCAAAAATAGTAGGCCTTCCGTGGAGTTGTATAAGGATTCCATCTGTTTCACACTGAAAAGTAGGGCTTTAATGGAAAATTAAAAATGAGCCGGATCGCCTTTCCCACAACAAAGCCCAGGGCAGTTTTCCCAATCCTTTCTTCTTTTAATCCCCAGCAAAAGTTACTGAATCTGTATTTCTGTGAAATCCTGCCCAATTTAAATCTGAAAATAAACAGCAACAAGTCCCTTCGTTTCCACACAGTGTATCTACTTGGAAACAGTGACAAGTTCAAATTTGTCACTTGTAAAGTTTGATTTTGATTTCAGTTCTAATATTTTCCAGGAATTGTGTTTGAAATATTGCCTATAGCTAGGCAGATGCACTCAAGGCATTTGAAAAGCACCTGTTTTTGTAAATGCTTTCTTTTATTTGCTCAGCCTGGAGGTCTCTTTTGTCCAGTTTGTTGTCCAACCTCCTGGAAATACAAACAGAGCACCTGATAGTTTTTAGATGTAGGAGCTGAGTTATCAGTGAACTCTATCAATGTCGTTCTCTATCTTTTATCATCGTCTCCTACTTGAAAAGGCCGGTTCTGGGCTTTTCTCTATCTACCTTTGCCCAGTCTGTATCCTCTTGATATGTTATGTCCTTCAGGCGCTTCCGGGGTTTAAAGATAAAGATTCCAGTCGCTTCAGTCCTGTGCTTTCTTGATTGAGTGAGGAGGAGTGATTCCTGTCCAAAGGGATATGCTGGCTGACGCAGATCCCTTGTCCCCTTGTGACAAGCAGTGAAGGGCAGGAAACCCAACCCCTCAGCCCGGCACTCAGTGCTTCCACCGCCTCCACATTCCTGGCCGTCCCTGCCTCACCTCGTTCACCACGACGCTCACACTTCATGAGTCACGTGTCAGTCTACTCATGAACACAGAACATGCATCCTGGCCTTTGTTTTCCTTTCCTGGAATCCCCTGAGAATTTTATCCATTTTTCAAAGCCCAGCTGGAATCCCAATACTGGGCAAAGTTTCCCCTAGTCTCCTGATTCTTTTGCATTGAACATTTGTTGTCTCTCGGTTGCCTGCTACTACATGGTGCCTTATGTTGTTAGTTAAATCCTGAAATGAGTCAGGGTGCAGAGAATTTTTGTGACTTGCCTGAGATCGTACATCCAGTTACTAATTTAGATTAGAATCCAGGTCTTCTAGAAATCTGTGCATGTCTTGCCTTCTCAAAAGACTGTTGGCCCCATGTATACAAAACTGTTTTGGCTGCTCCCTTGCCCCTTTTACTGACCCCCTGTAGCATATAGTACAGTGTCATTCATAGTGTAGTTACTCACCAGATGTTCATTCAGAGAGGCCTGGGGGCAGAGCCCTGGACTGTGTGGCTGGTTTCTCAGCCATCTGTGGAGCTAGGCTGGCATCTCCTTGGATGCTGAACTTTGTAGTTTCTGAGAGCACTTGTAGTCATTCTCTACTGACCACATGGTTTTAGGTTTGGTGACTCTACTAGACTTCTCATCAGTGTATTTTGAGAATGGTGTACGTTTGAAGATCTTCATAATCTTGAGCTTTTTGCTAAAAATTTGTAGTGGTCAGGGAAATAGTCACTTACTTGCTTTCTGCCATCAGGCTTTCAGCAACAAGATTTTCACTAAAAACAGTAGGAAGTTACCAGGAGTGCACAATGACAACCAAGACCAGGGGAAATGTAGAATGTCCCCAGTCTGGAGGACCTGGAAGAATATGGTGAATGAGGGAAGAGTGGCCTGCTGCGAGTGTTGTGCCTGAAAGTCTATGAGAGGGCAGGTGCTCACCTGTCCTGCACCTGCCCATTTCTGGCTCTCTCAAAGTGACATTAAGCCAAGTCCCTCAGTCACACCCAGCGCAGCCTTGGCTGTGGGAATGCCTTCCTCTCCAGGCGTTACTCTCCTTCACTTGGTAAGAATCTCCTTAGCAGGGGAAGAGGGTCCCATCCTAGACTTAAAGTCCTAGAAAGTAATGACTCTACACTGTATCCCAACCACAGCTTCTGTTTCTATCCTTCAGAAAAGTGATTGAAAATAAGCCCTTAGAAAATTTTCCTGTGGTTGGGGGTCAATACCTGAGTCATTGGGGGTAACAGTAGACACAGCACAGGAGGCAGTGTTTGTCAGCCGTTCATGATGCGCCTTCCCAGCTGCCTGTGAGAAGTGCTCTGTGGGTCCTCACTGTGGCTTGCCCAGCCTAGACCTCACCTGGATGCCAGGTATAATGCATCTGAAAGATGGACAGCAGAGTACCAAGAACACTTTTGGTGAATGCGGGCCAACTGCTGCTGCCAAGGAGCAAGGTTTACCTGGTGCTTCACTGCAGTAGCAAACTTTGCCCCTTCCTTCGCCATGGCCTCACTGTCTATGATTTCAGCATGTTTCCTGCCCTCAGCCTCCACCTTAAATGCGAGAAGGCACTGCCATAGCAAAGTGTGCTTTCCTCTTGCTGGCGTATAATGTCACCGTTCTGTATTCATCCAGTTGGTTCATTTTTAGTCACTTTTGTACATGTCAGTGTTAACATTTCCATTATCCACTACAAGTTTCCAGAAGGCTGAAAGTACCTGCATTTAGTTTGCTTTGTGCTGTGTAACGCACTGAACTGTGCACTTGTTAAATGCTTGTTGATAATGATTCTAGGCTTCCAAGTGGGGAGGTCTTAAAAGTGTTCTTTCACTGCTTCTAGAATGAGATGCATCAAATAAATATTCTTCGTGAGGTAATCCACTAAGTTCTCTGCATTGATAGGTTATCAGAGTCACGGTTTAGAAACCACATTTGGTTGCACATAATTTAGGTTCCACCTTATTTATGTACCACCTCCTTGGGTGAAAATGCAGTGGTCCCAACTTCTAGTCCTGTCTGCAAGTTGGGGCCAAGGCATAAATAATGTGCCCTATCCTACCCTCCTTTTCATCTAAGTGTTGACCACATGATTCCCACCATCTTACAGCTATTACTCAGCAGATTCTGACTTCAGACTGCCCAGAGCTGGAGTTGTTCTCTAAAAGGCCGAGAGTTGTAAAGGCTGTGGGGTGTGGCTGGAAGAATCTATAGGGACAGTGGTAATGAGCAGGACCAGATGCTTGTGTGGGTGCCAGTAGCTCCTGGGAAATTCTGACTGGTTTGTTCCTAAGTGTGATACAAGGAGAAACTGCAGCCCCAGGTGTTCCTTGATTATGCCTCAGCCCAACTGTGCCACATGGAGAAGAGTCCAGTGGGAAAATGTTAAGAATCCCTGATCTAGGGTTCCCCACGCAAGCCCTACTGCCTTCCCTGATCTCTGGCTGGACAGAGGCTCTGTTTCCTGATGAAACACTATGGCCTCTACCTACAACAGCAATGCTCCTATGCACCTGAGGTCCAGAACTGCCACTGGGAAGAGCCTTGCTCTGTGCTCCCCACTAGGATGCTCAGCTGGGCTCCCAGTGCTTCCAGGATGATCTAGAGCATACGGAAAGGAGATCCACTAAAGGGGGTGGTGTTGGAGAGGCTGGAGAGGGTGCAGCTGACAGGCAGAGGGGGACCAGCAGAGTTGATAGGGTCACAACCATGGCAAGTGAAGAAGGAACTCTTGCATCTGTTCCCTGTGGCTGCTGTGACAGCTCGCCTCTGGTGCAGAAGCCTTGTAACTAAGGTGTCAGCAGGTTCCAGTTCCTTCTAGAAGGTCTGAGAGAGACTGCTCCATGCCTTTTTCCCAGTTCTGGTGGCTGCTGGCAGCCCTTGGCTTTTCTCAGCTTGTAGACAAATAACTGCAATTTCTGCGTCTGTCTTCACGTGGCATTCTCTCTGTGTGTCTTTACATGGCCTTCTCCTCTCTTATAAGGATACCTGTAACTGGATTTAGAACCTACCCTAATCCTTGAGATCCTTAATTACATCTTCAAAGACGATTTTTCCAAATAGGCTACACTTTCAGGTTCCAGATAGACATTCTTTTTGGAGGGGCCACCGCTCAACCCACTGTGGCCCTCAAAGGGGTAAAACTTTATCAACTTGGAGCAAGAAAGAACGGATGAGAAAGGTATTTGCAAGTTTGAATACTAAAAAGAGAAGGCACAATACCTTACATGTGTGATTTTTAACTATCACTGCGGATAGATGACATTTTATGTGAAAAGAAAGCCATTTGAAGGTGTGGAGTGTCCTGAAACTGTTAGTAAAGTTGGAGGCTGAGCCATTGTCTGAAGTTGGAAGATTTGGAGATGGAAGGAGGGCTTAGAGAATCTAGAACAAGTCCAAACAGCCACAAAAATACAGGATGATAATGTTATTAGATGGATAGAAAGTATTACAGAGAAATAGACCTCATTGGAATTTGTAGGTATTTTTAATGGTTTTCTTAAGCCCAGTTTTGTGACTTTGGTAGTATTTGTCACTTTGGAATTGGAATTTCTGACCTTGTGGTGACCTAGAGTTGAGGATTGGTTTGAATAGTCAAGTGAGGAAGATGTTCTAAGAGACTAAAGAAAAAATCCTCTGGCTTTTCTGTAAGTAGGGTTCAGGCTGGGTAGGGGAATTGGAATGATGAGTAAAGTAAGAAAGGGTCTGAGGTTTTAGGGATGTGATGAGTAAAACAGTGGGTGCGGAGGAGGAGAAACAGGCCAGAAGGCCCTGGAAAGAGGAAGCCTAGGGAGGTGGAGGGTTCAGAAATGGTGCTGAGCAAGGGTGGCTTCCTGTTGAATGGTTCTCCACTCAACAGTAGAATAGAGATTAAGGACATTAGACATAAAGAATTCAAGAACCTGAAACCTATAGGTTCCTTTTGCCCTTCAAATGTATATAAGTGGTGTCTTGTGGAAGAATGACATGTCAGTATGTCACACTTGTTAAAAACCCTGGGTGAGTGTTCTGAGCCTCTGAAACCTTTGCATTAGGACGAGTGGGTTAGTGGGGATACTGTTTTGAACTTGAATTCGATTTATTTTCCTCCTGATCCTCGTTGCCCAGGGATTCTGTCCCATTACTTCAGGAGGACAGAATATGGTCTAGGACAAGGAAGACATTGTTTTGACTTCCAAAACAGGCCCTTGAAGCATGTTGCAGAAACCAGAGTTAGCCCAGGCCTTCATTTAAAGGAGACAGGCTTTGTTAGAAGAAAAACAAGTTGTGGATTCCAAGGAGCCAGGTCTCAGAAGGACTGGCATGTATTGCACAGTAAGGCATGTGGGAGGAGGGCTGCAGGAAGGAGGGGATCCCTTCCTGGAATGGAAGGTGGAGGAGACTAGAGACAAGAGATATGAATGGGTCGCTGAGGTCCCCACTCCGGGTGGGGTGGGTGGAGGAGAATCTCGCAGAGAGCTTTAGTGCCCTGTGCCTCCTATGCCCTGGACCCTGGAAGGAAGGCACCTTGTCATGTGCCCTGAAGTGGGGCATGTTTTGGCAGAAACAAGGCCTGAAATAGTGTCCCTCCCAATTATGCAAAGTTGGCATAGGAGAAATCCGGCCAGTCCTACATGCCCCCTTGGATGGATGTGGAGGTGCTGAGGGAGCTGACGGCAGAAGTCCGGGGTCCTAATGAGGCCAGCACAGAACTCTGCTAGTCTCAGAGCTGGAGACTGGCTGAGTTTGTGGCTGCCAGTCTCCACCGGCCACTGGAGCAGAAGCAGGCCGGCGCCCACGGAGGGAGGAGACGTCCCAGGGAGGCCCACGAGGGCCTGGAGGGAAAGCCTGCACCAGGTCCTCTCCCGTCACTTCCCTTGGGGGAAGGAAGGAAAGGGAAAAGAACAGCCTTGAGAGGCAGTTTTACCTTAGTTTCATGTGGCTAACTGCCCTGAAGGACTAAGATTTTAAATCTGAAGACAGTAAGTTTTCTTGAAGTAGCAGGGTTGTTTTTTCTACCATAAGCAGAAATATAATGCCATGGTCAAGTTGAATTCAACTATGGAGAAATGAAGTAACCCCTTTTGTAGACAGTTGAGTAGTAAGTAGATTCCAAACCTGCCTCCCTACATTTGAGCTGTATTTTAACTCCATGTAGTTGATGGTAGGGGAACACTTTTCCTTTTAGTAAGTCATGACTTAGCGTACCTCTATTAAGTCCATTCCGGGCAGAAGATGGGAAGAGCTGTTGCTCTCAAGTTGCAGGGCTGTCTGCCAGAAATCCCCGAGTGCACTGGCGACTGGGGCTTCCCATGTTTGCCTAGTGGCAGCCCTGGCTGCCTTGGGAGGAAGGACCTTAGTTGCTGAGGAGCCTCTGGTCAGCGGAGAGATTTGCATCTCAGGCCTCTCTTTAATGAACTTACTGTGATGCTGGAGACAAGAAGAGAATTTTTACAGGGTGTGCTCCTTTCCCTCCTTACTTTAAATATATCAGGGTGAATACTAGAAGTTATGGTCTTTGACTATAATGAGAGACCTCTTCATTTTTATTCTGTACTCACATACTAAATGAAGTACGAGTTTATGAAGGGATTCATCTCCAAGTGTAATTCGTAAGTAGTTACCCAGAACACTCAAAAAATGAGGGGGGTGACAAACCAGTTAGCTTTTTGTACTTACATTTCATTTAAGATGTTTTAAAATCTGCTGTTTCTTGAAATGCCTAGTAATTTTGGAAGAGAAATCTTTAGTCTTGCCTTAAAAAGCACATGTTTGGCCCGGTGGGATGAGGTGGGAAGTGGTCTGTTGGAATATGTATTTTCCTGCTAGAAAATTACTGTGACCCTTAGAGCACATCTTGCCAAAAGATAAACACATTTCATATTTTCCCTCATCTGTCAGTGGGAGCCAAGAGAGCTAAAGATGGGAAACCATAACATCTATTGAAAGGAGTCACTAAAATCATCAAAATTATAGAATTTCTTAAAATGTTGATTTATTCACTGACAGCATTTTTATATTTTGGGTCTGAAATAATTTGATTCAAAATCTTCTAAAAAATAAAACATCTAAAAATTAAAAACATGTCTGTATGCAGTAGAGAAAAAAATATTTTTATACTAACTAAACATTAAAAAGAATCTACGACAGTAATTATTCTTGGTACATATTCACTCACCTTAGTTTTTTATCCATGTCTTTAATACCCTGCCACTGATATTTTTTATGGAGATTGAATTGTTTTTAATTTTCTCAGTTTGCCCGCAACTTCCTTTGTAGTTATATTTTATAGTTAATATTTGAAATTGTTAATATCTTCAGTTGGCATTTATGTATATTCATCATAATATTTTTAACTGAGAAAATAGTTTTCTACAGATGCACATGGCTAAATGGTGGCTTTTCTCAGACTAATTTTTTCTTGTATTGCAATGTGTAAATATTTTTGCCCAAATATTTTCACAGGTCTTTTACCCCCATCAGGATTCTTCAGTGAGTATTTTTACAAGGCAAAAACTCATGAAAATAAGTTCCCCCATGGTTCTTTTGACTTTTTTACTACATTTAGATTATACAATCATAGATCTTCATAATTTCACTCCAGTCTGGTTGAGAATATAAATGTAACCAATTAAAACCAGGTGCATATCGAATGAGTGCTCTAAGACAAGTCCAGATACTTAGTAACATCATTTGTAGATACTACAAAATTTCAGAATTAAATACTGGACACTGTTTGAGTTCTCATAATTTAATGTGTCTAGTTCCTTCTTTGCTTTTGTTGGGATAAATTTCAATATCTCCCTGTTTGAAAGTCTTGTTTCAATAACTGCAACTGGCTAAAGGCTTTAAAAGCTGAAATGTTTTGATCACTGCCTTGATCAAAGACTTCCTACTCTCTTGGAACAGAATGAATCCAGGCTTTACAGGACTCACTCTCATACCATTATGGTACACCCAGGTTGACTTAGAGAATTGTTTCTAAAACATTTCTAAAACCTAGTTGATGATGACAGGTGGCAAAATACAAGCACTACACTGCCATGCTGAAGTGGTTTTTGCATCAACAAAACGTTTTGTCACAAAAATTTTGTAGTTCAGTTTTTCTATTTGTTAGTTTCTACACCAATAGTTTCTTTTACGTTTGGTAAGAGATGTAGCCAGTTACTTGAATGCAGTTATGGACTATGCATAAGCCATACCCAATTCCAAGTAACTTTCTGCTCCATAGGTTTCTTGATTTAGTAAGGACCATTGTTTTTAGCCTCACAAAATTTGTATTTGTATTACACTGAAAAAAACAAAAAATGTCATCCTGTTGTTAAAACTTTTTACAATTTACATTAGCACTCACAATAACATGAGATGTTTCACCTGTGACAGAACGAACTTCCACAAGCTTTATTTTGATCCTAGAAAAGAGCTGGAAAAAAAATCAAACCATTATTGGAATTAATTGATTTTTATTTAAAATACCTATTACTAACATAAAACTGGAATCATTTCACTGTGAAGTTTTTTATTCTGCTAATGAAGCCAACACATCAAAACTCACTTAATATATCACTTTTCATATATGCATAAAAAAAACCTGAACTAAAAAATGAGCAGAATCAACTTAGAAGAGCAGTGAAAAATCACGCTTCCTGGAGTGGTATGTTAGTGACTCTTCTGTAGCTGCCTGTATTCAGTTGTCTTCAAGCACAGTCCTACTACAGTGACTATTAACATTTAAAGTAGTTGCTGATGCCGCTCTAGCAGATTTGTGACATGTGGTTTATGTAGTGAATGATAGACCTACAGCTCCCAAGGTGGGCAATAAATATCAACAAACATTTTGTGCAAGTTAACATATATCATCGAGCTTTCTTGAAAAATTCAGTACTACATTTTTTAGGTTTGCATTTTTTCTTTTTTAGCTCATTGCGACTGAAAGGAGATTTACAAAGTAAAGTAGAATGACCATCAATAATGACAACACTGTAATGAGGGCATCCACACCATTCTTGAGGTCTGTTTCCTGCAAATAGTTCATGTATACCTAACCTGTCATCTTCCCTTTTCCATTGATGTGTCATCCTGTGCATCTCAGGCATGGGTCACAGCACAGTGGTTGGAGCACACAGTTTCTTGGTGGGGAACTGCCAGTGGAGGCTGGGAGGAGTTTGCTGCTGGGCTGGTCATGTGCAGGGGCTCTTCATTGGTGCATCCTGCATGTTTTCCTTGGAAGGAATGTGTCTTTGCCAAGGTTGGAAAAGGACAGGAAAAGAGAGATTGTCATTGATCACTTTTCGGATTTAATCACATGATAAGGTGAAAATTGTCTTCACTGTGCAGTTATCTTACCTGGTAGGCCAGGCTATGGCAGAAGCTGGAAGTACAAGGTGGAGGTTGCCAAACTCAATCTGTTGCTTAATATAACAATTAATAATAATACTTGGTTTAAAAAATGAAACATTTGGACAAAGGCCTAATCCAACAGCCTGTTGGGACATAGGTGTAATCTTGTACTTTCACAGATAAGCCAAGGGTAAGGTCACCCTGGTTAGAGTTCACATTTCTCCATCTGCTTTGCACTGTTCTCTTTGGACTCTTCTGATAACATTGCTGTGTGCCCTCCTCTGCTGTTGACTTCCAATCCCACTTCCCACAACAGCTGAGTGAGCGTTCAAAAACCTGTGTGAGAACACATAACACCCTCCATGCTTCCTGTTGCGGTTGGAATGAGTCCAGCTCTCCACCATGGGCCATCAGGCCTTTCATGCTCCCACCCTTGCACAACTGGCCCCACTAGATTTTAAGCTTCCAGGGGACATGTACCTTGCGTGTGTCTTTGCCAGCATGGCCCATGAGAGCTGCTCAGTACATTTTCTCAAAAGGGAATGAGTGTGCTTTGAGTTGGTGAAAAAAGGAGTATCTTACTAATCCATAGCAAGAAGGAATGGCAAGGCCAAATCTCTAGATGTTAAATATTCTATCTCTAGTAAAATGTTGGACAGCAGAATGTATCACAGGACTGAATCCTCCCCATTAGCAGAGCTGTTAAAATGCCTGCAAACCATTCTGATTCTGGTTTCCCAGCCTCTGCCCACCTGGCAAGTGAGTATAAATTACAAGGGGTCTGTTGTTTAGCCAACATTAGGTCAGAGATTTTTGTTAGGTGTACTTGGGATACATGAGGAAAGGTGATTCTCCGTTGGTTTGGGGGAGACTAGGACATACAATGTAAGTGGTAGAGGAATACTTTGAAGCCACAATTTTGAGGTCTTGTGTGTTATTAGACAACTGCTTCCTATTGGATCTCTTTTTACAACATGCTACTGTTCAGTTTTGAATGCCTTTCCAAGGACAGTAAGTGGTTTTATACACTATGACATCATTTCCATAGCAACTGATGTGTTTTAACAAAGAGAGACTCTGCTAGAAGTAGGCTGGAAAGGACAAATACAGAAATGGCACAGTGTAAAATGTGGGGCAATGTGTGCTGTAGTAAAGACTTTCTCTTTTTTTTTTTCTACCTTCCTGTTTAGGGAAACCTGTGTAACTAGATCTTGGCTTCCTAACTCTTACTAATAAAATTTTTACTGTACCCAACACTGTCTTGTATTTTGTTGACACGCCTTTAGTTGGTAGTTGGATTTTTTTGTTTGCTTTAACATGATGTTCATTCCATTAACATACAAACGTTTGTAATTTTATCCATTTTAAAAATACTCTCTGTCCACCAGACCTTCCCCTGTGGCAGCCACTTCACTTCTTCCCTGCCCTTATTGCAGTGCCTCCTATACTACCTGTGTCCACACAGCATCGTTAAAAAGTCAGAGGCATTCCAGCCAGGACTTCACCCACTGTTGGGTCCAGTTGGTCACACCTTGTCCTCTAAGGCTATTATGATTGCCTCTTTTGTTTATTTAGAAGCAAACGTGGATAAGTATACATTTCAGATAATCCTATAAAACACGAAGCCCCTGTGTAGGAGTGCTTGTATAAGCCCAAGGGATCACTGGTACCCTGCTTTGTGTGTCTGAATGTGCTTGGATTATTTTGTTACATGCTAATAAAAACCCCTTCTGTGCTCTTAATGAAGCTGGAGTGGTGGGCAGATTGCAGCCAGGTTCCTGTTTAGTAGAAAGAGAAACCAGAGCTAGGTCTTAATCTTACAAAGGTAGCAAACCAGCCTATGGGCTGGGTTATACGTTGGTTCTGTTTTGTTGGGACTTAAAAAAAGTTAAACCAGCATTTTAAAATTGGGCAGTTTTGACAAAAAATGAGATTCTGAGTTTCTCTTGAAAAAAATTGTGAAGTCTGGCAAAGCTGACCTGTCCTCTGAAGGACAGCGCTGCAGCTGTGCTGGGATGGGGCCGAGCTCCCCTGCCACCCCAGTGCCATCTCACCTGCTTTATTCATTATTTTGCCTGCCTAGCCCCTGTGGCTTGTTTAATACGTGATGTTTGCTGCACCTCCCACCCCCATCCACTCACAGAGAAAATAAATACCAGTCGTTTCCAAGCGACTTCTTCCTCCTGACAGTGGGTGAGAATTCAGCATTTTAGGGAGTAACTCAAGAGGTCCATGGGGAGAGGCATCATTAGGCTGTAGAGCCAGCATTGGGCACCTTACCATTTCAGTGGTGCTGGCTGCATTTTGCATCTTGGGGTGCCTACCCCTCTTGTTTGCCTCTGTCAGAGCGAGGTTACACATGCAGCCAGCTGAGACATGGAAGAGGGAGGTGCCGCAGTGGAGAGCTGACTGTGCAAGCAGAAGCTGGCCAGGAGCTAAAGCTCCAACATCATAATAGGCTGTGGGTTTTCACTGCCTCTGATAGGAGGCAAACAGGTTTGTATAAAAACAGTAAGAATATGCAGTAGGACAAAGTATATACAATGGTGGCCGAGCTCCAGGGATTTCCGCAGCCACCTTTGCTGTGTTCTCGCTCACTAGACCCTTTCCTTCCAGTTACTTCAGGGATCCCCTGATGTCCACATGCTGAAGATGCCCTTGGGGTGGCACTGACTTGTCACCAACCTCATCGCTACCCAGTGTCCTTCACCATGGGCGTGTGCTGGGAGTTGGGCAGACGCTCAGAGATTATAGCTGCTGCCACCTCAAACCTTGTTGGGAGGTCATGTGTGCAGGACACAGAACGAGCCAGACTGGGGCCAGAACAAACAGCTGGAGGAAAATGCATTTTTCCTGGCGGAAATGGGGCAGTGAGGCATGCCCCACAGCACAGGGCCTTATCTGAGCTGGGTCCTGTCTCCAGGCCTGTCCCTACTGTCGGCACGCAAGAGACTGTGGTACCCCTGAGTGTGGATGGTCCCAAATGCTGCCCTGCATGTGTGCAGCTGTGGAGGCCTCTGCAAGCCCACTGTGAGAGTGGGCCTGTTCCTGGGCTCAGGCAGGGAGCCAAGGCCTGCCCTCTGCCAGGGAACACTGAGGAGCTCCTGTGTGCCGTGCATGTGTCTCGGCTTTCTTTGGGATTGTGGCCGAGTCTGGCCCTGCCTGGTCTTTTTTGTGCCTTGGTCCCTAAGTAAGAAAAGCCAAAAGAACACTGCCCCCTTGATGTGCCTGACATGAGGCTGCTATCAAATGGACACTTTATCCTCAGTCGCCACTGACATCATGCCACATACAGTTCTAAGGTTCCCATTTCAGTGTTGATTGAATAGAGCCACGATCGCTGGAGCAGAAGCCCTTTGCATGTGACATGTGGGGACGTGTCCAGGAGTGCGCAGATGTCTTCTGGCAGGTTGATGAATATTTTAAATCTTTTGCAAGTAGTAAAAAGGGCTGAATTGGAAATAGAGAAGATGATGTGGCAAGAGAAGAATACACCTCATTTCTCACTCAATCATCCTTAAAATAATCAAACAAAAACCAGAACCATGATTTGAATCTTGGATTTGTCAGCCCTGAAACTCATATGAGTTGTGATTATGACTCTAACGTACTGAATCTCAGTTTCTCAGTCACATTTTTTAAGTAAAGAGGAAACACTGGGTAATAGTAAAAATTACAGCAGAATTTCCTGATTGGATCTTTGTCATTTATTTATAGCTAAAGACACAGGACTTAAAGGCTGTCTTCTGGTTACCTGTATGCCATGAGTACCCTGAGGGTACACCTGGGTTTATCTGCCACCCTCCCCAGCACACACCCCTGCTCATATGTGCAAGAGGGCACTGGCTCAGCCTGCTGGAGCATAGTTTCATTTCCTTCCCCTGTGGTCAGTTCTTCGCTTGTCGCTCTGTCACCACCCCTCCTCGCCCTTCATGGCATAGCCCCTGTGTGCGCAGGCTGTCCTGGCCAGAGAGCTGGCCTTGGAGCAGGGATGGTTGGGACAGGTACTACATGAGGGCTGTAAGGTCACAGAGGAGAGGAATCCGATTTTGCATAGAAGTAGGGCCAAAGGAAAATAAGTGAAAAGGTGATTGTCCTGGGCCTGAAGGCCAGTTAGGAGAAAATTATACTTGCCCAGAAGGGTTGGAGAGATCGAAACCATGACACATAGCCCAGTGCCAGGAGTATGCCAGGAGCTGGACCTATTTTTTCGCCCCTCTCTAGAGACAGGCAAGTTGGAAATATACTGGTAAGGGCAGAAGTGTGCTTCTAACTGGCTGACCTCTTAGTTAGCGTATGCCATCTCTCCACCATCTAGCCTCTGCCTCAGCTTCCACCTTCTTCCCGCTGCCCCCCAACAGCCTCTGCCCTGTAGCACGCCCACCCATGCCTCTTGCAATTTTCTGAACATGTGGCCAGCTCTCCTCTGTATCTGCTCTTTCCTCTGCCAGTACTGTTCTGTTGTGAGGTGCCTGTGGTGCGCACGCCGTGTCCCTAGGCATTTGGAATACAAGAGCAGTGGGGACTGGAGGGATGGCTGTATCAAGAGAGAGCTCCAAGTTGAGGGCTTCTCAGTTTTATTTTTAGGGTTTTCTCTAAAAATAAGTCTTTGTGTATTCTCTTAAAGATGGAGGATCTGATCTGACCTAATGGTTGAGAGCAGCTCATTTTTTGGTCAGGGCCTTGTCCTTCACATCCATTCCTGCAGTTAGTGACACATTCGCAATATTATGAATCAGCTTTTCCATTGGGGAATCTGGGTCACTTCAGTGCTGTTTCTCAAACAAAACATCGCATTACTTCAGGAAGAATAACAAGCACGGTCAATGCCCATGAGTCCACAATTGAATATAGGCAACTATCTAAATCTGTACACACATGGGAGGGAGGGATTTATCTTGCCTTAAACCTTGGAGACTTAAAATTTGGATATTCCAAAAATCTAGATTTAGAATAAAGTAGGAAAATAACTGGTCAATTAAAAAAATATTTAATGTAGGCGTCATTTAAGTAAAAGGTATCTCTATTTTACTTAAACATTTGATGACCAAAATTTATTTTCAGCTTTTCAGAAACATAGCCTTTATTTAAGAAAGATAAAAAATGCCACTCTTCTTTCTGGATGGAGTTGCCATGTGAGTTTTACTCTTAGGCAATTCTCTCTCATCCAGCCTTTTCATCCAGCCACATCCTCTTTGAAACAATGGAACTAGTGCCTAAAAATATCTCAAGCCGTGCTTGCTTGCTAAGTCTTTAAAGTTAAAGCTGTGGCATCCTTTTGGTTTATGGCTGCAGGATGATGCATATATGTACCATCTTAGTTAATTACCTCCATCTGGTTAGTAAGCCAGGAAAAGAAATGGGCTGATGCCATGTATGTGCATGTAAGGAAAGATTCCTCATGCAGTAGTGAGCCAGCAGCTCCCAACAGGCTTGCAGTTTTCCTTTCGGCCCAGTTGTTCAGGTGCTGTGGAGTGCAGGCTCATCCCTTCAGAGCTGCTGAGCTGGGTGTCCTGTGCCCCTGTAGTCCTGCTGCACAGAGGATTAGCTCCACACTGCTTGGGGAGGGGTAATGCCTTACCAGCTGCTCCTCCTGTGGCAGATGAAGGAACTTTTCACCTTGCAAATAGAAAATGCCATTCTTTAAGTCAGAAGTATATTCTTAACCTTTTTGCAAGTGTTCAAGAATGGAAGTCAGACTGAATATATGTTCCATTTGATTAGAAGTCCCATGGTACTGAATTAATCTTTACTGGTTATAGGGAGGCCAGTTACAGTTTCTGGACAGCAGTGTGTGGATCCCCAGTGGACCAGCCAGAAGAAGAGGCATGTATTGCCTAGTGGCATCTTTTGGTTGGAACGGGACAGCATGTCTCAGGAACAGGAAAGACAGGGGTGGATGTGTTGCTAAGGTGCGGACTGTAGTGGAGCTGGGTGGTGTGGGTTGGTAAGGTGCGGGCTCCTTGCTGGTTCTCTGGCATGTCTGCAGTCAGTTCATGATTTGAATGCCCTCTGCAGAGGACAATATATGAGTTTCTAATTCTCTTCCCCATGGCCATTTTTTCTTTCCTTCATTCTGAGTCATCTTTGATTAAACAAAACAAAGATGTTACTGTTAATTATGTATACTTTCAGACAGTGCAAAAACTCTCTTTTGTGTATGTGTGTTGGGGGATGGTTTTGATAGGGATAGTAATTTATGATGGGGATATTTTAAATCGTGGACCAGGAAGAAAGATGCTAAGAATCATACTGAAAAAAAAAGTCTGAGTCTCTACTAAAAAAGGAAAACTTGTTTCTGCTATTTTTTTTCCAGATTCCTCAAATCTTTCACTTTCTGCCCTAATATATTGTTGTCAGTGTAATTCCATTCAACCACTTTTATTCTCTTTAAATACCTTATTAAAGCTGATGCTTGGTTCAAACAGCTAAAATTGCAAATTATAAATGAAGTACTATGAAGTGAACAGGTTGTAGGCAGAGTGCATGAGCAGACTGGAAATCTGCCATTCTGCCCCTGGCACTTTACAGATGAATGTGAATGTGGACTGGGTGTGGGTGCCATCCAAATCAGCTTTGCCAGGGGTTTGGCACAAGGTTCTGAGGTGATCCTGAGGCTGCAGTTCCATAGACAAGTTGGTGCAGGCAGTGAGCTGGCAAGCCTCCCAAAGAAGGGAGCTCTACTGGTAAGAAAGAGGGGCTATCCCAGGGAGGCCGTTTTGACAGGGAAGCCCACCCACAGTCAGACAAGAAGCGGGGCAGACATGGGTGGAGGGCTGAGAAGAGATTTAAGCCAAGAGGTGAGTTGAGTAAGACCTTGGAAGAGTCATTTTCAATGTGTCCCAACTATGGGTGACTTGGAGACACTGTGAAGAAGGGGCGGGTGCAGACCTCCATCCTTACCTCTCCTGGCTCCAGAGAGTTAAGCTCTCGTGCCGGCTCCCTTTGGTGGTTCAGGTCCATCTCTTGCAAACAGGTCTTTGTGCAGCTGTGACTTAGCAACAATTGTGTGGACAAGAAAAAATTTGTGGGCAAATTGATTGTAGCAAGTGGAAATTCTGTGCTAGTTCTTTGTGGGTGGTTTACAGCAAAGAGTGTTCAGTTCTCTTCTGATGTCTATTTTTCTTTTATTCTACAGTCTTTTGAAGAGGCAGGATGCTGATCTAGACCTGGAAAAAGTAAGTTGACAAGTTCACACCTAGAGTATATGCCTTATAAATTAGAAAGGTTTCCCTTTGGGACCCAGGACTTTGTCCACTTTTAACTTGGGATTGTGACCCTGAGTCCACGGATTTCTGAGAGAGGGGCTGAGTTGAAGATGGAGCTGGTATATGAAATAGGAAGTCTTAGCTCACTTAGGTGAACCCACTATTTCCCCCCTTCTCTTGGTTGTCCACTCAATTTTGATAATTATAGGAACATATGTTTTAGTGGTATGTCTCCGCACCCCAGAAGTTGAATGGGACAGCCTTTGGGGCTGGGGAGGGATGAGTAGCACTCGTCTTCGAACTGGTTGGGGGTGGTCCCCTTCAGTCTCATTGTTTTTCTCCACCCTCAGATAGTGGCTGCTTACCTTTGCCCTAGTTGTACCTTCGAGTTGCAGTCACTGTATAACAGGTCATTCTTTCATTTGTTTCTTGGGGTTCCTCTGTGGGGACAAAAATAAATGTGACAGACGAGTACTCAGGTAATTATTACACAATGTGGTGGAGCTGTGTGGAGGGGGCTTCGGCTGGGGACTGGGCTGTCCAGAAAAGCTCCTTGATGGAGGGGATGTGTGAAAGACCAAATAGTCATTCTTTCTGCAAACGTCTGCTGTGTCTGCTTGTACTTCCTTCTTGACCCCCAGGCACCTGGGATTCCCATGAAGGCTGGACCTACAGGTCTCACCCTCTGCTGGGGCATCCTTTCCTGCCCCAGGCTCTGCTGCCCAGTCACAGTGCCTTGGGTGTAACTTTTCAGCAGTTCTCAGTTACATTCCTCAATTCCCTGGCCACTCAGGGGCTGCCACTTCATCATCTGGGAGTGACTTGGGGTTATTTCTCACTTTGAGTTTGTGTACAAGAGGGATACCTCTCCCTGAACTGGATCCGGTGTGTATGCAGACAGTACCATTAAGTTGAGGAAGGATGCTGTCTGAAACATCTTACTAGACCTGTTACGAGCAACCCCTCACCTTTGACCCATGCAGCCCCCCCGCCCCCACTTCCAGGCATGGCCTTTTCAGCTCCTGTAAACCCAAGGGACTTGGGGAAGTTTTAAAAGGCTCTAGTCAGGACCAGGCAGAGAGGAATGTTTTGGAATCTCCATGGGCTTAGGTTTTGGCTATGGAAGCCATGGATGGGCAGCGGCGCTACCTGTGGGGGTCAGCACCATGCCTTCCTGGGTCAGGCCAGGCTCATGGTAGGCTGGAGCCTGTGGGCTGGGAGCCCCTGCGGGGTGGTGTGCCACACAGGCAGAGCCCCTGGCCGGGCAGTTCAGGAAATGCTTGCTGCCACAGGCTGCAGGGCTCGCCTGGCCTGGTGCAGCTCAGGCCGAGATGAATCCTGTGACCATGAGAGGGGGAGGTCCAGTTGATGAAGAAAAGGGTGTGCTAGTGTTCCCAGTACTATCCAGTGCCAGGCAGATGAGAGGGCTAAATAAATAGGGTGGGAAGCCCTGTGTGGAATGAATTAAATTCTTGCTTTGGTTCTGCTGTTCCCTTGCTCTAAACCTTAGGCAAATCTTTTCTCCTATCCAAGCCTCATTTTTCTAATCAATAAAATGGTCTCTTCTCTAGGACCAAGTAGATTCCTAATTTTTTAACATGACACATTTTTTTTTTCGTTTTCTGTCTTGGGCTTTATACCAAAAAAGACAAAGGCTGTTGGCCAGCAGCCTGAGGAATTGCTCAGTAAGTCCCCACGGGTGGGGAGCTCCCTCCAGCAGCCAGGCCTTGTCTCTCGGGCCTCCAGGTAACAGCCCTCTGGCAGCAGTAACGGTCCCATGAGAAAGGAACAGTGTGACCCTGTCTTGTGGGTTGAGTATTTGTAAGTTCTGAAAGAATTCAGAATAAGAGCTAAAAGTGGGGTGGGAAATGCTTCCTGGGCTGCACAAATTTGAGCTGCGTCTGAGGGGCTCGGCCTGCTTCTCTTAGCAGAGTGGTTAATGACCTGAGAGAGGGGAGGCCACTCTTTTAAAATCTTTAATTCGAAAGCTCCCATTCCATCTTGTTCTGATGCTAAGACAGAGCCATTCATTGCTCTGTGCCTGCATTCGTTGAGCTGCTGAGGAGCATCTGCTGTAGGGTGAGCCTCCATTGCAAAGGTCAGTGGCACCTCCTGGCCAGCCCATGTGAAGAGAAATCACAGAAATCAGTGTGTTTTTAAGTGGATGCTTTGAGTTTTCTCTTTTAATGGAACATTTTTGTAAAGACAGAATTATGAATGGAAAACCAGCTTTATCTTGACATGTTGAAGCTCAAAGATGAATCAGCATAAATTCTGTAATTATTAATTATTATCTGTAGCTTACTGGCTGTCAACTACATACTGAGTGCTCTATCTGTGTCACGCTTGACCACTGCAACAGTCTGGTGAGTTGCTAAGGCACTGCAGTAATAGCAAGGATGCTAATCAGGTCTAGAACCTTCTCTTTTCCATACCCCACTTTACCTTAGAACTAATAGAAATTGGAGCAATATATTTGTGTGACTTCCTTTTAAAAAGTTCTGTGAATGATTAATAAAGAAATGTTACTTTCTAAAGAGGTCTTCCTAGACACTCTGCCTCCCAATCTGGATGGCGTTGCCCTACCACCATGCGCTTCCTCAAAGCTGCCATTGTTGTATATTTATTTGTACAATAACTGTCTCATACCTGTGTGTGCTATTGAACTGTAAGCCTTGTTGGGTCTGAATCCTTACATGGGCAAAACCTAGTGCCTGGCTCTGAGTGTGCCCTCTTAACATGCTGACTACAGGCATGAATGAATGGCATATGACCAAATTAAGGGATGACGAGAGCCAGTGAATGATACTTTGGTAGATGGCCCTACTGTGCACTCCAGAAATGCTGTTTCTTTTCTCCTTCCACTGGTTTTATCTGTGGAAGCCATGCATTGTATGGATACAAGACAGTCATTCCCTGGCTTTCTCTCTGAAGGGGCAGTTTCAAGCAAATGAATAGATAATTCTTAAGAATGAAGTGATCTGGACAAGCAAAGAGTCTGAAGACAAAAGATGGGGAGAGCAGTAAGTGCACAAGGGAAACACTGAAACTTCGCACAGAATCTTCTAGAATTATCGAGGGGTACACTTCTGAGTATGGTTTCCATAAGTCACTGATTTAAATATGTAAGTATCTTCTAAAACTGAACCCCATAAACCCATACTCAACTGAATCTTAAAGAATTTGTGATCAGGTATGTTAGAAGAACAAAAGTGTACTTCTTAAAATAGAACTGATTAAATTGAGTCATCCAATTTAGTAATTCAAATCACGATTTAAATGGATTTGATTAAAATAACATCTACTTTGACCATGGGGCTGAGGTGAGAGGTGTGATTTCCGTGTCTCCCGCCAGGCCTTTTTCTAGCATGATTAAACATATTTTGGCTCCTGCCTTGAGTGAGGCCCCTGTCATTTCTGTAGGTGCAGTGACACCAAGAATTGCTGTATTTTTGTTCCAACTGTTTGCAGGGTCCAGATAGCTGCCTTCAGGCCAGAAATACTGCCATCTATTTGCTCACCAAAAAGAGTTGTCATTCAAAAACAAAAGTAAATAGAAAAATTACCTCCTGCATTAGAGTTGTTTCCTTTTTTTTCAGTGAATTCCTTAAAATGTGTTAGTCTGTAAATGTAGACTATACATAGAAATTGCTCCATTTTTCAATGTTTCTTTTGTTTAAATAAGTCCCGAGGGAAGTGAGAAAAGAACTTAGAATCTTTCTTCAGGGCTGACAGTCTTGTGGGAGAAAAAACCTGGTTCTGAACAATTAAGGGTTCAGAATTTGAGCTTGCATCTGGAACCAAGCCTTAAAGTCCTGTGTATGTGATTCCTACACAGCTGATTGAGAAGTGGACAAATTAATTCATCCAAGACTTTTCCTTAGTGGGAGGAATAGGATATCTAGGGATCGGAAGGCCAGCAGTGCTTACATGGTGTGTCCAGAGGCTTGAGAATGCTGGTCACTGGGAAGGCATGAGGCTGTGTCTCCAGTGGAATGCGGGGGGTGATGTTGGGGCACACCCCTTCGCTGTGTATGCTGATTGCTAAGAGAAGTTAGGAGAGGATGTGACCAGGGGGAGGGGAAGGACGCATAAGCAGAACCTCCTGCCGTCTGCAGAAGCCTTTGCTTCCTGAGTGGAGGATGGGGATTCACCAGGTGTTGTGCCAACAGGAGAGGGCAATTCCGCGTGCAGATGGGTGTTGTCTCCTAGGCTTTGTATGGTACCATGCTAAGGGCTGCTGGACCAGAGCCTTTGGGATGCCAAGTTTAGCCCCAGGGTCTGTTAGCTTCTATTCTCTGTGCCCTCTGCCCCCACCTCACACACAGATTGACCCATTCTACTGATGGTTGGCAAGACTAGCCTCTGTATCCTTGACACAGCCTGTGTTCCTGATGACTAAGGATCCGGAAAAGGCTGTGGCTTTGGGGAGGGGGTTTAGGGACTAGGGTTAGGGGTAGGACACAGGTTAGGGAACAGGTTAGGGGTAGGGTACAGGTTAGGGTATGGGTTAGGGGTAAGGGTACAGTAGGAGGGAGGAGCTCATATAGGTTCTGCTCTAGACTAAACAGCAAACATTTTTAGTCCTGGACCAGAAATAGTTGTGCATCTGCCATAATAACTGGCCAATTTTCTTTCACATTAAGCCTCTGGATTGTGAAACTAAGTGTCTTCTGCCAGTCCAGGTTTCCAGGATAATCAAATGTCCTTCTTCCTAAACATCACACACTGAGGCAGTTGTTGCTGACACTTGGGAGAGCTATAGGTAACAAAATGTGTGTTGTGATTCAAGGGAAGAGTTGAAAATTTGGGGTGGATTGTCTAGTCCTGGATGCAGAACACTGACCTTATTCATTCCTCAAACACTAATGTGCATCTGCCCTAGACCACACGTTCTCTTACGCAGTTGCCCTACTTTACACGTGTGAGAAAAATGAAGCTCAACAAAATTGAAATGCTTTGCCCAAGGGCTTATTACATCCGGGAAGTGGCAAGATTGAAAAGTAGGACTCAGGCCTGGGGCAGGCTTGCCTTTCCGCTCCTCGTGGATGCTCGCTCGGAAGCACAGCAGAGCAGAAGGTGGATGAATCAGCAGCGGCCTGCTGTAATTGAACTGCTAATTTTATACACGTCTTTCATTTTCTCTTCGCTGAATCTAAAAGGACTTTTTCCCGCATTTTAAAATAGTAATGATGTTTTTATCAAGGAGAAGGGAGAAACCTAAAGGGGCACCATCTATTTAAACCTGACCCTGTCCCTCCATGTGGCCTCCCCAGTGTCTGTGAGGGCGGCTTCCTGGCGGCACTCTACAGGGTGGGGTCTGGGAGGCCTGCGGGGGGGTGGGGGGGTCTTTGTGTCCCTCATCTCAGGGGAGGGTGAGAGCTGGATGCTGCGGAGAGACTGCAGCCGGGAGAGGCTGCCTGACCCCTTTGCTGTAGCTGGGCCTGCTGCACAGGGACCTGCCTCACATAGACTGTCCGCCTGCCAGAAAGCCTGTAAAACTATATGAAAGTTCAATTTTTTCCCTTAAAGAAGGTTACTACAGCCTACTTTTGGCCCACAGCAAAATTTTATTTAAGTAGAAAATTTTCTGTGTTAATTTGCTGTGACTGCCAGAACTGATGACTGCAAACTTGGCGGCTTCAAACACAGATTTATTTTTCCTCAGATTTGGAGGTCAGTACTGACATGTCATCAGCAGGACTGCAGCCCCTCAGGTCTCTCAGGAGAGATCTGCTGCTTACCTCACCCAGCTTATGGTGGCTGCCGGCCTTCTGTGACTCTGGCCACCTCACTGCAGTCTCTGTCCCCGCCTCGTGTCATTGTCTCCTCTGTGTGTGTCTGTCATGTCTCTCCCCACATTCCTCATATAAGGATACCTGTGATGGCTTTGAGAGTCCACCAGATGATCCAGGATAGGCTCCTCCTATCAAGATCCTAACTTTATCATATCATGCCATATTAAGTAACATGCGCAAATTGCAGGAATTAGGAAGTGAATATCCTGGGGAGGGTATGGGCATTTTTCTGCCTCCCACACCTTCTCTTTTGGAATTTCCATATTTTTCATTTCCTGAAACATAAAGCTTGCAACCATGTGTTTCATATATTACTTTAGTGAATTTGATTTTCCTGGAAGGGGCCACTTGACAGAGCTTGTGAATGGGGTGAGTTGCCCAGCTGAGTAGACTGAGGAGTGTAGGAGACGTGCTGACACTGACACCTTCCTGTATGTCTGCAGTAAGTTTTTTACAGTCAAAAGCAGGATTTCTATCTCTTAATTTGGAGGGGTGTGTGTGTGTGTTTTTTTTTGTTGCTATTGTCTTTTGGTCAGTTCTGGTAGTCAGTCCAGCCTGTTGAAATCTCATAAAATCTCCTTTCTTCCACTTAGTCACCTATCCCCTTTCAGCTGTGAATTCTGATTCCCCATAAGCACATCTTGATGAAACCATTAACCCAGCACAGAGTCCTGCTGTGCAGGGACCTCCCTCCAAGGTCAGTGCTGCTCCTCTGCAATGTGAGTGCCCTCGAGCATGATGAGGCAGCACTGAGCCCGCCAAGCCAAGTGCTCGCATGGCCTCGAGCTTCCGTCTTGCCCAGCTGTGCTTTGAGCTGGCTCTCATGCCCTGCTGACGTCCAGGTGCTCTCTCTGATCTACCACCTTGATATTGCTGGGGAAATGCCCTCGGGTGGGGGTGGTACCACTGATGGGGAGAGTGGGTAGGGCACTGGGTTAGTCACTGTTTGTGGGCAGAAATGCCGGGTGGTTCTTACTGACAGCAATGGGTTTCCATTCTGAGTCGCACTTCAGTAGAGCACCTGTGGTTGTTAGCCTGTGGGTGATTTTTAAGGAGGGATTTGAACCCCATATTCAGATGTGGAGCCCTAATCTTTTTTTAAAGGTTCACCTCTACTAAACAGGGATCCTCCTCTGGGGGCTGTGTGTGACCTGTGGAGAGCAGTCCCCACATTAGGTGAATGCGGCTGCTTCTCAGAAGATGTAGGGGTGTTTGTTAAGTTGTGAGATGTGTCACTACTGAATATAGTTGGAGTGTGAAGTGAGGGAAAGGAAGGAAGATGTCATGTGCATCATTTACGTTAATAGAAGAAGGGCTAAAGCAATTCATCCACTTGCATAATCCTTCCATATGCGACTGCCCAGAGAAAGCTTCACTCACGAGGCAGTGTGATGTGGCAAGAGTGCACTGGCCTCAGACGCTTGGGTAAGTCCTGTGCCACTGAAGACCGGGGTGGTGTTGGCTGTGGGGAGCAGGTAGTCAAGTGGAAAATTGCACCTGTGGTGAGTGGGGGAGGCATAGGGGTCCAGGATACAAGAGGAGAGATGCTGATGAAGGGAGGACACAATAATTTACCAGCATCGTTCCCTTTTCTTCATGCAGTACTGGCAAAGGATTGGAGAGCTTTCACATATGACGAATAGCTTCGCACTTCAGGTGGAAGAATGGGCCATGGGAAGGCTACTTTCTGTGACATTTTTTCTGTTACTTGTCATCAAGATTCAGTGCTACAGCAGTTGAAAACAAAACCTTTGTGTGGGGCAAAGATTTTGTCTATTTTTAGAATATTCTGGAAGGTAGTCTTCTAGGCTGGACTGTGGGAAACAGCAGTTTGAACAAGGGAACTGCCACTCTGCCTATATTACACTATATTATCTGAGGAGGGGAAGCTGCTCTTCCTTTGCCAGAGCGCTTGACCCTTGCATCAAGGTGATGCTTATTGTGAAACAGTAAGTTTGATAATGGAACGAATTTGAGCAGCCCTTAGGTATTGAAACTGAAACAACTTATAAAACCTACTCATGAAGTTTAGAAATTGTCACAGTATCCACAGTAAGTTTTAGGTATGGGGAGGCCTCATTGGCAAAATGTTACGGGCACTTTTCACGTATATATATATCCATGAACTAGTAGAATAAAAACTTTTGACAATTACCATAATGTTTACTGTATTTTCTTATACTTGGTATTAATAGATACTGGCTGCTAGCCAATCAAATACTTTTTCATCATTCTATTTTTATAGTAGCCAAGAAGAAAATATAATTAGGCTTATGTTTTTCTGGATGAGAAACATAACAGTAACAATACACCATATTACGTCTTTTGAAAGAAAAAATAAAAGCTTCAGAAATAGTCATTTCAGAGCCAATAGAGCAAGATGTGTCAGGTCAGGAAAAAGTATTTGTTTTTCATTTTCAAGTTTTTTTTAAAGTAAATTTTATTTTTTAGAGTAGTTTTAGGGTCACAGCAAAATGGAGGAAAAGGTACAGAGAGTCTCCACGTACCCCTGTCCCTGCACGTGCACAGCCACCCCATCAGACAGAACCTTTGTTCCACCTGGTGAACCTACATGGACATGTCATCATCTCCCAGAGCCCATCGTTCACATCAGGGTCACTCTTGGTGGTGTGCGTTCTGTGGGTTTGGACAGATATAATGACGTGTCCACTAGTGTAGCAGTATTCAGAGTATTTCACTGCTCTAACATCCTCTCTGCTTTGCCTGTGCATCCTTTTCTCACCCCTAACCTCTGACAGCCAATGATCTTTTTAATGTCTCCATAGTTTGCCTTTTCTAGAATGTCACATGGTTGGAATTGTACAGTATTAGCCTTTTCAGAGCAGCTTATTTCCCTTAGCAATATGCACTTGTTTTCTGTGTACCTTTTCATGGCTTGTTAACTTGTTTCTCTTTAGCACTAATAACTTCCATCGTCTGGATGTGCTGCAGTGTATCTGTCACCTCCTGAAGGACATCTTGGTTGCTTCCAGGTTTTGCAATTATGAATAAAGCTGCCATGAACATCTGTATGCAGGTTTTTATGTGGACATACGTTTCAACTCCTTTGGATGAATACCAAGGAATACTGTTAAAAGCACTTGCTTTTTGTTGGATAATTAGAAATTGTTTTTATTTTCTTTTGGGGAATAGAACCCAAATCAGTGCATGCCATCGGCCTGTTTGTATGTAAATTTTAGGCAGCCACCATTTCATACTTTAACCCACAGACATCCATTGCTCAAATGCACTCAAAGTTGAGATGGTGAATGATGGATTTTTGCGTTTTCTCTTGTATCACCATGTCCCCTGGCCCCATGATCATTGAGAGCTCTCTTAACCCGAATTGGAGAAAGTGACTGACTCGGATGCTTTTCTCCAAAGGCACTCGGCTTTTCTTTTTCTCTTTTCCCATAACCAGGTCCCTGAGTCAGTTCTTGTCACCTTTGGAATCGCCTTTGCCAGTGTGGTAGTTCAGAGGTCTGAACTCTGGTCCTCCAGTTTCTCTGTTTATTGCTGAATTTAGAATTCCCTGTTGAAGTCATCCATGAGCCTGGCCCCTGACAGTGACACAGCCTTGTGCTCTTCACAGGCAAATGCAGGATTCGCTTCACTGTGCCCTACCACTCTTTGCATAACCTTACTTTCTTGTAACTGTTTTTCATATTGATTCTTCACTTTAGTATGTGTTCTGTGATAAAATGAAAATAGGCCCATTCAAGTGAAAGTGGCGATGCAGTATTCTGTTTCAATGTTATAATGGAAATGGTCTGAAACATTTCCAAAAAAAAAGCAAATCCCCCACACTGAGGTCTCCAAGACAGTGGTCACAGTTTATATGTGTTTAAGTAGTCTACAAAATGGGGCAGGGGAGAGGAGAGAATTTAAGTAAGAAACCTGTTTGCCAAATTCATCTGCTTTTTAAATAATTTCTTTATCAGTTTTAATTTTTGAGTAGGAAGTAGAATTAAGAATAAATGTTCTTGAAACAGAATAAACCCAATAAAAATTCTTTATTTTGTCTAAATTAAGGCCATGGTACCAAGATCAGGGACTCCTGTGGGAGTCTGAGGTTAGAACAGAAAAGTAATCTCAAAGCTCACACTTAAAAGAGGGAGAAAAGGTGAAGAATTATGCCAAGGTGTCTGAGAGGTGGGTGGAACGAGATTATTCCATAGGAATGAGGAAAGGGTGAGTTGGGAGTCAGGCCGGGTGGCACTCATGCAAGGGAGCAAACTTGACAAGTTTCTAGAAAGCAGCAGGAGACCCCGTGTTGAGTCAGGCGTGCAAGACCTAAAGAAGCCACAACTTACTTATCCAGGACAGAATAACCCCCTGCAGCTCCCTGGTATCACTTAGCAGATGGTCCTAATGACGTTTCAGGTCCTCTTCCAGTGCAGGTGGTACCACCTACAGAGCAAGACATCACTGCCATTTCCCTTTCCATCAGCAGTGGCCTGGGGAAGTGCTCCAGGTGAGTCCACATAGAGAACAGTGGCCATCTTGCTGGGTCTTCAGTGACCATGGTGTTCAAGTGGAACAGGGAGCTACATGGAGCAAGCACTCTGTCTAAGACAAGGTTCCCAGCTGAGGGCTCCAGGGCACATCAGAGTGCCAGGAAGGAGGCACTGAGTGGAGACAGGTCCAGGGCTCAGGGTAACATGAAAATTATTACTTGTTATTATGTTCAAAAAGGAATATATTTGAATACAAAAGAGAGAGTGTCAGATACATACACAGGGGAGTGAAGGGAAAGAGGAGAGATACAACCCCCTGTTCCCATCCTGCAGCTGAAGAACTAGATATTACCAATACTTTGGAAGCCCTCATATGTTCCTACCTGGCCATACACTCCTCCCTCAAAGGAACCACTGTTCTGAATTTTTTGTTTGCCATTTCCTGGCTTTTCTGTGTAACTATGTTTTCCTAAGTTTTGTTTGCCTTGGGACTATATATGTTGTCATCCTTGTACCATTTGCTTTTTTCAATCAGCATTTGTTTTTTAAGATTATACCTACTGATGCATGAAGTGACATGCATGAAATTAATTTATCTTCACTGCTCTATGGTCTTGAAATGTATGAAGATACCTAATTTATTTATCCAGTCTCCTGTGGATGGGTCATTTCCAATTCTGTGCTGTTTTGTAGTGCTGCTATGAACGTTCCTGTATGTGTACCCTGCTGCAGACATTTTCTCTAGGGTAGGTGCCTAAGAGAAATTGTTCTGGGTCTTAGAGTATATGCATTTTCTCTTTTTAAAAGCTTTAGCAAGTTTTGCAGTCCACATTGGTGGCAGATAAATGGTGATATACGATAGAAAAAAACGTACTCAAGTAGAGTATATGCATTTTCAACTTCACTGATAATACCAAATTGTCTTCCAAAGTGGTTATATTTGGATGTTTCATTGGACAGTCCCATGAGTAAACAGATTAGCTTTTAAGAGAAGGAGAAGTCCATAGGCAAGATGAAATGAAATGCAGGATTAGCTAAACATTAAAGAGGAAAAGGATGTCATTAGAGTCTGATTAAAGTATGGGGATATGAGGAGAAAGATGTAGGTTTTAAACAGCCATTGTGGGTAGAGCAAAAGATTATCTTGCGTGGACTGTAGTCACGTTGTTAGGGAGCAGATTCCATCTCAGTAGGAACGATATACCCAGTTCTCTGTGTTTTCACTCAGCTGTCCCCAATCAGCAGTATTCTTCAGGGCTCCATCTGGGAAGCAGATAGATGCTGCCGGGCACTTAAGTGTGTGTTTCTACATCACACTGCTGGTGGCATAGATTCTGGCTAAGCTTTCAACACACATCCACACAGAAAGACACAGACATTTTGGATATTCCGTTCCTACAGACAGAGATTTTTCTGACAGCCATGCTTTGTATTTTAGAAGTTCGGTAAACTTACACAGGGTCTGACATGCTGTCTCTCTCACTTCATAGGGTTGCTTGATGAGAACCTAGAGCTGCTGTGCGGTTGCTCATTCACTTGACCTGAGAAAAACTTGTATGGCATCTAGAATAGATTGTTTTTAAAATATGTCCGGGGTGAGCATGTTGCCTCAACCTGTGGTTCTCACCACTGATACATAAAGCTGGTAGGATGTGTTTCCTTTTTGAAGAATTTTTGTAGATTTCTGTGAGGATACTTCTTTTGTTGGCTTCCCTGTGAGCATCAGCCCATTCAAGGCATGTGACCTCTGGAGTCTCAGAAGTGCACCTTCCTTAACTTGTTATTTTGGGTTACCCTTCATTAATAGCATTCATCAGATTTATTTGATTCCAGGCCAAAATGGTGGCATTTTCAAAATAATTTAATCATCATTTTATATCATCTCTTGATTGGTACTGTCTGTTGGAAACTTTGGATGGTGGCATTACGTATTGGGAAGGCATCATGGTATACAAGAAATAACTCTTGTGCTTCACCAAAAAATTTAAAAGAACCTCAGTGTCCTATGGTTATGGTCTCATTGGTTAACTATGACACATCTGCTCAATGGAATATTACATATTTGTTAAAACAGTGATTATAAAAATTGTTAAATAAGTTGGACAAATATTTAGCCTGTCAAGTAGACAAAAGCAAGGTACCAAATTATTGAATATGGTCTTAATTTTGAAAGCAAAATTCATATGTGGGAAAAGCCTACAAAAATTGCACCAAAATGCTAAGAGTTGTATTTGGGTTATGAGATTATAGGGATTTTCTTCTCAGTGTTTGTTAATGCAGTTATATTATTTTTATAATAAAATTAATAGGATAGACTTAAGAGAGATGAGTCTGGATTCAAATTACCGCTCTACCATTAACCAGCTATTTGTAGGAAAGCCTCTGAACTGGCTTTCTTGGGAGCTAAAGATGTTACATCTACCCCCTTAGGATTGTTGCCAGTAAAATGAGGTAATATTCCTAAATGATCCCTGTGCAAGTAGCTAGTATGGCTGTTCCTGCCCTTCCCAGCTTTCCCTTCTCTTGAAAAACAAGCTTTGCCCAGTATGTACCCAATACCCAACCATGAGTGATGCTCTTTTATTGTGTGGTTTCTGTTTTGTCTAGTTGAGTCCTTACTGTGATCTCAGCAAACACTTTTAACCTCTTGGAACTTCTGTTTTAGCACTGACAACTGACAGTAATTCTGGAGAAGCGATTAATGAGTAAGACTGTTTGGCCTTATGTGACAAAAGGGGAAATTTGAGGAACTGGACCTCCTAACAGTCCTAGAATTTCAGCTGCTCAAATACATGTATTTGATTGACAGGAATCTGGTTGCTAATTTGAAGACATCCTTGTAACATCCTTTGGCTAGTGAGGAGGGAACATGTCAGATGCTTGCTCATCAGGCTAGTGACTTGGCTCGGCCAGGTTCTTCCAAAAGACAGGTACCGATGATGTGTAAAAGGGATTTTGCTGAGATCCCAGGGTATGGTGTGAGCTGTAATGGTGCTAGGCTGAGATTTGAAGGCTTTGTGACAATACAAGATGATTATGTTCAGCAGCTGGTAGAGACAAGGCCAGAGGAGCTCTGAGATCCTAGTTTCTAACTTCTTTGAGGTTCTTTTTCTCAGGGTGGGGAGAGGAAAATTCTTTTTTTAATAGGAACAGCCAGCTACACATTGGCCAGGCACTGGAAAATGTAATCTTACCCCAGGTTTAGGGAACACCCTTAACAAACGTTTGAAAAAAGATGCATATATTCACATGGGCCCAAGGCATCCCATCTACTTAGAAAGCCAGGACTCAGGAGTATCTGAGCTCTCCCCTACACTCTTAGACTTATGGATTGTTAGGGGCAGCAGTGTATTCCTGACCTACTCAAGGCTAGAATCCAGGGCTTTGAACTCTCAATGCCTGGCCTGTTGAGAACAGCCTCTCTCTGTCTCTCGTGGCCTCGTGCATGTCACTGGACATACTGAGCCTGACTTCCATTGTGAGGTGAGCAATTTAGTCTTGAAGGGCCTTTCTAGCTCAAAAGTCCAGAGGTGTAGTAATTCCTTTGGATATTTCTTTTTTTTAACATTCAGCATCTTGTACAAGTATTTCAGCATCAGAAGTACAAGTAATTAAATCATAGGAAATCAACTATAAATGGCTTAAAGTTTGAGGCCCTGAGTCAGGCCCCTTGCCTACTGCACATGGCTTGGTGGAGTCAGGGGCTTTCTGCTCAAGGCCACAGCTCCCTATTCCAGCCTTCAGGGGTCTACAAGGGCCAGACCTGGCATGAAGCAGACCAGAGTGTGATGGGCAGGAATGTCCTTGCCGGGAAACAAGTGGTTGTGGCTCTTTAAGAAAGGGAAGAGAGCAAAGACAAGAAGCGAAAGGCATAAAGACTAGATGGGAAGAAGTAAAGTTGTCTTTATTCTCAGGTGACATGACAGTTTATACAGACAAACCGTAAGGAATGTATTTTAAACTGCTACTAGGAAGAAAAAATAAGTGAGCTTAGTGAAGTCACAGGATACTATACTAGGCCAGTATGCAAAAATCAATTGTATTTCTCTCTATTGGCACTTAATAGGTAAAAAAATGAAGCTAAAGAAACAATTCTACATATAATAGTAGCAGAAAAACACAAAACACCTGGGAATAAATTTATCAAAATCCTGTCAGTGGGTGCATCTCTGGGGACACCTGAAGGTGTTAGGTACTCACAGTCTCGGGCAGTTCTCCAGGGAGTGGGCTTTGTTCATGTAACCCTTCTCATTTCTCAGGGGACAGGCTATTTCAACTTGTGTAATTGTTTAGCATCATCAAGACATGAACTGTAATGTCCATGTCTAGTCAAGAAGCCAGCCACACTCTTAGGGCCACATCATTACTTATCTGATACCAAGCACGTCTGCTTCCAGCTTTGGGTGTAGGGTGAGGTTTGGAGTGTTTATGGGGCCAAGTTAAATGTCAGGCATAAGATACTCACTCAGAATGTCGTGATTCCTACTTTTCTCTAGGGTGTGATGAGGCATTTAGTCCAGGAGACAGCAGAAGGGTCTATGAAATGAATTTTTATGTGCCCCAGTCATTTGAATGTAATCATCCTTCTTTTAAAAGGATTCTTTAAGACTGTTGTTGGGACTGTAATACTGTCTGAGAGAGGAGGGCTCTTCCCACTTTCAGAACCAATAGACGGTCCCTTCACTGTACCACTTCAGGTGAATGTAATCAGGGGGCTTATTTATGGTCACACAGGCATGTCATGTATTTATAGACATTACTGTACAGCCTAGCAAATAGCATCCTTTTGGGAGAAAAAGCATCATGACTGTTAAAGTAGCTCCAGTAACTTTTTGACACGTCTCTGACTCTAGTTGTGAATATTAACAGATTCAGGTTCCCTTGTATTTTAAAGTACTGTACATAGTACACCTTTTGCAAGGAACCTGTACTTGCAAAATTCTAAAGATGCTTTTAACATTTTTTCAATTTAAGATAATTGAGTTAAATATGTTTGCCAATGTCAGTAGTCTTCGGAGTGTTATAATGCACTGTAATTTTGACAAGATGATAAAAGAGTAACTATTCCTTGGTTCTTAAATTTGGTAATAAATACAATTTCCCACCTTATTCTTCTGTGCTCTGATGTGACAGATTTATTAGGCACATAGGTGATAGGTGATGAAGTTCCATCAAACACTGGGGATGATAATACCAACTAAACCACAGTTTGGGGGCATTTGGGGACCAGGCAAAACAAGGAATCCTCTCCACAGAAGAGTGCACTACACAAAGACACAGGTGAGGCTTGCTACTTGCTACCTCAGGAGAGCTCCAGACCCACTGGATGCCTCTTCATGGACCCAAAGTTACGAGTCCTTGATCTAATTGCAAACTGTACAGTTAGCCCCTTCTGCGTTGCACATCGCCCAAGTCTCTCCAGTGCCCATGTCTACAAACCTACTTTTATTTACACCTTTTCTCCATATGACATTTTACTAAGTCTTCATTACCAAATTCAGTCTAAGTGTGACTGAAACAGATTCCTTTCCACCACTACAGATTTCCACCTAGTGTTGTAGTTTCCTCAGGCATTATAGTCATCAGCTTCTCCCTCTGCCCTGTCTCCCCAAAAGCTAAGAACAAGCATGCTCCCTCCCTCCGTGCATTGCATATCTTAACATCTTGTCACATGTTCTTCCCACAGAGCTGCCCTTTCATCCCTTCTGTTGTTTATCAGCACCTCCGCAGTTCAAGCCCTAAAGTTCTGTCCTCAGCTGCCCTGACCTCCTTGGCTCTGCACCCTCTGTCCCACCACTCATTTGAGACCCAGCCTTCCTGTATCTGGTCTGCCTCACACAGGCAACTCTTACTTTGCCTCTACCTCCTTGGCTACTTTTGGTGGTTCTCTGTCACTGCATATAGCAAATTCAGAATCACCAGCTCCTTCACTTCACAAGGCTAAGTGACTTGTCCAAGGTCAGTAGGTACTGCCTCTCCTACCCCCATTTCCCTCAGAGATTGTTCTTTCCCCAGGTTCCTTGCTTGTCCCTTCCAACCATGCCTCCTCCATCTTCTGCACTACCAACACTCTGCCTCTCAAAGAGGGTGCCTGGGACAGGTTGTCGTTCTGCTGACAGGCAGTGGTTAGGCATCTCATATTTTCTGTCCACAAAGTCTTTTCAGGAAGCAAGGGGGTCCCAGGATGAGGCAGCCATACTTCTTTTCATTTAGTACTTTTCCCCAGCATCTACCTGGCTTAATTGAGTCAGTAGTTCAATGAAGTACTTACTTTGGAAACACCTTTTTTAAGAGTGTGGGGCAAGGGACTAAGAGAATAATGCAAAAGAAAGAGTCCCTGATGCCCCAGTCTCATCTCTGGTGCTGCCCACTGGGGAGCACCTGCTCCTCTCTGTGCTCTAGCATGGGCTGAGGCATAGGGCTGGGTCCTTGGTGTCTGGAGGGGTCAGGCAGGTAGTGTGGCATGTCTGCCTCAGTGTTTCATGAACTCAGGCAGCTGGAAGTGACCTTTGAGGTGATCTCCCCCAACTATATCGTGACATCTGAGCAAGCTGAGAGTCAGGGAGGTTAAGTGACTTGTTTAAAGTCAGAGAGCAGTAAAATCAGCTTTGAACCTATGCCTGAGCTCCCAGTCTTTTTGCTACACTACATGTTGCTCAGCCTATGGTTCTTTTTTTCTTTTCTTCTATCCCTATGCTCACTAGTGCCTGTTTGGTGCCCAGTAGATATGCTGAGCTCTTAATGCTGCCTCCAGTTGCCTGTTGCACTTTACTAAACATAAGTCCTTAACAATTATCTTACATTTTGAATATCACATGGTTCTTCTCAGGTTCTTTAACCCATGTTTTCTCATTAGATTTTGCCACAACTGGGTGAGATAGGTTGAGCAGATATTGTTTTCACGTATCAGAAGAAATTAGAAAAGGTTAGCATAGTGATTGGGATCTTGTGGGCTAATAAGTCATACAGTTGAGGATAGAATCCAGCTCTTCTCCATCAGAGTGATAATTAAAAGTTTTGAAAATTTGGCTTCATGCTCTGGAATCTTGCCTACCTTTATCTAAATATAAAATACAGGAATTCCTATTTCCTAAGTTTTCAGTTTAGTAGTTCATTTCCTAAAGTGTGTTCTGAAGCACATTGTTCCCACAGGATGCTCAGGGAAACATGGACCATGTGGCCAGATAAGCTGGAGAAAGCTGCTGTACCCCTTGGGGATCCCAGTGCACATTAGTATTAAAGGCTCTGAAAAGTCCTGAGAAGTGCTCTGAAAAGGCTTGATGCATTTTTTCAACTGTAGTAAAACACCATGACTTTAAAGTTTACCATCTTACTCATTTTTAAGCGTATAGCTTAGCAGTGTCGAGTGCGTTCACACTGTCATGCAGCCAGTCTCCAGGACTCTCTTCACCTCGCAAAACTGAACCTCTCTGCTCCTTAAGCAACTCCCAGTTTTCCCTCCACCAGCCCCTGGCAACACCAGCCCCTGGCAACACCATCCTACTTTCTGTAGAATTTGACCACTCTAGGTTCCTCATGTAAGTGGAATCATACATATTTGTCTTTTTGTAATGGCTTATTTCACTCAGCATCATGTTCGCAAGACTCATCCATATGGTAGCATGTGTCCCAATTTCCTTCCTTTTTAAGGCTGGTAATACCCATTGTGTGTATAGACCACCTTTGTTAATCCATCCCACCCAATTGATGCTGGAGTTGCTTCCACCTTCTGGCTGTTGGGAATAATGCTGCTATGAACATAGTGTACAGATATCTCTTTGAGAACCTGCTTTCAATTCATTTGAGTATATACCCAGAAGTGGAATTGCTGGATCATATGGTAAATCTATTTTAAGTTTTTTAGGAGCTACCATCATTTAACATATTTTTCTACCCAAGTTTCCAGACTTACTTGATCACAGAGTTGTTTTTCTGCATGATACCTTTGAGCATCCCACAGAAGAACATGGGCCTCTCAGAAAACACTTAGGGAAATCCTGAGCTCAGTAAGAATTTCCACTTGTTCCAAGACCCCAGCACGAGGGCAAGGCCACCTATGTGGCCCAGGATTACAGAGCAGAAGTGTCCCAGGATGCCCAGCCAGTTATAATGAGTTCCTCCACTTGGGACTGGCACTGTGCACTTGGTGCAGGAGAAAAGGCTGCTGTGCTGACACACTGAGCTGCCTTGGTCAGACTGTCATCTCTGTTCTACAGGGCACAAGAGCAAGCTCTCCAGCTCTGGGCATTTGAGGCCTGGCCCAAGCTTTGTGGTAAGGAGAGTGCAGAGGCCACATTGTCTGTCACCTCCCCAGAGAGGCAGGAATGGGCTGTTACATGTGAATGGGCTCCTCCATGGGGCTTGATGTGTTGACTCAAGCTAATTGGCTTTTACTGTGGTTCCTGAATAATTGAAGGGTAATTTTAGATACTGTAATTGTGTGAGAAGGTAAAAATTCCAACAGAGTGGACTTGCTGTCCGTAGATAGAAAGGTATGCAGGGTGAGAGCAGTAAGATGAAGGAGGAGAAAACCTCCTGCCCTGAGAGCTGCTGTGAGCCTCACAGGTCCTGGGGCCTTTCTCTAGGGTAAGTGAGCGGCCCCGCGACTGGGGACCTGGCAGGAGGCACTACACAACCCCAGAACAAGTGCCCAGGGTCTTTTTTCTATATATGGGTTTAAAAACTGGCCTGGGCCTGAATGGTTTTAAGGGTGCCTAGAAGTGAACACAGCTTCATTGAGCATTTTTTGTTGCTGATAAGGATGATGACATGGAGAGAACATGAAACGGTGGGGTGGACATGTAGGCCCAAAAGACTGTAGACCAGCCCTCAGCAAGGCTGAAGAACACCTGGCCTCTGGCCTCTTTGTCCCAGAGCAGATAATGATACCTCACGCCGTGGCTTGGGGCTTTCATAAGCTCTCTGAGATCCTGGGATGAAAGCAGCTACTTATGCACACATTATTATATGAAACTTTACTGTTCTGTACATAAATACCATAGCTTATTCTGTCTGGCTCTCACTTGAAATGAGTTCAGGTTGGGCCTGTCTCATTGGCCACCTCCCATCCCAGCCCCTTTCCCAAGACTGCAGTTCTATAGATTTGTGATTTTATCAAAGACTAAACAAAAAGAATTCAGCTTCAAATTACAAATGCTTGTTGAGTGCCTGGGATAAGCTAGGCACTGTTCTATGCACTGCATGTAGCATACATTGGTGAACTAAGCGGTTTATTCTAGCTGGAGGAGAGGAGAGGAGACAATAAGCAATCGACTTGATACAAAGAAATTATATAGTTGCTGGAAAATTACTCTGCAAAAAAACAAAATAGTGTGATAGGAGGTATTGGGAATGCAGGCAGGATGCAGTGTTTTAAACTGTAACAAAGAAGAACTTTTCCATGATGAGAGTTGTTTGAAAATCAAGCACATCATTAATGGGAGGCTGTAAAGTTCTCTCTCCGAGATTTTTAGGGAAAGGAAGTCTATTCATCTTTTCTGATTCAGGGATATTCTTGTCTGAATGTAGAGGGATTAACCAGATGATCCTTTTGAAGCCTTTCTTTTTAAAAGGTTTAGTGGCTTATCCAGGGGTAGCTCTGAAATTTGTAACTGTGCATATGTGTGTTCATTCATACACACACATACAGCTATGTGTACACACGAGGAGCACTTTAAGCCAGAGTTGGGAGAGCCCAGATGCTGGCAGACCTCCCAGCTAACTTTGAAAAAAGCCAAGTGGTATGCCATAATAACATAGCTCTCCCATCCTGCCATTTTACAAGGGAAGAACTGAAACACAGAAATGCTAATGACTCACCCAGATCAGAGTGAATCAGGGATGGGTAATAGGACCAGCCTGGTGTCAGGCCCTCTAGCTGACAGTCTCACCCACCTCCCACGGCCTCCCCACATTCCTTTTACAATGAGGCAGGCAGCTCAATTTTTTTTTTTAATTAAGGTATTATTGATATACACTCTTATGAAGGTTTCACATGAAAAAACAATGTGGTTACTACATTTACCAGTATTATCAAGTCCCCACTCATGCCCCAATTCAGTCACTATCCTTCAGTGTAGTAAGATGACACAGATTCACTGTTTGCCTTCTCTGTGCTACACTGTTTTCCCTGTGATTCCCCACACCATGTGTACTAAACATAATACCCCACAATCCCCTTCTCCCACCCTCCCCACCCACCCTCCCACACCCCTCCCCTTTGGTAACCACTAGTTCCTTCTTGGAGTCTCTGAGTCTGCTACTATTTTGTTCCTTCAGTTTTGCTTCATTATACTCCACAAATGAGGGAAATCATTTGGCACTTGTCTTTCTCTGCCTGGCTTATTTCACTGAGCATAATATCCTCCAGCTCCATCCATGTTGTTGCAAATGGCAGGATTTGTTTCCTTCTTATGGCTGAATAGTATTCCATTGTGTATATGTACCACCTCTTCTTTATCCATTCATCTACTGATGGACACTTAGGTTGCTTCCATATCTTGGCTATTGTAAAAAGTGCTGCAGTAAACGTAGGGGTGCATATATCTTTGAATCTGAGAAGTTGTATTCTTTGGGTAAATTCCAAGGAGTGGTATTCCCAGGTCAAATGGTATTTCTATTTTTAGTTTCTTGAGGAACCTCCATATTGCTTTCCACAATGGTTGAACTAGCTTACATTCTCACCAGCAGTGTAGGAGGGTTCCCCTTTCTCCACATCCTTGCCAGCATTTGTTGTTCTTAGTCTTTTGGATGGTGGCCATCCTCACTGGTGTGAGGTAATATCTCATTGTGGTTTTAATTTGCATTTCCCTGATGATTGGTGATGTGGAGCATCTTTTCATGTGTCTGTTGGCCATCTGAATTTCTTTGGAGAACTGTGTCTTCATATCCTCTGCCCATTTTTAAATAAGGTTATTTGCTTTTTGGGTGTAGAGGCGTGTAAGTTCTTTATATATTTTGGATGTTAACCCCTTGTTGGATATGTCATTTACAAATATATTCTCCCATACTGTAGGATACCTTTTCGTTCTGTTGGTGGTGTCCTTTGCTGTACAGAAACTTTTTAGTTTGATGTAGTCCTGTGAGTTCATTTTTGCTTTTGTTTCCCTTGCTCAAGTAGATGCGTTCAGGAAGAAGTTGCTCATGCCTATATTCAGGAGATTTTTGCCTATGTTGTCTTCTAAGAGTTTTATGGTTTCATGACTTACATTCAGGTCCTTGATCCATTTTGAATTTACTTTTGTGTATGGGGTTAAACAATAATCCAGTTTCATTCTCTTGCATGTAACTGTCCAGTTTTGCCAACACCAGCTGTTGAAGAGGCTGTCATTTCCCCATTGTAAGTCCATGGCTCCTTTATCATATATTAATTGACCATATATGGTTGGGTTTATATCAGGGCTCTCTAGTCTGTTCCATTGGTTCATGGGTCTGTTCTTGTGCCAATACCAAATTGTCTTGAGTACTGTGGCTTTGTAGTAAAGCTTGAAGTTGGGGAGCATAATCCCCCCAGCTTTATTCTTCCTTCTCAGGATTGCTTTGGCTATTTGGGGTCTTTTGGGGTTCCATATGAATTTTAGAACTATTTGCTCTAGTTCGTTGAAAAATGCTGTTAGTATTTTGATAGGAATTGCATTTAATCTATAGATTGCTTTAGGCAGGAAGGTCATTTTGACAATATTAATTCTTCCTATCCATGAGCACGGGATGTGTTTCCATTTACTGTCATGGGTGTCTTGTAGTTTTCAGAGTATAGGTCTTTCACTTCCTTGGTTAGGTTTATTCCTACGTATTTTATTCTTTTTGATGCAACTTTGAATGGAATTGTTTTCCTGATTTCTCTCTCTGCTACGTCATTGTTAGTGTATAGGAATGCCACAGATTTCTGCGTATTAATTTTGTGTCCCGCAACTTTGCTGAATTCAGATATTAGATGTAGTAGTTTTGGAGTAGATTCTTTAGGGTTTTTTATGTACAATATGATGTCATCTGCAAACAGGGACAGTTTAACTTCTTCCCTGCCAATCTGGATGCCTTTATTTCTTTGTGTTGTCTGATTGCCATGGCTAGGACCTCTAGAACTATGTTGAATACAAGTGGGGAAAGTGGGCATCCTTGTCTTGTTCCCAGTCTTAAAGGAAAAGCTTTCAGCTTCTTGCTGTTAAGTATAATGTTGGCTGTGGGTTTGTCATATATGGCTTTTATTATGTTGAGGTACTTGTCCTCCATACTCATTTTGTTGAGAGTTTTTATGGCTCAATTGTTTTTATTTCCCCTTCCATTTTGCTTCTGGGCCAGCTCCACTCCTAAGTTTGTATAATTAAATAATAATAAAACTGATATAATACTTGCAGTAGCCATTATGCATCCAGAGCCACACAGTACATGTCAGGATGATGTGAGAGTCAAGGACAGTCCAATGACAATAATTTCCAAATACCAAATTCTCTCCTTGCATTTCTCATTTCGACATTGGGGATGTAGAATCCATAGCAGTAGTTCAAGTCCCTCTTTCTCCCACCAGCTTTCCTCATTCTGTAGCTCCTACAAACTCAAAATTTTCCTAACCGTGACCCTCTTTCTCTTCCACCTTTCCTCCTGATTCTGCGTCATAAAATACTGGGAGGCAGGCCAAGATCAAGACTTCCCCAGAAGCTTGGGGCAGGGGAAGAACCAGGAAGGCAAAGAAGGAATCCACTTGAGCAGCTGGGGGCAGAGACCCTGGGAGCATGTGTGCTTCGTTTCCACTCCCTCACCCCACACCACTGTTTACTGCTGTGCTGTGCTTGTCATTCTTACTTATTACCGCCTGTAACTTTACCCTCACAGAAATCCTGTGTGGGAGGTACTGATACCTTCATTTCACTGATGAAAAAACTGAAGCCAGAGAAGTTTTAGTGACCTGCCTGGTATCATGCTACATGGAGAGTGCCAGGGTTTGAGCCCAGGTCTGCTAGTTATATAAACACTATGTTCCTTCTCCTGTAGGCTGCTGCCTCTAAGTAATAGGAATCCCAGAGACTCCATGTTGTTTCAGTTGCCAAATTTGCGTGGGAAGTGGCACTGTAAGGACTCAGTCTTTGGTGTTTGAGGCAGTTAAATCTGTTTTCAGCAAAGATCTTGAGAGTATAGTAGCTAAATGGAAATGAGAATGTTCTCCCACAGGCTTGTAGAGTGGAATCCTTGTCTTGTTTATAAATAAGAGAATGGTCTGGGCCTCTTTGCCCACAGCCCAGAGAGATCCCAGTGCATTCAGTGGATCACTGTTCTGACACAAAAGAGGTGATACATGCTAACACCTTCAGCCTTGAGCAGGTTTGACGGCCCATGGTGTGCTGATGCTGGGCCAGGCAATCTGAGAAAGTGCCTGCAGTGCGCAGAGATGGGAGCTGGGAGGAGGTTTTAAAGTACAGAAACTTTAAGCACTTCCTTTGCACAAGTATTAAAAAACATACTTTCTTACAGTCACATTAGTTCAGTGTGTGACTTTGTGGCCACCTAATTAGGCAAGGAGAGGAAAGGGACCTAAATGGAAGAAGGGACAAGAGACCAGAGAAGCAGTACAGCTGAACTGAAGCAAACACAAAGTGAAATCCAGAGTCATGAGTGAGATCAAGACCTGAAGGAGATGGGGCAGAGTGAGCAGGGACAGCCAGGCTGGACCAGGACTCCTGGAGCTGAGGACTTGGGATGCAAGACCAGAGGAATGTACGAAGCGAACACACACCGGGAGCCACAGGCCAGTCGCCACCCAGTGTTCACAGGATGTTACATAGCTTTCTGTTCTAATTAGTGACAGGGTCAAGCTTTCCCCCAAGTTTCAGTAGAAAGGTAAGCCTAGTGTGCAGAGGGCTTTCACATGAGTTCCCTTACTATTTGCCTGAGATTGCATGTGTTGGGTCAGGAGGAAAATCATTTGAAAGTAGAGGCACTAATATTTATCATCATCCCAACTGCCCCTTAATAAACTATGAGGAGCCTAACAAAGTGAAATGACGCTTTTTCAGTTTTCAAAAGTGCATAAGGAAAAATTTTTTAAAGCTCACGCAGTTCACATGAGGGTATCAACCATTGACATTTTCTTCTCAGTGCCAGATTTGCATCACAATGCTGGAGGTTAGTCTAGTCCCAGGTTTTTTAAAAAAATAATTGAGCCAGCATTTAAAAGTCAAGATATTAAACACTCTTTAAAAACCCAGACTTTATGTCTTCTCTTTAAAAATAAGATAGGCAGGTGGCACTGGGCCTCTTGGAGCCATTGCTGGACTGGGGCTTCATGGCGCCCCGCCCCCCCATTGGTTCTTGGGCCCTCTGTCTGGTTTTCTGTGGGTCCACGTGCCAAAGGCTGTCCACGAGTGTTGGTTACCATTCACAGTCACGTGTGTGCTCTTGATTTTCACACAATGGACAGGTGTTCTTCTGTACCTTTCTGGCAGCATGGAGAGAAGAGGGGCAGCTTAATTTCGCTTGTTCTCAGTTTACTTTGCTCTTGCCAGTTGCCTGTCCTGTGGCATGGGGCCCACACCCGCTCAGTTCCTTGCCTCTGTCTTCACCTGCAGTCTGATTTCTATGCCTGCTTGGCTGGAACAGCCATGACGCAGCCAGAGTCCTCCTCCTTCGGAACACGTCCTCCTCCATGGTCTCGGTCTGATCTGGTTGCCTAGCCTCCCTCCCCACTACTCTTCCTCTGGCTCCAGCCCTTTCCAGATCTCCTTTTACTTCCAGCTCCTCCCAGTCTGCTTTGCTGGCTGCACTCCTGCTGTCTGCTTCAATTACTGTTATTCCCTCATTAGTCAAGTATTACATGAACATAATACATTATTTTAAAAATTCAGACAGTAGAGGCATTTAAAGGAAATAGACAGTCTTTTTTTTTTTTTTTTTTACCATGTTCCTTTCTACTCCCCATTCCAGAGGTAATGGTTAAAATCTGTATGGGTCTATTTTTCCTTACCCTTTCCATGTAATCTAGATTGTTGTTGTTTAACATAAATAGGATCATTTTACAGATACTGCTTTTTAACTTAGACATGACCATGGTCTTTATAAATAGATCGCCACCTTACCCATTTTATGATCTCCCAGTTTCTTAAATGTGCATGTTTCCAAGCATAGCCTTTTGAATAATTACAGCACTCACCAATATTTTTATGGCTGTGTGGTTTTTTTTCTTTAAGTCTTTGAACAGGAGGGACAGTGTCTTTTCATATCCCCTTTCTTTCAAAGCACCTATCAAAACATATTCAGTGAGTGAATGAATGAATGTTGGTGTTTTTGCCCATTCAATTAGATAATTCTAATTTATATTATATATAAATTAAATTATAATTTAAATTCAAATTAACACATCCTAACAGTAAATATATTAGTGTAGCTATTTTAAGGTACAGATTTCTCAGGTCCTTTCTTAACAGTAGTATTTATTTATTTTGCTCTCCTCATTAAGATAACCCTACTATACAAGAGAGAATTCTGTACACTGCTTGTTTTGGCTGGGAGAAGTTTGGGTGACTGGTTGTTTCTGTTTTGTCTATTTTAAATGAGTGTGTGTTTTGGCATCATTCAAGCAGATAGTATTTTGTGTTCAGTTCACTCGTCATTATCTTTAAAAAGAATATAAATGCATACTGGTTGTATAAACAGAATTGACTTAATACAACATCTCTTGAGTAGGAAAATGGTTGAGATTTATGAAGTGAGCCTTGTCAGATACAATTTCAGCTCTGTTGCTGAGGATTCCCATTCAGTAACATGCTGCCATTAATAGCTCTGTTTTTAAAAGAAACCAATGAAAACATCTCTATTGTCTGATCACCATGGGATGTCATCCAAGCTTGTGTCATGGTCGTGTAATGTTCTTGGGTTTATGAGGTGAAGAAAATAACACTTGGGTGTTTGGAATTTATCCTTAAGCTGTTTTCTCAGGGGTAGATGAATTTCTTGCTCCTGAGTTGAAATGAGGCTTTTAAATACTCTTAATAAATCTGTCATCGCCAGACCCTCTGGAGGAGAAACAATGGGTGAGTGTGTGGGAATAATATCTTTTTTAATGTATTTGTGTCTTTAAAAAAAGTGAGGGAGGTGGGGCTAATCTACCATCAGTAAAGAGCTGTGATGAGCTAATAGTGCATATCAAGGTGTGATTCCCCACTTGAGGAATTTGAGGAATGAGTAGACAGCCACAAGTCAGGGAATAAAGAAGCAGGATAGGGGGAACTACACAAACTACAGTGCATATGTGTCTGTCAAACTATTAGAACTCTGCCCAGGGCGCTACTGAAGTGGTTAAATTCAATTTAATCTGGGTCAGGGTCCTGGGGAAGGTGGTTCAAGGGCTATGTTTTTAAAGAAAGATTCCTCAAGGAAAGAATATTCGATTGGGGATGGTCTTAAAGCACCAATCCATCATGTGGTTGGAGACTTAAAGTGAGTCCAAATTAGAGAAGGATTTGAATACTGGAATAAGTGTTTGCATGGCTTTAACAGGGAACAGAAATGAAATGATTTTATGCCCATGCTGCTGTCTTGTATGTCATACTACAGTTTACGTACTCCTTTTGGAATGCTGTTTCATTAAGTCTATTAAATCTTCTTGAATGACAAGCTTCTTTGGAGACTGAATCTCTAGGATTGATGGTGGCAGCCTGCCTCGATGTAGGGGATGAAAGAAGAGAGATGAGACAAGACTTAGAGTTTCTGGGTATGGGAGACTATCTGTGCATCTGAGCAAATGAGCAAATAGAGGGCAGTTTGGACAAGCAAAGGTGATCAAATGTGCCAAGATGTGGAGAGAGCCACGGACAGTGTTAAACTCTTGAGAACATGGAGGGTAACTTGCTGTTGAACTTTGCAAGAACACTCTGTAGCCTAGAGAGCCGAGTAACCTGAGCCATGGGGGCAGGGCAGGGGGCAGAGTTAGACAGCAGAGGGCTGTTGTACTTGAGTGTAAAAGCAGGGAAAAGAAACTGAAAGGGAGGGGTGTCACATGGTGCTCGTAAATTGGGGCTGCCACGATGCTGCAGTTTAGAGAAACAGAAGCATGACAGCACGAGGTCATGTTTTATACTGTTTATTTGCAGTTTGTTGAGTTTTATATCCCTCAGGAAATAGCTGTGGCTCAGATGCAGGCAGCTCTGAGTAGTAGACGAGGCACATGACAGAAGCATCAGAGAAAACGAGTCAGCAATGGCAGCAGCCAGGCAAAGGATGTGCACTGTTACCACGAAAGAGCCAGGCTTCTGAGGTAGCCATGGTCTGGGCTGCATTCTCGCCAGGCGGCCATCCGTCTTGTAAATGAGTGGCATCCAAAAGATGGGTGCAGATCACCACCGCTGCGAAGATCACCCAGAGATCACGCCAGGAGGGCTGTCTTCACACACAGCTGTGCCTGTTTTATAGGTGTTCGCCAGGAAGTGCATTGTCAGCTCTATCAGATGGAGCCAGCCCCCCTGCCCTGCCCCATCCAGGGCACTCAGAGGGTTCCGCTGTCCGTGGCTCTTGGAGTCCTCAGCGCCTGCCGGGATCGCCTCTGCAAACAGGAATCGCAAGGAGGAAGTAGCAGATGGGCTGCTTCTCCCGTGGTCTGCCACTGTTCTCCCAGCCTCCATCTTGCTCCTGATGATTTGGGGGAACACATTTCAAGGCCAAAATAGGGACTGTAGTCCTGACTTGGTAAACCCATGCATAGGCTTGGGATATGGGAATGTGATACATTTCAGCAAATCCCTGTAATTCAGATAGACGGCTTCCCAGGAGCTGGCTCATCAGTCATCAGCTGGCATGTGTGCGCTCTGCCACTCTCACAGTCAGCTGAATCTTCAGGGCACATGTGCATGTCTGTGGTATTGTTGGCTCAGACTCCTGCTTTCAGCCTGGCCAGAATCACAGCTGGGCACTGTTGTCACTAGACAGTGTCCCAGTGGAGGAATCGTACCACCCTTGCTTGAATCCAAAGAGACACTTTGTTTTTGTTTATTAGGGATGCTTATATTTTCTCCTAGTTTGAAAACAAAATTACCAGAAACCATTAGTTATGACTACACGCCATCCACTTTTAAACTCAATTCAGCATTCAAGAAAAGCAATATTTCTTTGCCATATAATTTGAGGTTTTTGTGTATGGAATTGACAGATGAATGGTGGATGCACCTGGATGCACACAGAGCCCAGCTGAGAGAGCATCCTCGGGCCACGAGGGTTGGCCGGAAAGTTAACAAGGCTGAGTTCAGAAGGGTTCTGGACAGAGAAAGTCAAAATAGTGAAATACCATGTACTGAGATTCTCTCTTTAGTGTAATGGTTATCAGGGCATTGAAGGCAACTCTTCCAAAGAGAGATGCCTTGTGTTCATTCTGCTTCAGGCACAGTTAGAGGAGTGAGTCACCGAAAAGAGAACTTTGAGCATGACAGTATTTAAGAAATCACAGGAGGACTTCCGGGAATATGGCGTCGTGAACGGACCAGCAGAAAAATTCCTCCCAACATTATATTTATTCACGAAAATACAGCAAATACAACTATCCCTAAAAGAGAGACCAGAATACACAGGAAAGTGCACAGCGTACAGCTACACCTAGCTCCGGCGGCCAGACACTCCGGACAGAGGACTCGGCACCCGGCGAGGCGGGACGGAAACACGATCCAGCGAGACCAGAGGGCCCCTGCACCCCAGCACTCCGGCGGGAGTCCCGGCAAGGCGGGTAAGGTACGGAGCCGCGAGCGAACTGAGCGCTCCTCTCCCCCAGCGCTCCGGCGGGAGGAGAGGATTCAGAGCCGGGAGGGAGTGGAAGTCTGCGCCGGGAGCGCCGACACACGGCCTGCGGTGTAGCGGAGATAGGAGAGACAGAGGGCACAGGGTTCCAGCCCGGAACGTACAAGTTGCCCGCGGCAGGCTCCGGGAAGGAAAAAGAAAGGAGAAAAAAAGGAAGAAAAGCGCGCGCTCTACCTCAGCGGTCTTAAAGAGACAGGAACTCAGTAGAGGGGCCGGATAGCCGCGCAAACTGAGCCCAGCACGCTGGGAGTCCTGGGGAGCTTTGGACCCCGTGGCTGGCGACTGGGAAAGAGTGCCCGCCATTGAGACCCCCACGGAGATCAACAGCTTACACCCAGCCAGAACTATACAGTGGCGCTGGAATAGTGGAGCAACAGTGCCACCTACAGCACTCGCGCGGAACCCACTCCCGGTGGCTTTTTTTTTTTTCTCCCCTTTCTTTTCCTTTTTTCCTTTCTCTCTCTTTCAACAGCCTCCCATTCGTTCTCACCCGGCCACAGCTTTAAAGTGCTGTGTGGAGCGACGTGGCCGCGGCTCTGGAATAGTGGACCAATAGCGCCACCTACAGCATTCACACAGAAACCACCCATGGTGGGCGTTTTGGTGGGTTTTTTTTTTTGTTGTTGTTGCTGTTTTCTTTTAGGTGTTGCTGCCTTTTCTTTTTCTTTCTTTTCTTTTCCTTTCTCTCTCTCTCCTTTTACTTTTTTATTATTAGTAGAAATCTCTTTTGTTTCTTTTCTCTCCTTTCTTATCTCTCCTTGCTACCAACAACCAATTCTATAGTCATGAGAAGACAGAAGAATATGATACAGACAAAGCTTCAGACAAACACCACTCCAGAGAAAGAATCTGAAGAAATGGACATGCACAGTCTTCCAGAAAAAGAATTCAGAATAAAAGTCATAGCATGCTGACAGATCTACAGAAAAATGTGCAAGAGCTGAGGGAGGAAGTGAGGGAAGTGAGGAAAGACAATGCAGAAATGAAACAAGCCATCGAAGGGCTCAACAGCAGATTGAATCAGGTTCAAGACACGATCAAGGAATTACAAGACAGGTAACAGGAATACAAAGAAGCTGAGGCAGAGAGAGATAAAAGGATCTCTAAGAATGAAAGAATATTAAGAGAACTGTGTGACCAATCCAAACAGAACAATATTCGCATTATAGGAGTACCAGAGGAAGAAGAGAGAAAAAGGGATAGAAAGTGTCTCTGAAGAAATAATTGCTGAAAACTTCCCCACGCTGGGGAAGGAAATAGTCTCACAGTCCACGGAAGCCCACAGATCTCCCAACACAAAGGACCCAAAGAAGACAACACCAAGACACATAATAATCAAGATGGCAAAGATCAAAGACAAGGACAGAGTATTAAAGGCAGCTAGAGAGAGAAAAAAGATCACCTACAAAGGAAAACCCATCAGACTGTCATCAGACTTCTCAACAGAAACCTTACAGGCCAGAAGAGAATGGCATGATATATTTAACGTAATGAAACAGAAGGGCCTCGAACCAAGAATATTGTATCCAGCACAATTATCATTTAAATATGACGGAGGGATTAAACAATTTCAAGACAAAAGAAAGTTGAGAGAGTTTGCCACCCATAAACCACCACTACAGGATATCTTAAACGGACTGCTCTAGAGGGAAACACCCCTAAGGCTAAAAAGATGTCACCAGAGAAAATAAAAGCATAGCAAAGAAAGCAGACCATCCAAATACCAACTAAAGGCAAAGAATAAAACACCTAATATATAAAGAAAGGAGGAGGAAGAATAGGAAGGGAGAGATAAAGAAACATCAGACGGCGTTCACAATAACTTAACAAGAAAGTTAAGTTAGATTCTTAGATAGTAAAGAAGCAACCCTTGAACCTTTGGTAACCATGAATCTAAAGCCTGCAATGGCAATAAGTACATATCTATCAATAATCACCCTAAATGTAAATGGACTGAATGCACCAATCAAAAGACACAGAGTAACAGAGTGGATAAAAAAGCAAGACCCATCTATATGCTGCTTACAAGAGACTCACCTCAAACCCAAAGATATACACAGACTAAAAGTGAAGGGATGGAAAAAAATATTTCAAGCAAACAACAAAGAGAAAAAAACAGGTGTTGCAGTACTTGTATCAGATAAAATAGACTTCAAAATGAAGAAAGTAGCAAGAGATAAAGACGGACATTACATAATGATAAAGGGGTCAGTCCAACAAGAAGATATAACCATTATAAATATATACGCACCCAACACAGGAGTGCCAGCATATGTGAAACAAATACTAACAGAAGTGAAGGAGGAAATAGACAGCAGTACAATAATTCTAGGAGACTTTAACACGCCACTCACTCCAAAGGATAGATCAACCAGGCAGAGGATAAGTAAAGACACAGAGGCACTGAACAACACACTAGAACAGATGGACCTAACAGATATCTACAGAACTCTGCACCTAAAAGCAGCAGGATACACATTCTTCTCAAGTGCACATGGAACATTTTCCAGAATAGACCACATTCTAGGCCACAAAAATAACCTCAGTAAATTCAAAAATGTTGAAATCTTACCAACCAACTTCTCAGATCACAAAGGTATAAAATTAGAAATAAATTTCAGAAAGAAATCAAAAAGGCTCACAAATACATGGAGACTTAACAACATTCTCCTAATGAATCAATGGGTTAACGACCAAATCAAAACAGAATCAAAGAATATATGGAGACTAATGACAACAACACAAAGCCACAACTTCTGTGGGACGCAGCGAAGGCAGTCTTAAGAGGAAAGTACATTGCAATCCAGGCCCATTTAAAGAAGGAAGAACATTCCCAAATGAACAGTCTAAGGACACAATTATTGAAATTGGAAAAAGAAGAACAAATGAGGCCCAAAGTTACCAGAAGGAGAGACATAATAAAGATCAGAGAAGAAATAAATAAAATTGAGAAGAATAAAACAATAGAAAAAATCAATGAAACCAAAAGCTGGTTCTTTGAAAAAATAAACAAAATAGATAAACCCCTAGCCAGACTCATTAAGAGAAAAAGAGAATCTACACACATAAACAGAATCAGAAATGAGAAAGGAAAAATAACGACGGACCCCACAGAAATACAAAGAATTATAAGAGAATATTACGAGCATCTGTATGCCAACAAGCTGCAAAACCTAGAAGAAATGGACAACTTCTTAGAAAAATACAGCCTTCCAAGACTCACCAAGCAGGAAACAGAAAAACTAAACAGACCAATCACCAGCAACGAAATTGAATCGGTAATCAAAAAACTACCCAAGAACAAAAGCCCTGGACCTGATGGATTCACCTCTGAATTCTACCAGACATATAGAGAAGAAATAACACCCATTCTCCTTAAAGTTTTCCAAAAAATAGAAGAGGAGGGAATACTTCCAAACTCTTTCTATGAAGCCAGCATCACTCTAATACCAAAACCGGGCAAAGACCTCACTAAAAAAGAAAATTACAGACGAATATCCCTGATGAACGTTGATGCAAAAATACTCAACAAAATATTAGCAAACCGAATTCAAAAATATATCAAGAGGATCATACACCATGATCAAGTGGGATTCATCCCAGGGATGCAAGGATGGTACAACATTCGAAAATCCATCAACATCATCCATCACATCAATAAAAAGAAGAACAAAAACCACATGATCATCTCCATAGATGCTGAAAAAGCATTTAACAAAATTCAGCATCCATTTTTGATTAAAACTCTCAACAGAATGGGTATAGATGGCAAGTACCTCAACATCATAAAGGCCATATATGACAAACCCACAGCTAACATCATACTTAACAGCGAGAAGCTGAAAGCTTTTCATCTAAGATCGGGAACAAGACAGGGGTGCCCAATCTCTCCACTGTTATTCAACATAGTACTGGAGGTCCTAGCCACGGCAATCAGACAAAACAAAGACATACAAGGCATCCAGATTGGTAAAGAAGAAGTCAAATTGTCACTATTTGCAGATGATATGATACTGTACATAAAAAATCCTAAAGACTCCACTCCAAAACTACTAGAACTAATATCTGAATTCAGCAAAGTTGCAGGATATAAAATTAACACACAGAAATCTGTTGCTTTCCTATACACTAATGATGAGCTAACAGAAAGAGAAATCAGAAAAACAATTCCATTCACAATTGCACCTAAAAGATTAAAATACCTAGGAATAAACCTAACGAAGGAAGTGAAAGACCTGTACTCTGAAAACTACAAGACACTCCTAGGAGAAATTAAGGAAGACACTAACAAATGGAAATGCATCCCATGCTCTTGGCTAGGAAGAAT
>JAQQAC010021848.1:25764264-25783407 GCA_029783875.1 Phataginus tricuspis | reverse complement strand
GGACTGGGGAAGATGGGTGGTAAGGGAGGGATACGATTAGCAGACGTAAGGTAGGGGGGCACAGGGAGGGCTGTACAACTCAGAGAAGACAAGTAGTGATTCTATAGCACCTCACTACGCTGATGGACAGTGGTTGTAATGGGGTTGGTGGGGGGGACCTGATGAAGGGGGTAGTTTAACCACCATAATATTGCACATGTAATTGTCGGTTAATGATACCAAAATAAATTGTGAATAAAAAAAAAAAAAAGAAATCACAGGAAAAGCGATCATCTTAAATTCTGTCCTCTGAGTGTTGTCTGTTACCTAATGGTGTCATCCTCCTCCATTGCTTGAGTGGCTGGAATCAACCAACATTTAAAGAGTAGGATTCGCCTCAGCCAAATAGAGAATATTAGCTGCTTTTGAAAATATATCCAAATAATACAGAAAAGTATAAAGAAAAAAGTGAAGATTTTCCAAATCCTACCTATATTATCCTTCCAGACACTAGCACATATATACACAGGTACACATACATATGATTTTATGCAAGTGGAATCATGTTATATAGGCTAGTCTGTAATCTGTTTTGGTCACTTAACAAAATGCTGTTGGACTCCTTTCTATGTTGTTGAATATAGTTTTCCATCAGAAGGGTTAATGTGTGCATAAAATTCAGTTGTATGGTGCTGTCCTATCAGTGTCTACGTTGTACCATTCATTGTGAGTTGTGCATGTGGCAAATACTCTGCTAGATTCTGGGGGCTCAGCAGCAAACCCCTGTCAGTGGGCATGTAAGTCACTGCTGGGTTTTCATGTTAGTAGTGATACTACGTTGACGACCCAGCACTGCTACGCACATTTTTGTGTACTTAGTTTTTCCCTAGAATAAGTTGCTGGGAAGAGAATTGGCTGCTCAGTGGGTTGTTATTTTAAAGTCTGATCCATATTTATTGCCTAACCCCTATCTTCTGAAAGCTTATGATATCGCCAGTTTTTCAGTGCCCTTGCGGCAACATCTTTCATTAGTTATTACTGCCCATGTGATAGATGAAAAGTGCTTCACTGTTTCAACTTAAGTTTCTTTGATTTGTAGTGTACTTGGCATGACAGTGTTAGCCACTAAGAAATTGTGGCCTCCATATGCACCATGGAGTGCCATTTTCTTTGAGTCCAAATTTAACCCTCTTAAAAGGCAAGACTCCTTTTACATTCTTCTTCAGGGTCAGGTTATAGTCATTGAGAGGTTGTCTGTGATAGGAAACTAAATCCTCACTGAGAGGATGTTGTGTGATTACTATCACTGATTTTAATTTGGTTTGTTGGTTTAAGGATAATGTGAGATGTGATTTCCATCCACCAAATAGATGCCACACTTTTGAAAATATAAAAAGTCATAAAGGCATTTAAGGAGTACCTAATAAAAATCTTTAACATAAATGCCTAGAGGCATACAGTCTCCATGTAACTTTTCGCCTCCGTATGTAGCATTTAAGTTTATTTTTAATGTTTTTTTATTTTGGATTCCATTATTTTTTATTCCATTTGGCCACAAATGGAATTCAGCTGTAACAGAATGATTATGACACGGATGTGTCTGAGTTCATGTCCTCACCCCTCAAGGATTTGTTGCCTCAGTCTCTGCTTCCACATCTGCAAGGATAATAACACCACCACCTCTTGAAGTTGTGAGGATTCTGTGAGATAAAGAAAGCATCCTGCATCTCCCTGCTAATATGTATTTAGTAAATATTAAAGGAAATTTTAGCAAAATTAGATTCAGAAAAAAAAAAAATTCCTCTACAGGAATTCCACCACTCAGAGATAACTTGTAAACCTCTGGCTTTGGGAGTATTTTATTCTAATATTTTTTTCCCTCCAGATACATATTTTATAAAAGCAGGACCAAACTTAAACTGTACAGGATTGTAATTTCAGCAAATGTGTACACTTAATTATCCAACAATGAGAGGGAGTGGTTATCCAGATTTATTTTTTATAATGGTTTAATGGAGAATTTTATGTTTATTTGTAATAACATTTTTATTTAAGTATAATTAAAAGATATTTGGGACAATTAAAACTATAAACATTTTGATTCCTCCTAAGTCACACTCAAACCTGCTTCCTATTATGCAATCAAAGTTAATATGTCATTTTTCTCTGTTATTTGGGAAGATATTTAAACAGTTTACAGACTGCAGGAAGCCAAGGCTGTTTCTGGTCTGTGCCGCTCTGCTCCTGGGAGAACAGTGAGGCAGTCTTGCACTGACTGGACATGCACTGAATCTTTCTCAGCTTTCTACATATCATCACATGTGATGAGCTGGATTTCTTGAGATAGTTGTGTTACTGAATAAGTCAAAACCAAATCTTTATCAAATTTCTTTTAAGGAAAACCAACTCTTCAAAGAAGCCTCGTGGTGTTTCTTTTTAAAACACACACACACACACACACACACTCTCTCTCTCTCTCTCTCTGCCTGAGAATTTACCAATTTACCTGACTTGCATGTTGAAATTATCCATGAATTACATTTTGTAAGTTCTCTGTACTCATGCATATGTATTCATCAGTCAAATCCTGGCTTGCATTTCTGCCTGCTAGGACTTCCTGGTTGAGTTCATTTTAGTTGAAAAGTTGTTTTAATTTTATTACCATTTTCTATTTTTTGCTGTAGAACAAGTATTCAGTTGTTTCAAAGGCTGAAACCAAATAGATATTAAACATTTTTAAATTTTGTTTAGTAGTATTCCTCAAAAATATCATCATCATCAGATGAAATTCGTAATTTAGGTTTAAATTTTTTTAATTCTACACATTGTATGTATTTTAAGTATTATGTAACTTTTTTTTACATAAACTTTTTATATACTACACACATGCAAATTTTTGCATAAACTTTTCCATTTCAGGTTCTTAATTATTTTTAACCTTTTGTTAAAAGGGAAGGTCAAAATTTACCTGCATTAAATTCACAGATCAGTTATATATTTATCCTTATCCAAGGAAGTTCCAAAGCTTGCAGTGAAGGAAATCTTTTCTTTCTTCAGACTTCTACTTTGTTTTGTTTTAGTTGAAAGTCTGGGACCTCATGAAGGGAATGTGGCTTTATCATATTCTCCTGTGCACTTTGTCTTTATAATCAGAACTTAATTCATAAAACCAAAGCCAGTTCTGAAAGCTTACCAGTACTTAGGATTTTTCTTCCCATCGCTTTGACCTGTTTTTAAAGTTTTTTAATAAGAATAGTGCTGAAATACCAGGTTGGTATGAGATTTCCCCTTCAGTTTTTAAACTTCTCCAGAACAGGTAGTGTGCTTTCCTGTTACAGAGTTAACATAAATCAAGATGGCATTGAGGCTTGCCAGTGTTGGGATGTGATGAGAAATTTAGCAATTTGCATAGCAAATTGCATAGCAATGCTAGCAACCCTCCTGCAGCTCATGTCTTGCTGGGACAAATTGGAAGGAACATCCATCTCCCTCAGGTTTCTTGGTACCTCTGTGCTTTCTGCCTAGCAAGGCGGCACAGCCATAGGAACTTAGAAGTAGCAGGGTCTCCCTTCCCATCCTCAACCCACTTCCCAGTTTTAGTAACACCCTTTTGATGACCATTTTGATGATCCTTACCATGTGCTAAGCCTCTTACTGTATCACTTCCACTTCTTGGACATCCCATGAGGTGTAGGTAGTAGTATTATATCCATTTTATAGGGACAAAACTGAGGCCTTGAGAGCCAAGCAGCTGATCTAAGACATGGCTGATACTTCATGGTACAGGGCTTTGTCTGAGTCCAGAGCACCAGCTCCAACCCCTACTCATTACCTCTTCTTTCTTTCAAGCAAATTCTGAGAGGAGTCAAAGTTCAGCACCAAAAACGTATTCAAGCTTAGCAGACATAGGGTGGGGGGGCACGGGGGGGACTGTACAGCTCAGAGAAGACAAGTAGTGATTCTCATCTCACTACACTGATGGATAGTGACTGTAATAGGGTTGGTGGAGGGGACCTGATGAAGGGGGTAGTTTAATCATCACAATATTGCTCATGTAATTGTAGGTTAATGATACTAAAATAAAATAAATTGTAAAAAAAAACCAAAAACATATTCAAGCAACCATGAGAATTCATTTTATTAGGATTTGACCTTCAATGTCTGGGGATTCTATCAAGATGAGATAGTTTGTAAATGAGGCTAACGCAGTAAGATCATTCTCAAGGTCATGTCTCATAAGGGGTGATTTGCTCATGCTGGGTTAGTTTTCCTTAAGTTGTTGCTTCTCTGGGGGAGTGTACATTATCCACCTAACATTGCTGCTGTGTGAGGCTTGGGAAAAGTTCATCCAAGTTAGGTAAAAAGCTCTTTGAACTCTTTCTAATCACTAAACTTTATATGACCACAAATCCAGAGGTGGGGAAAGTACTCTACTGCTTAATTGTGTAAACTGTTTAATTTTGAAAACACTTATCAAATTTTGGAAATTACTTTTAATATACTAAGTCTGTGATTTTAGAACATAATTGTGCTTGAAGGTGTCTTCTAATTAAAATTATTTCAAGGTCTGGAACATACTAAATGCTCAGTAAATAGTTGTCATAAGTTGAGTAGTTACATTATATAATTTTGAGGAACTAAAAAAAATGATGAGCAATCTTGATGTGTATATGAAGGCAGTGATCATGTACAGTGTATACTTGGTACTTTATAGATGGCATGATCATCTCCATGAAAACATTTTGTGTTCATATCTTTCATCTAAAAAACTGCATGTTTTCATTAGTTAATTCTCAAAATACTGCTCTGAAGAAGAGTGCTACACTTCTCATTTATCAGGTGAAGAATCTGCAGTTAAGACTGGTTAAGTGTGACTAACTAAAGATTGATTAACTCCAGTCGTGGGAGACTTGTCTCCAGCCTCATTCTGTGCCCATAACCTGCACTTTAACCTTTCTGAAGCTGTGTGGCCTCCTACTGTCCAGCACTGTTACCCCCTTTATTAAAAGGAAAAAAAGGAGCCTCCTTATTTTAATTTTCCACTTTAAAGGAAATGTAATAATTTACCTGTGTAAGCATATTGGGTTTCTAAGCATTTAATTGAAGTATTCCTAGGCATTTGGCCCCAAACACTTTTTTCTCTTCGTATAGTTCTGCAAAGTGCACACTAAGCAGACATGGCTTATTTACAGCTGACTCAGTAGACGCAGGCAATGTGTTAAGCCGTCGTGTGTCCCCCCACCCCCGCCGTGGGGGCTGTTAACACATCCACTTAAACAAGCAGTCTCAGGATTTTGCTGTGGGCATTTCTGGTCGCTCCCCTGAAGCAGCACCATCTGCCTGCTTCCAGTCAGAGGCCCTGCACCTCCCCTCCTGCCTGGCCAGTCACAGGCCTACTCTTAAGAATGGCCTGAGTTCCCTGAGATGCAGTGCCAATAGCAGCTGGTGTTTTTCACTCAAACTGGTTTAACTCTCAGCCTGACTTCCCAAGGCTGCTCATAGTCCTGTATGATTCCACAGTCATATTTGAGCACCTTCCATGCCAGTCTGGGGTGCAGAGGTCCTCAGACATGCTCCCCGGGAGCTGGCATATGTTCTTCCTTTGTGCTCTTGTTCCAGGGCTGCAGCTTTCCTTGTCATCTATGGTGCCTGGAGAGCCTGCAGCTGTTAGACTCAAGACTTGTTGTGTCCATGGACCAAACGCTAGCCTCTGCTTCTGAACCAGTTGCCAGGAACCCATGTACATACTTTTCTTCCTTCTCTAACATTTTCCCTAGGTGAATGATTGTTAATTACATTTGAAAATGTTTTCTATCCAAAATGTTTTTTAGGGGGCAATAAACTCTGTAGATACCTAGCGCAGCCATTTCTGCTCATTACTCCACTCCCCAAAATTTAAAAAAAGCATTTCAACTCAAATGATCTGTCAACTTAGCAACCCACAGCTAAGTAGGACGAGCCTATCTCTATCTTCTAGCTCCAAGTTCTTGGCAGATCAGTCTGATTAGCTTGCCTTACCCTTGTAAGCCAAACCACACAACTTGTGGGCTCCTAGCCAGCATTACAGGGATGGGCCTTCCTTCAGGTCACTTGTCTACTCCTGTCCATTCAGGTGTTGCTGGGCCAGCTGTGATCACATGACTGGCTGCTGAGCTGCTGGCAAGGACAGATTCCCAGAGAACAGGACAGGGGTGGGAAATTTTACTAAAGTTCATTACTCTCTTTGAGCTGCAACCCTCAGACCAGAACTGCCACCTTCAATGAAAGAATAATTTACAAGGTAGCAAAATGAGTTGTTATTGCTATTTGATGGCAATTAGAGCTTAACTAGGTCTCTCTGACTCACGAGGCACACTTAGCATTAGATGAGTGCTTCCCAAACTTTAGACATTTTGTATATCTCACGTATATCATACCACCTGTATTATTTATATTTATCCTTTACATTTTTTATTATTTTAGGAAGAAACAATACATGACCTCCCAAGTAGAAAACCATATCATTTGATGTAAATAGGTAACAATCATTAAAATAAGAGTGTGAAAGTGAGAGTGTTACTACAGTCTCAAAAATGCCCTTGCCTGGAGAAGACTCCGAGCCTGAGGCCGAACCTCTCTGAGGAAGAGGGGCATTCGCAGGGGTTTAGAGCTGCCACAGACATGAAACATCTGGCTGAGACTTTGGTATTTAAGGAGGCTAGAGAAGTATTGAGAGAGGAATGGGTCCTCATTTGGCAATTCTGTGATGTGCCTCTGAGGCCGCCTGGAGCACCCCAGGTAGCACTGGCCACTGTTCACGCCCTGCCCAGAGAGATCAGGAGACTGCCTCCTCCACGAATGCCAGCAAGGCAGGTCTGCGTGGAGACAGGGAGATCTGAAGGCCATTTGTTGTGCATCCACTGAAGGTGACTGTAGAGTAGAAATGGTAATTAAACAGGAGGCCTCTTGAGAGCTCAAGTTTAGGGGAACTAAGAGGAGTCGGGTTGAAGTTGAAAGATGGGATAAGTCTATCCCTCAGCTCTTTTGTTTCAGGCCACCTGCAACACATTATGCATTTAATCATCTAGTACAGAAGTGAAACAATTGGACAGTCATATATGAAAAGGAAGAAATGGGTTACTTTTTCATATAGGCAATTAAAGCTAAGTATTTTCCCCACTTTAATATCTGAGATATCTTCCTTTCTATAGCATATTATTTTGGCTTCTTTTAGGAAAAATAGCAGCAGGGGTTTCTCTAAACCCTGTGGACGCATCTCTCAGTGGTAGCCCTGCTGAGTTTAACATAAAAGACACAGAGACCTTTACCACAAGGCTAACATAAAATATCATGTCTGTTGTGGATTGGTGCTCAGTAAATATTTGATGAGTACATTTGTGAACTTCTTTGTGAAATACTTCCCTGGGCAAAGTTGTTTCCTGTCTGTAGTTACCTGCACCATCAGGTGTTACGTGGTGGGCGTAGCAGAAGCATCAGATGCTTCAGCATGTGCGTGGAAGGCTGCTGTCTGACGACTTTGACCCTCCCCAATTGGGGTGCTATAGAGGTATCGGACCTGCTCCTCTAGGTCCAGAGTGTGGTAATCTTCCCTCCTCCACTCTGCCCTGCACCCCAGAAAATTGCCTTCTGTGCACTGCCTCAGCAGGCTCCTTTGACTCTGGCGTCTAGGTTCAGTGCTTGAGACTGAGGGAGAGGTCAGGGTGCTGACTCCCTATGGGGCACCTACTGGCCATGCCTTTGCAGGGTGGCCAGCTCCTGTCAGGCACTCTCCACCAGATTTCTGTCCCCAGTCAGGGATCTTAGGACTTGGGGTGTGACACAACCTGCCACTACCCATTGCCCTTCATCACTAGCCAGGGACTGCAATACACCTTGTGGCCACTTCTTTGTAAATAGCCCCCAAACTAAATTCCTTTCAAATTACCATAATTTCAGGGTGTCTGCTGTTTCCTGCTGGTACCTTGACTGATAAAGGTGCATATGCAGATTTATTTTTACACCACAGCAAAGCTAACTGGTTCCAAAGGGACTGACCTCTGGCCTCAGCTTAAATAGCAATGTGTTCTGTACCAGTATGCTTCCCAAACTTGGGGGTGCTTCAGGATCACCTGGGAAGGGTGTGAAAATGCAGGTTCCTGGGCCCCACCCCTCCACCTCCTGACTTAGGGGTGCTGAGGATGGCTCTAAGGCTCTTGAGTTCACTAGATACAGATCATGATAATTCATAGCACCCCAAACCCAGCTGGCCTCTAAACAGATAACTGGTTTCAAGGGGATAACTTGACTCCCTACCTTTGTGCTGTGCTTTACTGTTACTTAGGGGCAAGTGAGCAGTGAGAGAAATGGCTGATGGCTGTCAATAAGAATTCCCCTAAACATACAATTCACAAAAAAGAAAAACCAAAGTGGGGAGGAATAACTGTGAGGGGAGTAACTTTGGTCACAATAGTGAACTGCTGCAGGAGTGGCCAGATTGCGCCTGGCTCACTGTGCAGGGTTCGGGAGAGGAGACACCACTGCTGCCCAAGAGGCAGGCCTAGTGTCTGTTCTGCCATGGAGCTTCTCACGATCATCTGTTGAGAAAAAAAAATCTTGTTGACCACCAAAGCATAGTTGTACTTAAAGAATGGATGCTTTTCCTGCAACAAAGAGTTATAAATTAAGTCCCATATTAAGATAAATCCTTTTAGGAGAGCTCTTGTTAATAAGCCCATGAAATGCTTAGCCCATCCCTGTTGAGTGACCATGCTCCAAAAAGCATCAGCCTTCACTCTCCCAAGGGAAGAGTGAGATAAGCTCAAGACCCTGAGTGAAATGGGGTAGACCATAGGCTTTGGTGTCCAGAAGACACAAGTACAAATAATGGTTGGACAAAGGGATCTGTTTCTCCTAGTCAAGCTGTTGGGAGGATTAAATAAGAATAGAAAACTCTTGGGTTGTGAGATTATCAGAGTGCTGCTCCCTGGTCCCCCACTTTCACCCCCATCCCCACCAGAACTCTGTCTACAAACAATTCACTTCCCTAATCTCAGGGCAGAGTTACAAAGATAATCGGAAAGTGTATTTTGCTAAGTTGGTGTGGCAGACCGTGTGTGCCTGCAGCTACCCTGCAATGGGCATTTGAAAATCACAAAACTGAATTGCTCAGTCCCAAGTTGGTAGCAGCTTATCTCACCTGAAGAGTGAACCAGGACACGTAGCAGTTCTGTCTTCCCAAAAAATTGAGTGAAGGTCACTGTGCTGAGGGCTGATTGCTTGAGAAGGACAGTAACTATCTGTTGTGTAATATTTTGCCATTTTGTTCATTTGAAGCCATTGCAGTGGTTTGGTGAAGTGCTTTTAGCTGCTGGGTTATGACATTAAGATAAAGGGTCATCTTGAGTAGAATAATCTAGGCACAGAGAGCCTATCCAGGAGACCCACTTGGATGTCCTTGAGTAATTCTGGTTGAAGTGCATCTCGCCATTTCAACCCAGACCCTCCTCCATTGTCTTTCACAGTTATCTAGGCTCATTTGCCTTGCAAAGAGAGAGGGGGCTCCTAGTGGCCCCTGGAACTACATTGACCAGCATTAGGAGCCAGGTTACAAACCCGTGCAGTTGTGTTTCTCTCTGAAGCAGTGCTCATGAAGCAGAGTTTGGACAGGTATTGTGTGTTCCACTGTCTGAAGAAATTAGCAGTTGGTGCTGGGGGTCCCTAGGAACGGCATTTGTGTCCTAAGCATGGCTGCAGGAGGAGACAGTTGGAGACCCGCTTACAGGCAGACCCCCCCCCACTTCCTTCTCCACCCCATTCCATGTAGACCTTCTGTTTGCCTCTTATCCATGGGGTCTTCAGCTGCCATGTGAGAGCTGCTGTGGGCCCAGAAACAGAGGAAAAGGCTAGGAGAAGCGGAAACACGTCAGAGGAACTGTCATGAGAGCTCCTGTGTGGTGCCGGCCTTCCCCCAACACACAAAAGCTTTTCCTTCACACAGCTTACAGTGTTTTTCACTTCCATTTTTTGTTAGCCTACAGTCCAATCATTTTAATTTGAGGTTATAAATGACGTTTAAAAAAATTGCTTCGAAAGAGGTTGATGACTGGTTACGTGATCAGTGATGTGTGTATGAGTTAATCATGTTGCTCAGCTGGAGGCAGGCGCAGCTGCCAGGTGGTTGGGAGACATTTGGTCGCCTTGGCAGGGGACCCGGGGGGGATATGTGGTGAAATAGAGTTAGTAGGAGGACTAGGAGCAGGAGCCTGGAGCGTATGAGGGGAAAACTCGAAGCACGTGGCCCCTGGTTCCTAAGACCCAGAAGCCAGGCCATGGTGGTGTCTGAACACTGGGCTGGTTTTGTGGGGCAGCCTGGTACCGAACACCAGTAACAGCAGTGTCTGTCATGTGCAGGGCTGTCAGAGTTAGCAAATAAAAAAATACAGGATGTTCAATTAAAGTTGAATTTCACATAAACAAGGAATAATTTTTTAGTAAAAGTATATCCCAAATTGTTTATCCAAAATTCAGATTTATCTGGGCAGTCTGGGTTTTACCTGGCAGTAGTCAGAATGGCTGAGTACCTGATGCTGGGCAGTTGTGCGAGGTGGATGATGCCTTCTGTCCCACTTGAGTGATGGGAAGCCGAGCTGAGCAGGATTGTGGTTCATGGCCTCTTCATTGGAGGGAAAGCCTCAGAGACTGGTGTTCTTGGCCTCTGGTCCACACTTGGAGAGCCACTGTAGGACAAGCAAGTGGGACGGACACTCTCTGAGCCGTGTGGCACTTACCTTGTGCGGCAGAAAGGGCCCTGAGAGGGAGGTGGAGCAGGCAGGGCTACACTGTCTGGGAGTCCTCCCAAAGACTGGGAGAGATGAGGCTGAGGCAGGCTGGTAGCCCTAGCAGGTGAGCCCCAGGTGGCGATCTGGAAGGAGCATCTGGGTCACCTTCTGTATTTCATGAGGAAGCTGAGGGTTAGATGGAGCAACTCCTTGAGTTGCGGGAACGATCAGCGAAGCCTGTAGCAGAATCGGGTTTCTTCCATCCTCCCTGAGCTCTTTCCACTAGGTTCTTCCTGAAGCCTCCAACTTCCACAGTGCACCCCATATACAGGGCCCACCAGTATGTTCTGCTTATGAGCCCCTGCTCTTCTTTCTTTTTCTCTTGGTGTAAGAACCTAGGCAGCTCCGTGCTGAGCGGTGCTTTATATCCCAGTCAGCAAAGATGAGGGCCCAAAATATCCAGGTTCTGCCTGTCATGGCCTTAAATGCGATTTGGGGAGGTTCTATACATCTCCAAAATCTGGCTACTCAGTAGAGTGAAAGAAAAGCTTAACATTGTGCTTCTTTCTAGCTTAAAAATAAGTATCAGCGGTTTTGCGATAAGAGTATCCCATTCCTAATTAGGATGGGACTATGGCAGGGGAATAGTCATCAGCAGTCTGCTTAGGGGCTGCCGGAGCCCTCTGCAGAAAATGCTCAGGGTAGAGGGAAGGATGGAGGATCTCTTTTAAATGGAGAAAACCATCCCCTCCCCCAAGCCCAGTTCTTAAGGGGACTGAGAGTTTTATGGTAATGGGGTGTGGGCACCTGACTCCACCCTGTTTTTTCCTGAATCCTCAAGCATGGCCTTCCTGTATTTTCAGGACCACACCACCTTTTCTGTCTCTTAAGCATGCAGGAATGAAATGTTCTTTTAAGTTTATTTGGTTTATTTCAGCAACTTTGTATGTAAACTGCAGATTTGAGGATAAGAATGCTTCATTGAACCAGTGGCTATGTCCACACTGTCTTATCCTCTCAGTAAATTAGTACATGGGAAACTATTTAGAGGGGAGAAGGTCATTTATAGGAAACAGAATGCTTTTCTTCTTCCCTATTCATGTGGTTTGCTCCAGTCCTGACGTGATGAATATTTGTGATGTTTCTTGAAAAGCAAAAGAGCCTGCACTGACATAGTGTGGGGAAGCTGAGCATCCGTGTGCTCTTCTTCAAGATTATTTCTTCAGGTAATTCCACATTTCCCCTTCAGCTGCAGAACTGAAAGGGCCCTTGCACACTGTCCCTGTGCCATCTCAGGAGCTGGCGTTCAGCATGTCAGCCAAAGGCACAGGCAGAGCCATGTGGTATGCAGATTCTTACACTACCTTTACCTGTGGTCTTCCCCACCCCCAGAGTCACTGGCTGTCCACACTGTGAAGTGGGTTCCCTTTCTCCCTGATGTTAACATAATTACACTTGACTCTTTGCATACTGGAGAACGTAAAACTAAAAACACTGAGGTGAATGAAACTGGCCAAGGGCTTGATCAGCTTTATAATTCATGATTATCAATTAGGTTTAGCTTGAGAATGAGGTCTTGGATGTTTATTGATGTTATCTGTTGAATTAAAAAAAATGATCTGTACAGTAAAATCTTACTTCCAGAGTCAAACATCAAAGCAGCATAGTCTGGAAAAAAAATTTTTAATGAAGCCCAAATATTTAAAGTGATTGAATTAATACCTTTTTAAAAGCCAAATAAATGTGTACCTCTAAACAGTACCTGATTTAGAAAATCCAGAAAACCAGCAGCTAGCCTGTTAACAGTGCTCCAAGGATGAGGTGGCCGATGCCCTTGGACTCCCAGTGGTCTCCAAAGGTCAGCAAGAAGCTGCTGTTTGGAGGCAGAATGAGGGGAGGGTTCTGGAAACAGCTCTCAAAATGGGTGGGGCCTTTTTCTGGAGAAAAGTGGATACTTAGTTCCATTTTTCTCACTTAGAGGAACTTCAGCTGGATTCTCAAATTCTTCAGTTTCCCAGCCAAGAAAAACATGTCTGGCTGGGAAATCTAGGAGTTTAACCTGTTTTCTTCAGGACCCACTCTGCATCATTTTGGCAGTTAGTGGTCAAGCACTGCATTGTTAGTTAACTTGAAGGCTGCAATGGTGCCTGGTCCCTCTCTGTTCTCTATACTAGCACCTGGCCAGCATCTTATACCCTGTTTGGTCACTTATTACACAGAATGTTCCCCTAGTGCTAGCAAGTTCATGCTGCTCGTTGTGGGGAGGTAAGATGGGGGAAAGCCTGTTTCTCAAGGCTGTGCTCATATTCAGGCTGTCTGCAGAACTCTTGCGTGTGCCTCTCGCTCAGAAGAAGTGAGGAGTGATACAAACGCATTGGCCAACTCGGGCACTGTTTTCATTGTCGGTCTTGGATGTACTTGCTTTTTTGAGATTGGGTCATATTTTTCTAGTGTGATCTGGACCACTGGAGACACCCTTCAGTTGTCTGATGAAGTGAACTGTGTATCCCCAGATACATCTAAGCAGCAGGTATGAACATTCTGTTGAATTTTGGTATCATTTCCCTAGCCAATAAACTTCTCTCCCTATAAATATTTGTTCAGTTTATACACCATAGGCATGTTTCTGTATTCTGTGTCCAGGTATCCTGCTCGGACAGATCACACAGGAAAAGTGGGAAACTCCCTTGACAAGCCACCTAACTGAAATATGTTCCACAGTGTATGGAGCTCTGCCTTGGTTATGTTGGGAATGGTTTACTCTGGAACGTCAGCGTGCAGTGCCCCTCAACCCAAGTGCTCTGAAGTCTGCAGGGTGGGAAGTGACCCCTGAGCCAGACAACCCTGTGCTTCCCTGTTGCTGCCAAAGACTCAAGTGTTGCTCAGCCACTCGCAGCATGGGGTGTGTCCATGTCTCTCTCACATAGGACCAGACTCGGTGGCTAGGTGCAGGCACCCCTTATATCTGCCAGTGTGTATCTAGTTTCTTATGTTGTGGGGTCTTGGTATTTGTCAGCAGAGGTGTTCTCAGTATCTGTGAAGCATTAGTTTTCATCTGTTCCCTTTCCAGATGATGGGATTTAGGCATTTGCCATTCACACCACTTGTCTGTGCTACACCCCACACCCTCCTCAGAGGATGTCAGCCTTCGGGTTCCTCACAATATGAGTTGAGGACATACCTGCAGGTGTGGGTAAAAGAGGGTTAAATCTGAAGCTGGGTTTCCAGAAATTTGAGGCAGAGCTTTGTGTTGTTGCAAAGTAACCTGCTTATTAGGAATTCAGCTGCATCATCCTTGGAACTTAAATTCCCATTTTCATCTGGTGGGTATTTTTGGAAGGCAATGAATGGTATTAAACTTAGGCTCTGAAAAAAATGGAACGATCCTGTGATGGACAAGAAGCATGGTTGCAGCTGTCATTCCCCTGTTAGATGAGGGTAGATTCCTTCTGCATCAGGCTAGTCTTCTCTGGGATCCTTTTCCTCCCTTCATCATATTCATGATCCCTGGGGCAAGTTGTCTGTCCCTCCTGCCATGCCTCCACGCTGTAGGTACACCTAGGAGCTCTCCTACAGAGCTTCCAGCCAGCTGGGGAGTCTTTTTTCTCTCCTCCCCCAGTCTTTCCCACCCTGTGGTGGGACCTACTCCTAATTTTCAGCTCTTCTGTGGTAGTATGTCATTACTTGGAAGAAAATTAGAAAGCATTTTACATTGCTTATTACACATCATTAACTGAAGCGCCACTAAACCCAAGGAATGTATTCTGTCATTGATGTGTGGGTAACTCCCATTAACATTAATAAAGTTGTTAAGAATCAAAGAACCGGCAGGAATCCATAACAGGATGCATTTTGATCCTGCTTTACAAAGTGACTCATACCCACAGGGCATCAACAAGCATTTTAAATGTAATTTTTACAACTCCTTTTTAAAAAGTAGAGCAATTACTGAATATATCATCATAGCACACTCATGTCCATCAGAATGAATGACGGCTGCCATCAGAATAAACAGTGCTGCCCTGCGCAGGCTACAAGCTTGGTCAGTGTGTCGGTAGTGTGGGCGGAGATTTCCCTGTGACTGCCACTCTTGCGCACTTCCACTGGGAGCTGCTGGAGTGTTTGGGACTCAGCATAAGGCTGAGAAGGCGTGGGAGCAGTGGGAAAAGGACTGTACCTGTTTTTACCTACAAAACAGAGAAGTTAAATAGAGGTGTTTGCTTCACCTGAGCCATTTTGTGCCTTGCCCTGCCTGTGAGGTTATTGACACGTAACATCACTGAAATGAAGAGTTGAGCTGTAGGGGGATTTTAGTCCATATATTTTGTAAAGCTGTTGGAACACTCCACTGACCAATCTTTGCTATGGAAGAAGGACTGCAAGGAATCAAAAGACCTTGTAGAAACAACTGGAAAATAGCCTTAACCTTTCATGTAGGATTCAGACACTAGGCGAGAGCTGCACTTTCTTCTGGCGAGTGTGTTGCACAGGGCTTGCTTATTCATGAATAACCTATAAAGGGGGACTTCTCACCTAGTGTGTTCCCTCTTAAGCCATTATGGATATTAATTTATACAAATGTTCCCAGTGTTTGGAAAATCAGTTCAGTTTGGGTAAGAGAAAATAAATATTTTCATATTTATGTCTGATTTGGACACAAGGGACAGTATCCTTTCACAACCCTTGTAGTCTTGCTTAGAAATGTTAAATTTATAACACTTGTTTGTTATTAAATGTTGCTTTTAAAAATCATCGTTCCTAAATAAAGGGAGAGACGAAAACTGTAACCTAATTGTATCAGGGTTTTGAAGTGCTGTTTATAATTGAATTATTTCCCCTAAAGACTGGCAGCATCTTACCTAGTTTTGTCCTTTGAATGATACTGAATTGCAAGAACTTTTAGATCCTTCTGCTTTTGTCTGAGGTTGGGAAACAGGTATTCATTTCTGTAATAGTTAATCCAGATATTCTGAAGAAGAAAAATACAGAGTACCCCTTTAATCACTGAACTTCATTTCCAACTATTCATTTTTTTTAATGAATAAATAAAACATTTCCAAAGGAATGAGTCAATGCTGGTCATTGCTGGAACTGAATAGATAAAAACAAGCCCAGACCCAGAATGCTTCCCACTTACTCTTCACCACAGTGCTGTGAACTGCATTAGGATTACCCTTGTTTTACAAAGGAGGTAGCCAGAACTGGAGAGGTGAAGCCAGCCTTTCTTAGGGCCACTGATCTAGGGAGGGTCAGAGCACAGCTGAGGAGTGAGAATTGGGGAAGGGCTGCACAATTGCTGCCTAGTTCTGCCAGCCACTGGATATTGCTCGAGTCTGGGCACATGGGCCAAGTTTTGGCCTGATGGGTTGAGTCATTTGTTCCCAGAGACCCAGTTTGACCCTCCAATAACAGAGTGATTGGAGTGTGACAGGCACTCAGTAAATGTTTGTTGACTGACTGTATTATCAGTTCCAAAGACTTCATTGTGGTGCATCGCCTCATCCTGGTGACTGCCCTGGCCACTGCTAAGTCTGTTTGGTTCAACTAGAAAACTTCTTTGCAGGTGAGTTTAGGAAGGAAGGGGAAAAAGGAATATATAAATATAGATACTATGAGACAGAGAGAGAGAGAGATAGTTACAGATACCCACACACTTTTAAAATGAAATTACCAGAATTGGCCCCCACATGCCAGTGTGGTCCAAGGCCTTGGAGCCAAAGCCATCAGCAAGTCAATGACATACAGTGGAGATGCCATATGCATGCTCTGGTTTTGAGCTAAACTTACTTCAAATGGTTGTTTTTTCCTGACTTAAAAATATTCACTCTAGCAGAAAATTTGGTGATCTCTAAAGAAAATTAAAACATCTTAGTCACACTATCTTGAGGTAGCAGTAATATGTATATATTTTCCCTCTGTGTGTAGGGATACATGTATGTAAGTGTATATGGTTTTGATCCTGCTTTCACTTAATATTAAGTTGTGATAATTTTCTGATGTAATTAAATAATGACTATGGAGTTTTCCATTGTATAGACATTATTTAGCCATCACTATCCTATTACTTTGCAGTTAGATTTTCCCATATTTGATATTATAAATAACATGCAGTAAACAGTCTAGTATCTAAATATTTACTTATTTTCATTTCTATAATCAATAGACTTGACTAAGTAAAAATAGAAAGTTTCTATACATGAAAAATCCTAAATAAAATTAAAGGCAAAGAAACCTTGGGAAAAATATTTACCACAAATACATTAAAATTCTTAACACCCCATGCCCAGTTTCCTTTCACTCATAATTTCTTCTCACATTCTCATGGCTAGGCACTCTGATTTCTCAGCCATTGTACCAGTGTCTTACTTGATTTAGCTAAAATTCTTTCAGGTAAATGCACAGTTCTTAGCGCATATGCTTGATGCCGTGTAGTGCTATCTAGCCACCTGTGCTGGAACTTCCCAAGGATTGTCTGAATCTTGTCATTATAGCTGACTTGAAAGTCCCTAAGTAACCTCTGTACATTTCTCTTGAAAACAACTTAAAAATGAATAAATAAGTTCAAATATTGTGTACTCTGCCAAGCACTAAGATATTTTAAAGTGTGACATAGCCCCTGCCATTGAAAAATTTCCAGTCAACTTAGAGATACAACATGCCCACATAATAAGTAAACCTATATACAAGAGATACTCAGTAAGTTACCAAAAATTTCTATTTAGTAGGCCTTACTCACCCTCCTCTGTTTTCTACAGTTTCCCAGTTTTAATTGACCTACATCTTCTGCACACTGGAATCTCACTTCTCGCCCTTAGACATGAGATGACTTCAGTCACCTGGGTATGGTTGTATCATTAGGATTTCACTCAAGTGCTCACCATGTTGGCAAGACTTCTGTCTGTTCACAACTGTATCCTTACCCCTCAAAACAGGACCTAGCACATAGTATGTGTTCAGTTGTTTATTGGGTGTATAAAAAAAATATGCATTGTTTCCAAGGGGAGACCACCCACAAACAGTTTTATAGTTAGCTGAAAGTAAGTGTTGTCACTCAAAGGAGAGATTGTGGTGGGCAGGAACCCTAGTTCAAATGTCAGACCAAAGGGAGGTCAAACTTGTCTGCAGTTTACCAGCTATGTACCTTGGACAAGATGAAAAACATGGATAAGAGAACCTACTTCTTGGCTTGTTAATAAGGATGAAGTGAGAGCTTTATGTAAAGCTTAGCATGGCACTTGGTACATAGTACATACGTGCTCAGTAAATATTAGCTACTTTTATTAATAAAATGTTTTTCCGTTCCCTTTGATCCTTTAATATTATCAAACTACAACCTGTTCTCATGGGCATAGAAATAGAAACTGACCCATGATCAAACCTGGCTTCTCTGTCCCCTAGTTGCTTTGTAAGTTGAAGATAGAGAACATGACTCACACTTAGGGTCACTGTGAGGACTAAATGAGATGCTGTATACAGAGGGCCTATAATATGTTTAGTAAGTGCTCTTTCCCCGCTTCTGTCTTGGTTCAACTAGAAAACCCTTGTATGATTTTGCCACCAAGCATGCATTCTCTCTCTCCAGTGCAGTGTTTTTCAATTTATTTTGATGTGACACAGAATTTAATACATTTTTACATCACAATCGGGTCATGTGCATGTGTGATTGAAAAGTTCTTTTCACCAAATAATACTGTGTATAATGCCTGTATCAGTTTGCTAGGGCTGCCATAACAAAGTACCACAGACTGTGTGGCTTAAACCACAGGAGTTTGTTTTCTCACAGTCCTGGAGGCTGGACATGCAAGACCAAGGTATCACGGGGCTTGTCTCTACTGAGGCCCCTCTTCTTGGCTTGTAAGCACTCTTTCCCCTGGTCTTCACATGGCCTCTCCTCTGAGCATGTCCTAATGTCCTCAGTCATTGGATTGGGGCCAACACTGGGACGTCATTTTACCTTAATTGCCTCTTTAAAGGTCCTGTCTCCAAATACAGTCACATTCTGACATCTTGGGGCTGAGGACTTAAACATAAGAATCAGCAAGACGCATTTGACCCAGGAATCCCACTCCTAGGAATTTACCCCAAGAATGCAGCAGCCCAGTTTGAGAAAGACAGATGCACCCCTATGTTTATTGCAGCACTATTTACAATAGCCAAGAAATGGAAGCAACCTAAGTGCCCATCAGTAGATGAATGGATTAAGAAGATGTGGTACATATACACAATGGAATATTACACAGTGATAAGAAAGAAACAAATCCTACCATTTGCAACAACATGGATGGAGCTAGAGGGTATTATGCTCAGTGAAATAAGCCAGGCCAAAAAAGACAAGTACCAAATGATCTCACTCATATGTGGAGTATAAGAACAAAGAAAAAATAAATAAATAAATAAATAAATAAAT
>JAQQAC010021848.1:25636655-25761920 GCA_029783875.1 Phataginus tricuspis | reverse complement strand
TCTCCTAGGAGTGTCTTGTAGTTTTCAGAGTACAGGTCTTTCACTTCTTTCGTTAGGTTTATTCCTAGGTATTTTATTCTTTTAGGTGCAATTGTGAATGGAATTGTTTTTCTGATTTCTCTTTCTGTTAGCTCATCATTAGTGTATAGGAAAGCAACAGATTTCTGTGTGTTAATTTTATATCCTGCAACTTTGCTGAATTCAGATATTAGTTCTAGTAGTTTTGGAGTGGAGTCTTTAGGGTTTTTTATATACAGTATCATATCTTCTGCAAATAGTGACAATTTGACTTCTTCTTTACCAATCTGGATGCCTTGTATATTTTTGTTTTGTCTTATTGCCGTGGCTAGGACCTCCAGTACTATGTTGAATAACAGTGGAGAGAGTGGGCACCCCTGTCTTGTTCCCGATCTTAGATGAAAAGCTTTCAGCTTCTCGCTGTTAAGTATGATGTTAGCTGTGCGTTTGTCATATATAGCCTTTATGATGTTGAGGTACTTGCCATCTATACCCATTCTGTTGAGAGTTTTAATCAAAAATGGATGCTGAATTTTGTCAAATGCTTTTTCAGCATCTATGGAGATGATCATGTGATTTTTGTTCTTCTTGTTGATGTGGTGGATGATGTTGATGGATTTTCGAATGTTGTACCATCCTTGCATCTTTGGGATGAATCCCACATGATCATGGTGTATGATCCTCTTGATGTATTTTTGAATTTGGTTTGCTAATATTTTGTTGAGTATTTTTGCATCTACGTTCATCAGGGATATTGGTCTGTAATTTTTTTTTTTAGTGAGGTCTTTGCCCGGTATTAGTATTAAAGTGATGCTGGCTTCATAGAATGAGTTTGGAAGTATTCCCTCCTCTTGTATTTTTTGGAAAACTTTAAGGAGAATGGGTGTTATTTCTTCTCTATATGTCTGGTAGAATTTAGAGGTGAATCCATCTGTTCCGGGAGTTTTGTTCTTGGGTTGTTTTTTGATTACCAATTCAATTTCGTTGCTGGTGATTGGTCTGTTTAGTTTTTCTGTTTCTTGTTTGGTCAGTCTTGGAAGGTTGTATTTTTCTAAGAAGTCCATTTCTTCTAGGTTTTCCAGGTTGTTAGCATATAGATTTTCATAATATTCTCTTATAATTCTTTGTATTTCTGTGGGGTCCATCCTTATTTTTCCTTTCTCATTTCTGATTCTGTTTATGTGTGTAGATTCTCTTTTTCTCTTAATGAGTCTGGCTAGGGGTTTTATCTATTTTGTTTATTTTTTCAAAGAACCAGCTCTTGGTTTCATTGATTTTTTTTTTCTACTGTTTTATTCTTCTCAATTTTATTTATTTCTTCTCTGATCTTTATTATGTCTGTCCTTCTGGTGACTTTGGGCCTCATTTGTTCTTCTTTTTCCAATTTCAATAATTGTGTCTTTAGACTGTTCATTTGGGAATGTTCTCCCTTCTTTAAATAGGCCTGGATTGCAATATACTTTCCTCTTAGAACTGCCTTTGCTGCGTCCCACAGAAGTTGTGGCTTTGTGTTGTCATTAGTCTCCATATATTCTTTGATATCTGTTTGATTTAGTCGTTAACCCATTGATTAATTAGGAGAATGTTAAGTCTCCATGTATTTGTGAGCCTTTTTGATTTCTTTCTAAAATTTATTTCTAGTTTTATACCTTTGTGATCTGAGAAGTTGGTTGGTAGGATTTCAGTATTTTTTAATTTACTGAGGTCCTTTTTGTGGCCTCGTATGTGGTCTATTCTGGAAAATGTTCCATGTGCACTTGAGAAGAATGTGTATCCTGCTGCTTTTGGGTGCAGAGTTCTGTAGATGCCTGTTAGGTCCATCTGTTCTAGTGTGTTGTTCAGTGCCTCTGTGTCTTTACGTATTCTCTGTCTGGTTGATCTGTCCTTTGAAGTGAGTGGTGTGTTGAAGTCTCCTAAAATGAATGCATTGCTGTCTATTTCCTCCTTCAATTCTGTTAGTATTTGTTTCACATATGCTGGCACTCCTGTGTTGGGTGCGTATATATTTATAATGGTTATATCTTCTTGCTTGACTGACCCCTTTATCATTATGTAATGTCCTTCGTTATCTCTTGCTACTTTCTTCGTTTTGAAGTCTATTTTGTCTGATACAAGTACTGCAACACCTGCTTTTTTCTCTTTGTTGTTTGCATGAAATATCTTTTTCCATCCCTTCACTTTTATTCTGTGTATATCTTTGGGTTTGAGGTGAGTCTCTTGTAAGCAGCATATAGATGGGTCTTGCTTTTTTATCCACTCTGTTACTCTGTGTCTTTTGATTGGTGCATTCAGTCCATTTACATTTAGGGCAATTATTGATAGATATGTACTTATTGCCATTGCTGGCTTTAGATTCATGGTTACCAAAGGTTCAAGTGTTGCTTCTTTACTATCTAACAATCTAACTTAACTTTCTTGTTAAGTTGAACACCGTCTGATGTTTCTTTATCTCTCCCTTCTTATTCTTTCTCCTCCATTCTTTATATACTAGGTGTTTTATTCTTTGCCTTTAGTTAGTATTTGGATGGTCTGTTTTCTTTGCTATTATTTTATTTTCTCTGGTGACATCTTTTTAGCCTTAGGAGTGCTTCCCTCTAGAGCAGTCCATTTAAGATATCCTGTAGTGGTGGTTTATGAGAGGCAAACTCTCTCAACTTTCGTTTGTCTGGAAATTGTTTAATCCCTCCGTCATATTTAAATGATAATCGTGCTGGATACAGTATTCTTGGTTCGAGGCCCTTCTGTTTCATTACGTTAAATATATCATGCCATTCTCTTCTGGCCTGTAAGGTTTCTGTTGAGAAGTCTGATGATAGTCTGATGGGTTTTCCTTTGTAGGTGATCTTTTTTCTCTCTCTAGCTGCCTTTAATACTCTGTCTTTATCTTTGATCTTTGCCATTTTAATTATTATGTGTCTTGGTGTTGTCTTCCTTGGGTCACTTTTGTTGGGAGGTCTGTGTGCTTCCGAGGACTGTGAGGCTATTTCCTTCCCCAGCATGGGAAAGTTTTCAGCAATTATTTCTTCAGAGACACTTTCTATCCCTTTTTCTCTCTCTTCTTCCTCTGGTACTCCTATAATGCGAATATTGTTCCGTTTGGATTGGTCACACAGTTCTCTTAATATTCTTTCATTCCTAGAGATCCTTTTATCTCTCTCTGCCTCAGCTTCTCTGTATTCCTGTTCTCTGATTTCTATTCCATTAACAGTCTCTTGCATCTCATCCAGTCCGCTGTTAAGCCCATCGATGGCTTGTCTGGTTTCTGCGTTGTCTTTCCTCACTTCCTCCCTCAGCTCTTGCACATTTCTCTGTAGATTCGTCAGCATGGTTATGACTTTTATTCTGAATTCTTTTTCAGGAAGACTGTGCATGTCCATCCCTTCAGGCTCCCTCTCTGGGGTTGTCTGGTTGATTTTAGTCTGGACCATATTCCTCTGTCTTTTCATGGCTATAGAAGTGGTTGCTGGTAGTTGCCACGTATGTCAGCTGTGCTCTTTATGACTTTAGAAAGGACAAAAAAAAAGAAAAAAAGATGAAAAACAAACAAACAAGAAAACGCCCACCAGGAGTGGATTCTGTGGGGATGCTGTAGGTGGCACTGTTGCTCCACTATTCCAGAGCCATGGCCGCGCCGCTCCACAGGGCCCTTTATAGCTCTGGCCGGGGTGGGAACGTATGGGAGGCTGTTGATCTCTGTGGGAAGTCTAAGCGCAGCCACCCTTTCCCAGTTGCCAGCTAAGGGGTCCGAAACTCCCCAGGACTCCCACCCTGCTGGGCTGAGTGTGCCAGGGCGATCTGGCCCCTCCGCTGGGCTCCTATCTCTTTAAGACCACTGAAAAAAGCGTGGGCTTTTTTCTTTTTTCTTTTTTCCCTCCCAGGAGCCGGCTGCAAGCACCCTGGTGCGTTCCCCACTCAGATCCTGCACCCTCTGTGTCTCTAATCTCCGCTCCACTACACCGCGCGATGTGTGTCAGCGCTCCCCGCGCAGATCACCGGGGCCGGTTATTTAGCGGGCCTGTACTTCCACTCCCTCCCAGCTCTGAATCCTCTCCTCCTGCCGGTGCGCTGGGGTGGGTGAGTGCTCAGGTCCCGCCGGGTCGCGGCTCCATATCTTACCTGCCTCGCGGGGTGTCGAGTCCTCTCAGGTGTAGCTGCATGCTGTGCGCTCTCCTGGGTATTCTGGTCTCTCTTTTAGGAATAGTTGTATTTGCTGTATTTTCATAGATAAATGTAGTGTTGGGAGGAGATTTCTGCCGCCTTGCTCATGCCGCCATCTTCCCGGAAGTTAAAGTTGTTATAATTTTCACATGTCATGAAATGTTCTTTTGAATTTTTCCATTTAAAAATGTGAAGGCCATTCTTAGTTCATGGGCTGGGCAAAAGCAGGTGGTGGGCCAGGTCTGACCAATAGGCTTCAGTATGCCCCTTCCCTGGGGTAGAACTGTGTCATCTAGCTCAGAGACTCAAGTTTGGCCTGGTTGATTTTCCTCAGTTCATGTAAATCCTTAACTGAGTATCATGTTTGACTCATGTGATGTATCTATACTTTCAGATGGAAAATCTCATGAAATTGATCCATGTGGTCACTCACGAAAAAATTATCTAAAAAGCATATTTTATTACCTGAGGGAGCTCTAGGTGGGCATGAGAGAACCTTCTTAAAGGACCCACAAAACTATAGTTTATCAGATAGTGAGGTTAGAGGTAGAAATAACATCTGATGTCCACACAGAGACAATAGAGCTTGAATCTTAAAAGCGGTCTCCTTTGGGAAGCTGATTTTCAGATAAATATAGTGTCCCGAGAAAGGCCTAGATTTCCTCATGGTGGTGGAGAAGAGTTCAGCTCCAGTACCCAGGCCCACCATTTCAGGATGAGTGATGCGGGAGGCCAGCCTACTCCACAGTCCTTGTCACACATGGTTCCTTTCCCTGCCTGGTGTCAGCCATGGTGGGGGGTGGCCATCTCTCACCTTCTGTGGGGCTGTCTGCAGTCTCCAGGTACCCTGTAAGTGCCCAAATAAATCTCCCACCATGGGGCCTGGTAGAACAAAACTGTCTGAGGAAGCCAAGAGTCTGGCATGTGGTTTCTATGCACTGGGGGATTCACTTCAGTGGTAACTGGGGCATTTGTGCAGTGTGCACATCTAATGGGGTGGGCTCACCCCTGCACAGACTCTGCCCAGAGTGGGAGAGGGCCCAGCAGAGAGGGTGGAGGTTGAGCAGCTCCAGCACTGGGGGACAGAGGCTCCCTCCTCCATGGGATGCTGGCTGCTCTGCAACAGTTCAAGAGTCTGCCCGGCAACCAGGTGTGCTCCACAGCGGGAACCTGAAGAGCTCTGGAAACTGACAAAGACAGGAATGGCATCCTGGGAGTTATTTTCAGTATTTCAGACTGTCTGGCAGAAACCATACATTTATGCCTCAGGCTGCAAAGGCCAGCTGCACTGCAGTCGCCTCCGCTGGCAGGAGTGACCTGATCTCACAGGGGAGTCTGCAGGGAAATGTTGAATGCTCACTGTGACACAGAAAGAAATTGCCTTTATCTGCAGGGCTTTCACATTTAGGGATGCAGCCGACTGTACACCAAGGCCCTGGCAAACTCTTCTAATTGACGTTAAAAAAATAGGGCTTGAATATCCAAGTATTCATTTTTAAAAATCAGATAAAATTAAAATGATTTTGTTATTTTGTTTTGGAACTGTTTCCTGCCATCTTAATGTGTAACAATAAAATAGCTTTGGCATGACAGTCATCTTCAGTGAATAAAAAACACAATTCAGTGAAATGGCACTTTTTAGCTTTTAGGAGAGCAAATTTTTTAATTATCTTGCTTAAATTGCTTTGCTTTCTTGCTGCTTTCAGTACTTAAAAATCTCTGTTTTGTTTCTGGTTTCACTGCATTAACCATTGAGATTTTCTTTTTAATTGAAGCATGACATTCATACAGAAAAGTGCACAACTCGTTCCATGCACTGGTAACGAATTTTCACAAAGCAAGCGCTCCTGTGCAACCAGCAGCCAAGTGGGCAGGGAACATCACCCAAGCGCCAGAAGCCCCTCAGACCTCTTTCCAGTCTTGAACCACCCTCCCACCAAGGGCAACTAATAGCATGATTTCTGATATCCACTGGTTTTGTCTGTTTTGAACTTTACACAAATAAAACTGTGCAAACATACTCGTGTGTCTGTATTAACATTACACTTGGGAAATTCATCCATGTTATTATGGGTTGTAAATTGTTCATTCTCACTGCTGTGTACTATTATATTGTATAACTATACCAAATTTTATTTAACCCTTCTATATTGTACGTGGGCTTTTAGGTTGTTTCCATTTTGGAACTATAATAAATAGTGCTGCTGGGCACATTCTTGTACTTGTCAATGGGTGTGAGTACATGTAACATTTGTGTAGGATAGACTTCTTGCTGGCGAGGACCTAGCTCATAGGTGTGGGTATGTTTGGCTTTCATAGACACTGGCCCTGTTCCAAAGTCCCATGATCAGCTTACACCCCATCGACAGTGTCTGGGAGCCCCACTGGCTCTGTGTCCTCACCCACACTTTGTAGGTTTTATCTCTATTTTAGACAGTCCGGTAGGTGTGTATTGGTAATGCTTTGTAATTTTACTCTGCTTTTCATTGGTGACTAAACTAGAGTATTTTTAATATGTTTATTGGCCATTTGGATTTACTTTTTTATGAAAGTCTTCAAATACTTGCCCATTTTTTATTGGGTTGTGTATCTTTTTCATATGGATTTGTAGGAGCTCTTTGCTGGATAGATGTATGACTGTCTTCTCTATGTGGCTTGCCTTTTGACGCTGTTGATATCATTTGACAAAAACATTCTTAATTTTAATATAGTGCAAATTATCCTATTGTTTCTCCATGGTTAGCACTTTCTCGTGTTCTGTTCTTTAAAAATCTTTACCTGTTGCAAGGTATGAAGGCACTGTTTTCTTTTAAGAGTATTGTTATTTGACCTTTCATATTTAGTTCTTCCACCCACGTGGGGTGGGTTTTTTTGCATGGTGTGAGGTAGAAGAATCATTTTTTAGACAAGGATAGCCAGTATGTTGATTTCCTGAGGCAGCCATAACATAGCACCACAAACTGCAGGGCTTAAAACAAGAAATTTATTCTCTTGTAGTTCTGAGGCCAGAAGTCCAAAACCAAGGTGTGGGCAGGGCCGTGCTCCCCCTGAAAATGCTAGGGGAGGATCCTGCCAGCCTCTGCCAGCTCCTGACGCAGCATGCAGCCTTGATGCTCCCGGGCCTGCAGCCACATTGCTCTTATCTTGGCCTCTGTTCTCACAGAGCCTTCTTCCCCTCCTGTCTTTGTGTCTAATTTTTCTTTTTCTTATAAGGACATGGTCATGTTGGATGTAGGACTTACCCTAATCCATATAACCTCATTTTAGTGAATTACATCTGCAATGACCTGTTTACAAATACGGTCACATTCTGAGGTTTTGGGGAACACAATAACCCACAGCACACTGTGAATCCCATGCCATTTGCTGAACTTCAGTGTCCTCTTTGTCATAAATTCAGTGACTGTGTTGGTCTATTTGGAGACCTTTTATTTTGCTCCACTGGACTTTTCCTGTCCATACACAATACCACACTGTCTTAGTTACAATTTTACAGCAGATCTTAATATCAGAGTAAGTCCTCCAGCCTCAGACCATCCCTCCCCCGGGAGTGCTGTTGCCTGCCCATGAGGCACTGAGGTGGAGAAATCTGGGGGATCTGTTAGAAAGAAGGAATGACCATGCAGTTGAGATCTGTGTTAGAGGAACTTGTCCCTAATGTGTAATGAGAATGTCACCTTGCAACTAGGGGCCACGCAATGGGCTGTGTGTATTAGAAGCCAGAGGTACATACGGTGCCATGTGTTGTGTGGAGCCACCTGCAAACATCTTCCTACTTACTGTGAGGATGTGTACATCTGTGTTCTTGTAACAAAAGATAAAAGTAATGTTGCCCTCTTCATGATCTTACAGCTATTTTATTTAATATTATATATCTAGTGTATCCAAAGGAACAAATTCAAATGAAATGGATTTAAATGTCCTGAAGCATAAAAGAGTCTAAGTCCAGCCTTTGTTCTCTGGACATCTCCTCAGTCTTAGTTATTGGAGAGAGAGTATACCCCAAGTTGTCCTAAGAATCACTTGACATGGTGTGGGGCCTGAGAATGCTGCCACGGTGAATTTCTGCCAAAGCAAATGGTCACAGTGCTCTCAGGAGTGGTATTCAGTGGAGAAAATCACTATGCTTTCTTCATTTGAAAAGGAAGAATTATTCTGTCATTTTTTGTTTTTCTTGGCAAAAGACACACAGAAATCCTAAGCTGCAGCTATTTAGGGAAAGGTCTGATAAGACCCACAGGAACAGTGTTCATCCTGAGGCTTAAGCATCACAGACTTAGTAGGCTGAGAGTGAAATAATGCAGCCAGGTGTTGGGTCGACCTTCTTGAGACGGTCACTTGGGTGGGGTTGCCATTTCCAACTTCATGTAAAGAGAACATCACTCAGAGGGATGGTGGAATTGCTCTGCTCCATCTGCTGGCCCCACCTGCCCTTGAACGATGGGCTCACATCTGTGAGACCAATGGGAAGCCAGAGCATCTCTTAGCTGGCCTCACCTCCATGGATCACCAAGGCGCCCACATTCAGCAAATCACCAACTCTTCCTTGTTTATGCAAAAGCCCAGAAAGTTTGAGAAATTCTCAGCTACTCTGGACTAGGCAGGAAAGGCTGCTAGACTTGAAGCTTCATGAAAATTATAATGTCAGAACAGGGCCCCATGTGTCAACAGAGTGATTGAACAGCAGCTTTCAGTCATTTCAGAGATTGACAATTCCTGGGAAATCTGTCGTTAACAACATTGACAAAGTATTCACTCTGAAGAGAAGTATAGGAAGACAACATTTTGCTGCCTAAGTTCAGTAATTTACCCCCAAAGTATAGAATGTTCAGGTGTCCCATCTACATATTTAGGACCTCATAAGCTGCCAAAGAGATGACACTCTAGGATTATTAGCTGAGCCCGAGTAGGACAGGAGTGCATACTCTTCCCTGATTCAGACAGTGCTGACTGAAGGCCATCCTGTTGCGAGTGCTCTGAGACAAAGCTCTGCCAGCCACAGGAGGGGTAAAAATGCAGGATAAATAGGGCCTTTCCTTACAACTTTAAGACTGACAACTTCAGAAGTAGACTACAGTAAGTAAATTTAAAATACTCATCAAATATAACTTTTTAAAAGAAAACAAAGATGGGTGAGATAATAGCAAATTGGGAAAATCAAGGTAGAAAGGGCTCAAGATGACAAGAGTTAAGCTAGACCTCAGGTGGTCTGTGAATTTGGATGGGAGAAATGATCTTTATTTTCACTAACCCTTAACTGAAATCTAACAGTTTCTTCTATTACGAAAGTAGCTTTAGCTGTTTGCTATCCATAATAGAAGTTACAGATTTTCCTATTACATTAGAGTTACAGATGACCTCAAATACCATTTACTTCAAAGTTACAGTTAGTTACCAGACTTTGGCTGGAACTCATTTAAATACTGAAAGAAACACATCACAATTTTGTTACCTATTTTGATAACTCTATCAATAGGATTTCTTTGAATCCTATGCATTTCACATACTAATTTCAAGCATTTGAAAACATTATTCAGAGAAACGTATTTCTAGACTGTTAGAGCCCAAGATGGTAAAGAACCCTCACCTTTCAGCAGTTTTGGGGACTGCTCATTGTGTGCCAGATGCTGTTTTAAGCCTCAGCTCAGATAATAGAATGAAGTCTAGAAAAGAAAGGGGAGATCCACAAGCAGGAGAAAGGAGAGTGTTACTGAAATTGAAAAGAGGAATTGGTTTGGGAGAAAAGACATTATGAGTTCAATTTTAGGTATTTTTGCATTGTTCTCTTTAATTATTTTAAAGGGCCAAAAACTCAAACACAGTATTTATAAACACAGTTTCTGGTTTATTTCATTGTCTGGATTTTTCTTTGTTACTAGTGACTGCTTAGTTAATTTGTATATTGATTTCATCTTCCTTGTAAAAACAAAGAGGAATCTGACTGGAAGAGTTTGGTACATTTATGGTTGCCCAAAACAGGGAAGATGTGGTTTCCAGAAGGGAAACACAGTATATATTAAATTACTTCTGTTTAATAATGCATTTTTCCTTTTGTTTTATTGTTTTTTAGGACCAATCCAGTGGCCGTATTAGAAGACATGTGGTGTATATAAAGTTTATGATAGTTGGGGGAATTTTGGTAAGTGTCCCTGTGTTTATTTCTGATACCTTTTGCTGTGGAATGATGCTTTCAGAGGGAGCTGTCCTCTTGTTCTGTGTGTTTAGGTAGCACTGGACTTCGGCAAAATGATATTTCGCAATTAAATGTGGCATTCAGTTGGTGTTTTCTCTCAGTATGTCTTTTTTGCTTGTTATTGCTGATATTATTAAGCAACATGGGGTTTTCTAAGATTTAATAAGTCTAGATTTAGGAAAGCTTCCGGATGCAGGTAAAGAATAACTTTGAATGCTTAGTTTATATTCTAAACCACTCATGAAATGTAAGAGCAATAAACTTGTGGGCCAGAAGAATTTTTAAAAGTCTGCAAAGCAGAGAGATTCTATGGTCTATCTGTTGAAATGAGAGAGAAACAGGCAGTTAGCTGCTTGGGGAATGGGAAATAAGGGGAGTTACGAATCCACGCTGGGCAGCAGCCCACCAGCCAGCCTAGTGGTGGTTGGACAGACCAAGAGCGTTAAGTTCAACAGCCACAAGAAGGCCTTGCTGGCAGTAGTAAAAGGGCATACACAGAAGACCTGGGTTAAAATTCAATTTCCACATGGACTGGTTGTTACATAACTTCTCTGAACCTTAGTTTCCTCATTGGCAAAACGAGGCTTGTGTTACCCACCTCAGAGGCATGGCAGGGCCCGGCAAAGCGATTATTTTTGGCAGCAGAACAGCTGGACGTTTGCCATTGAAGTCAAGCCACCGAAAGGTGTGTGGACCTCCAGCAGGAGGGCCACTGGCAATGGGTTGGTCCCACCCCGCCTGCTGTCACAGGATGTCAGCTGGTCACCCACAGTCCCTCCTCTGGTGTCCACGCTGTAGTGTACTGTGGGAAGCACCAAGACATTTGTCACATTCTCTAACCCTGTCAACACATTCTCACACAGTGTAGCTGACTTAAATCCTTCTTGCCACCTTTGTAGTCACGTGCAATCACTTTGTCTGACCTTTATCCATTTTTTGGAGTTAATGTTATTTTGAACCAAAACAGAGAAAAAGAAGGGTTGGGAGCAACAGCACCCTTGGTTTGGGCCTCAGTCACCATGTATAGGCTTCCATTTCCAGACCTGTCTGGTTTTTGCCTGTGCTTATTATGTAGACCTCACAGTGATCATCTTATTGGACTGCAGTTTCTGAGCTTTAACTAAAACCATTTGGTTTGGGGGTAGGGCCTTTATGTGTGGTGTGGGGGAATCAGCTGGGTCACTGCAGGTGGACTGTTGGTGTAAGGTAAGGTGTGCATAGGTGACAGCTCGAGGAGATCTCGGACATGGCCTTGGAGTTGTCTGGCCCAATCTCTCACTGCCAAAGAAAGGCCTTCTTCAGAACCCCTGACAGGGGATCCAAATTCTCTCAGAAGTGAGGAGCTTGCTCTGCCAGGGCACCTTGCTCTACATAAAAACAGTGGTAGGGCACAGGGAATTTTAGGGGGTGATGAAATTGCTCTTGATCTTGGTTGTGGTGGTGTTTATACAACTGTGTGCCTTTGTGAAAACTCACAGAACCATACAAAGGGTGAATTTTGCTGTTAAGTTAATTAAACTTTAATTTTTGAAATGGAAAAAAACGAGCAGTTAGACGAATACCTCGACAGTTTGCTCAAAATGTTAAAGAAAAGAGGGAAGAAGGGAGAGGGGAACTCAATATTACACTGAACTGTGAATTGTGTGTCATGACACAGAGACTCGCCCTCCTCCCCCTGCTATAGCGTCAGCATGTGAAGGGCCTCTGATAAATGTCTGTGGGGTCTCCATTGCTCTTGGTCACTTGCTGAGCAGACAGGCAGGCCTTTCTTCCCACACACTAGCCCCCCAGGTATTTGAAGACTCTTTCCTCTCCCATTCATCTTCTCTTCTCTGGATTGAATTTACCCTCTAACAGTCATTGCCTTCTTGTCTTCTGATGTCACCTCCTGCCCCTTCCACCCTGTACCTCTCCTTGAGGAAGCATCTCCCTCACCATGTGCCTCCTCCACACCTGGCCCAGCGCTGGAAACACTGCCCCAAGGTGGTCTGATCCGGGAGGTGTACCAGGCCGACACTCTGTCGTTGATGTTAGTAGACACCAACCCTAATCCCCTTTCTTCACAATCAGTGTTGAGCACCTGGTAATGGATTGGGAAGGATTTTTCAAGAGTCATCTTCTAAGACTGGAGCTCCTAAAAGTAGGGAGCTCAGCAGCCCAAGAGACTGGGTGGCCACAAATCCATCTTAAATGTCTTGACTGAAACAAGGCCAGGACACCCTTGGTTTGAGGCAGCAGTAGTGCTGTTTATAAATCTTTTAGGATAATGTGATATATCAGAGATCCCATTCTTTATTATGAGTCATGGGAAATTTGCAATTCTTAAAACAAAAACTTTTGGGTGCCTTGAAAAATCTACATATTTTTCCCTGGTCATGCCAGGGGGAGAGGTGCTTATATACAAAGAGCAGTGGTTCTCCATCTGGGTCGGTTGTGCCCTCCCAATGGACATTTGGCAATGTCTAAAGGCATTTTCAGTTTGTCGGAACTAGGGGAAGGGGAGGGTGTGTGCTCCTGCTCTCTAGTGGGTGAAGGTCATGGATGCTGCTGGACACCCTACAGTGCACAGGACGCTTCCCCCTCCACAGTGATCTGACCCAAGATAGCCATCATGTGGAGGCCGAGAAACCTCATACAAGTAATAAAAGCATTTAAATGCCTAAAATACTCACTATTTTGAAGGTTTTACATTTTAAATGTTTTGACATTTAATTGGATGTAAATATATAACTAGAAAACATAGTCTGTTCAGAGAATCACAGGGCTGAAAGTTCTCCCAAGAGGATAGTTTTACATCACCCTTTCCTCCAAAGCATGTTCTGATTCACGCAGGCAGGTGGGTGTCTGAAGCCTTATGCCGACAACTGTCACCATAGCTGCGGCTGGACGCACATAAAGGTGGTCTCATATTTCAGACTTTAGTCCCAGCTTCTTCACGTGTGCCTGCCTTTAGGTGGCCCCTGTGATGAGGTGCCATTCCAGTCTGGGTTCGTCCTTCCTTTTGAGTCAGCCAGCAGTCTGGAGTGATAGACGTGTGCTTGGGGCAGAGAGTGATCTCACTGCAGATTATTGAGATCGGGTATTTTGGTACACAGGGCTGTTTATTTGCATCAATTTCTTAGTGACACCACAGTCTGGTTTAAATGTGAGTTGTTGAGAGCTTTCCTGGCCCAATATGGCTACATTTGGAAACAAGGAGATAAAAATGACATGTCAGGGAGTTCCGGGAAAATGGCGGCGTGAGCAGGGCGGTGGAAATCTCCTCCCAAAATGCTATATATCTATGAAAATGCAGCAAATACAACTATTCCTAAAAGAGAGACCAGAATAAATAGGATAGCGCACAGCCTGCATCTGCACCTGAGAGGACTCAGCACCCTGCGAGGCGGGTAAGATATGGAGCCGCAACCCGGCGGGAACTGAGCACTCCCCCACCCTAGCGCACCGGCGGGAGGAGAGGATTCAGAGCTGGGAGGGACTGGAGGTACAGGCCCACGAAATAACCAGCCCTGGTGATCTGCGCTGGGAGCACTGACACACATTGCGTGGTGTATCAGATATTGGAGAGGCAGAAGGTGCAGGTTTTGAGCTGGGAACGTGCCCGGGTCCTTGCAGCAGGCTCCCCGGGACAAAAGAAAAGCACACGCTTTTCTTGGCGGTCTTAAAGAGGCAAGGGCCCAGGATCGTCCCAGCACACTCGGCTCAGCAGGCGGGGAGTCCTGAGAAATTTCGGACCCCTTGACTGGCGACTGGGAAAAAGTAGCCGCACTGAAACTTCACATAGAGAACAACAGCCTCCCATTCGTTCCTGCCCGAGCCAGAGCTACAAATGGCCCTGCGGAGCTGCGTGGCTGCGGCTGCGGAATAGTGGTGCAACAATGCCACCCACAGCATCCTTACAGAATCTACTCCCGGTGGGCGTTTTTTTTTTTTTCATTTCTTTTTCTTTCTTTCTTTTTTTCTCTTTTCTTTCTCTTCCTTCTTTTTTTTTAAGTCATAAAGAGCCCAGCTGACATATGTGACACCTACCAGCGACCACTTCTATAGCCATGAAAAGACAGAGGAATATGGTACAGACCAAGCTCACGCAGACCCAGACAACACCAGAGAGGGACCTGAAGGGATGGAAATGCACAATCTTCCTGAAAAAGAATTCAGAATAAAAGTCATAACCATGCTGACGGATCTACAGAGAAATGTGCAAGAGCTGAGGGAGGAAGTGAGGAAAGACAACGCAGAAACCAGACAAGCCATCGACGGGCTTAGCAGCAGACTGGACGAGATGCAAGAGGCTGTTAATGGAATAGAAATCAGAGAACAGGAATACAGAGAAGCTGAGGCAGAGAGAGATAAAAGGATCTCTAGGAATGAAAGAATATTAAGAGAACTGTGTGACCAATCCAAACAGAACAATATTCGCATTATAGGAGTACCAGAGGAAGAAGAGAGAAAAAGGGATAGAAAGTGTCTTTGAAGAAATAATTGCTGAAAACTTCCCCATGCTGGGGAAGGAAATAGTCTCGCAGTCCACGGAAGCCCACAGATCTCCCAACACAAGGGACACAAGGAAGACAACACCAAGACACATAATAATTAAAATGGCAAAGATCAAAGATAAAGACAGAGTATTAAAGGCAGCTAGAGAGAGAAAAAAAATCACCTACAAACAGAAACCTTACAGGCCAGAAGAGAATGGCATGATATATTTAACGTAATGAAACAGAACGGCCTCGAACCAAGAATATTGTATCCAGCACGATTATCATTTAAATATGACGGAGGGATTAAACAATTTCCAGACAAGCGAAAGGTGAGAGAGTTTGCCTCTCATAAACCACCTCCACAGGATATCTTAAAGGGACTGCTCTAGAGGGAAGCACTCCTAAAGCTAAAAAGATGTCACCAGAGAAAATAAAATCATAGCAAAGAAAGCAGACCATCCAAATACTAACTAAAGGCAAAGACTAAAACACCTAGTATATATATAGAATGGAGGAGGAGGAATAGGAAGGGGGAGAAATAAAGAATCATCAGACTGTGTTTACAATAACTTAACAAGAAAGTTAAGTTAGATTGTTAGATGGTAAAGAAGCAACCCTTGAAACTTTGGTAACCACGCATCTAAAGCCAGCAATGGCAATAAGTACGTATCTGTCGATAATCACCCTAAATGTAAATGGACTGAATGCACCAATAAAAAGACACAGACTAATAGAATGGATAAAAAAGCAAGACCCATCTATGTGGTGCCTACAAGAAACTCACCTCAAACCCAAAGATATACACAGACTAAAAGTGAAGGGATGGAAAAAGATATTTTGGAGAAAAAAAACAGGTGTTGCAGTACTTGTATCAGACAAAATAGACTTCAAAACAAAGAAAGTAGCAAGAGATAAAGAAGGACATTACATAATGATAAAGGGGTCAGTCCAACAAGAGGATATAACCATTATAAATATATATGCACCCAATACGGGCGTGCCGGCATATGTGAAACAAATTCTAACAGAATAAAAGGAGGAAATAGACAGCAATGCATTCTTTTTAGGTGACTTCAACACACCACTCACTCCAAAGGACAGACCAACCAACCAGACAGAGAATAAGTAAAGACACACAGGCACTGAACAACACACTAGAACAGATGGACCTAACAGACATCTACAGAACTCTACACCCAAAAGCAACAGGATACACATTCTTGTCAAGTGCACATGGAACATTTTCCAGAATAGACCACATACTAGGCCACAAAAAGAACCTCAGTAAAGTAAAAAATATTGAAATTCTACCAACCAACTTTTCAGATAACAAAGGTATAAAACTAGAAATTAATTTTAGAAAGAAAACAAAAAGACTTACAAATACATGGAAACTTAACAGCATTCTCCGAATTAATCAATGGGTTAACGACCAAATCAAAATGGAAACCAAAGAATATATGGAGACTAATGACAACAACAACACAAAGCCACACCTTCTGTGGGATGCAGCAAAGGCAGTTCTAAGAGGAAAGTATATTGCAATCCAGGCCTATTTGAAGAAGGAAGAACATTCCCAAATGGATAGTCTAAAGACACAATTACTGAAATTGGAAAAAGAAGAACAAATGAGACCCAAAGTCACCAGAGGAGAGACATAATAAAGATCAGAGAAGAAATAAATAAAATTGAGAAGAATAAAACAATTGGAAAAATCAATGGAACCAAGAGCTGGTTCTTTGAAAAAATGAACAAAATAGATAAACCCCTAGCCAGACTCATTAAGAGAAAAAGAGAATCTACACACATAAAGAGAATCAGAAATGAGAAGGGAAAAATAATGACAGACCCCACAGAAATACAAAGAATTATAAGAGAATATTACGAGCATCTATATGCTAACAAGCTCCAAAACCTAGAAGAAATGGACAACTTCTTAGAAAAATACAACCTTCCAAGACTGACCAAACAAGAAACAGAAAAACTAAACAGACCAATCACCAGCAATGAAATTGAATCGGTAATCAAAAAACTACCCAAGAACAAAACCCCCGGACCTGATGGATTCACCTCTGAATTCTACCAGACATATAGAGAAGAAATAACACCCATTCTCCCTAAAGTTTTCCAAAAAAAGAAGAGGAGGGAATACTTCCAAACCCATTCTGTGAAGCCAGCATCACTCTAATACCAAAACCGGGCAAAGACCTCACCAAAAAAGAAAATTACAGACCAATATCCCTGATGAATGTAGATGCAAAAATACTCAACAAAATATTAGCAAATTGAATTCAAAAATACATTAAGAGGATCATGCACCATGATCAAGTGGGATTCATCCCAGGGATGCAAGGATGGTACAACATTCGAAAATCCATCAACATCATCCACCACATCAACAAAAAGAACAAAAACCACATGATCATCTCCATAGATGCTGAAAAAGCATTTGACAAAATTCAACATCCATTCATGATAAAAACTCTCAACAACATGGGTATAGACGGCAACTACCTCAACATCATAAAGTCTATATATGAAAAACCCGCAGCTAATATCATACTTAACAGCAAGAAGCTGAAAGCTTTTCATCTAAGATCGGGAACAAGACAAGGATGCCCACTCTCCCCACTGTTATTCAACATAGTACTGGAGGTCCTAGCCACGGCAATCAGACAAAACAAAGGCATACAAGGCATCCAGATTGGTAAAGAAGAAGGCAAATTGTCACTATTTGCAGATGACATGATACTCTACATAAAAAACCCTAAAGACACCGCTCCAAAACTACTAGAACTAATATCTGAATTCAGCAACGTTGCAGGATACAAAATTAACACACAGAAATCTGTTGCTTTCCTATACACTAACAATGAAGTAACAGAAAGAGAAATCAGAAAAACAATTCCATTCACAATTGCATCAAAAAGAATAAAATACCGGGAGTTCCGGGAAGATGGTGGCGTGAACGGAGTGACAGAATTTTCCTCCCAACATTATATTTATCCACGAAAACACAGCAAATGCAACTGTTCCTAAAAGAGATACCAGAACACACAGGAAAGCGCACACCGTGCAGACACACCTTAGAGGACTCGGCAGCTGGCGAGGTGGGTAAGAAACGGAACCGCGAACCGCGACCCGGCAGAACCCAAGCACTCCCCCCAACGGTCCGGCGGGCGGAGAGGATTCAGAGCCGGGAGGGAATGGAAGTGCAGGCCCAGGAGATAATGAGGCCTGGATCGGCCCGGGGAACGTGAGCCGCACAAAGCGCAGTGTGGCGGACATTGGAGAGGTGGAGGGCCCAGGGTCTCAGCAGGAACCCGCCTGTTTGCTCGCGACTGGCTCAGGGAAGGAGAAAAAAGAAGAACAAAAAAAAGGAGAAAAACGCGCGCTTTGTTTTTCAGCGTTCTTAAAGAGACGGGAATCTAGCAGGGAACCTCATCGCTGCGGCATACTCAGCCCAGCAGGCTGGGAATCCTGGGGAGCGTTGGACCCCATAGTGGGCGACTGGGAAAGGGTAGACATAATTAACGCTCCCACAGAGCTCAACAGCCTCCCATTCATTTTCACCACGGCCACAGCTTTAAAAGGCCGTGCAGAGCGGCCACGGCTCTGGAATAGTGGAGCAACAGCGCCACCTACAGCATTCACACAGAAACAACTCCTGGTGGGCGTTTTTTTTGTTGTTGTTTTGTTAGGTGTTGCTGCTTTTTCTTTTTCTTTCCTATCTTTTCCTTTTTCTCTCTCTTTTTACTTTTTTATTAGTAGTAGTATTTAAAAAAAATTTTTTTTCTTTTTCTTTTTCTCTCCTTTCTTCTCTTTCCTTTTTAAAGTCATAAAGAGCCCAGCTGACATACGTGACAACTACAAACAACCAGTTCTATAGTCATGAGAAGACAGAAGAATATGATACAGACAAAGCTTCAGACAAACACCACCCCTGAGAGAGAATCTGAAGGAATGGTCATGCACAGTCTTCCAGAAAAAGAATTCAGAATAAAAATCATAGCCATGCTGACGGATCTGCAGAAAAATGTGCAAGAGCTGAGGGAGAAAATGAGGAAAGACAAAGCAGAAATGAGACAAGCCATCGACAGGCTTAACAGCAGACTGGATGAGGTTCAAGACACTATAAATGAAATACAAAACAGGGAACAGGAATACAAAGAAGCTGAGGCAGAGAGAGATAAAAGGATCTCTAAGAATGAAAGAATATTAAGAGAACTGTGTGACCAATCCAAACGGAGCAATATTCACATTATAGGAGTACCAGAGGAAGAAGAGAGAGAAAAAGGGATAGAAAGTGTCTTTGAAGAAATAATTGCTGAAAACTTTCCCATGCTGGGGAAGGAAATAGCCTCGCAGTCCACGGAAGCCCACAGATCTCCCAACACAAGGGACCCAAGGAAGACAACACCAAGACACATAATAATTAAGATTGCAAAGATCAAAGATAAGGACAGAGTATTAAAGGCAGCTAGAGAGAGAAAAAAGATCACCTTCAAAGGAAAACCCATCAGACTGTCATCAGACTTCTCAACAGAAACCTTACAGGCCAGAAGAGAATAGCATGATATATTTAACATAATGAAACAGAAGGGCCTCGAACCAGGAATACTGTTTCCACCACGATTATCATTTAAATATGACAGAGGGATTAAACAATTTCAAGACAAAGGAAAGTTGACAGTTTGCCTCTCATAAACCACCACTACAGGATATCTTAAACGGACTGCTCTAGAGGGAAGCACCCCTAAGGCTAAAAAGATGTTACCAGAGAAAATAAAATCATAGCAAAGAAAGCAGACCATCCAAATACTACCTAAAGGCAAAGAATAAAACACCTAGTACATAAAGAATGGAGGAGGAAGAATAAGAAGGGAGAGAAATAAAGAAACATCAGACTGTGTCGACATTAATTTAACAAAAAACTTAAGTTAATTTGTTAGATAGTAAAGAAGCAACCCTTGAACCTTTGGTAACCACGAATCTAAAGCCAGCAATGGCAATAAGTACATATCTATCAATAATCACCCTAAATGTAAACGGACTGAATGCACCAATCAAAAGACACAGAGTGACAGAGTGGATAAAAAAGCAAGACCCATCTATATGTTGCTTACAAGAGACTCACCTCAAACCCAAAGATATACACACACTAAAAGTGAAGGGATGGGAAAAGATATTTCATGCAAACAACAAGGAGAAAAAAGCAGGTGTTGCAGTACTTGCATCACATAAAATAGACTTCAAAACGAAGAAAATAGCAAGAGATAAAGAAGGACATTACATAATGATGAAGTGGTCAGTCCAACAAGAAGATATAACCATTATAAATATATATGCACCCAACACAGGAGCACCAGCATATGTGAAACAAATACTAACAGAAGTGAAGGAGGAAATAGACAGCAATGCAATTATTTTAGGAGACTTTAACACACCACTCACTCCAAAGGATAGATCAACCAGGCAGAGGATAAGTAAAGACACAGAGACACTGAACAACACACTAGAACAGATGGACCTAACAGATATCTACAGAACTCTGCACCCAAAAGCAGCAGGATACACATTCTTCTCAAGCACACATGGAACATTTTCCAGAATAGACCACATACTAGGCCACAAAAAGAACCTCAGTAAATTCAAAAATATTGAAATCTTACCAACCAACTTCTCAGATCACAAAAGTATAAAACTAGAAATAAATTTTAGAAGGAAATCAAAAAGGCTCACAAATACATGGAGACTTAAAAACATTCTCCTAATGAATCAATGGGTTAACGACCAAATCAAAACAGAAATCAAAGAATATATGGAGACTAACGATAACAACAACACAAAGCCACAACTTCTGTGGGACGTAGTGAAGGCAGTTCTAAGAGGAAAGTATATTGCAATCCAGGCCTATTTAAAGAAGGGAGAACATTCCCAAATGAACAGTCTAAAGACACAATTATTGAAATTGGAAAAAGAAGAACAAATGAGGCCCAAAGTCACCAGACGGAGAGACATAATAAAGATCAGAGAAGAAATAAATAAAATTTAGAAGACTAAAACAATAGAAAAAATCAATGAAACCAAAAGCTGGTTCTTTGAAAAAATAAACAAAATAGATAAACCCCTAGCCAGACTCATTAAGAGAAAAAGAGAATCAACACACATAAACAGAATCAGAAATGAGAAAGGAAAAATAACGACGGACCCCACAGAAATACAAAGAATTATAAGAGAATATTATGAGCATCTATATTGCTAACAAGCTCCAAAACCTAGAAGAAATGGACAACTTCTTAGAAAAATACAGCCTTCCAAGACTCACCAAGCAGGAAACAGAAAAATTAAACAGACCAATCACCAGCAATGAAATTGAATCGGTAATCAAAAAACTACCCAAGAACAAAACCCCCGGACCTGATGGATTCACCTCTGAATTCTACCAGACATATAGAGAAGAAATAAAACATCTCCTTAACATTTCCAAAAAATAGAAGAGGAGGGAATACTTCCAAACTCTTTCTATGAAGCCAGCATCACTCTAATACCAAAACCTGACAAAGACCTCACCAAAAAAGAAAATTACAGACCAATATCCCTGATGAACCTAGATGCAAAAATACTCAACAAAATATTAGCAAACCGAATTCAAAAATACATCAAGAGGATCATACACCATGATCAAGTGGGATTCATCCCAGGGATGCAAGGATGGTACAACATTCGAAAATCCATCAACATCATCCATCACATCAATAAAAAGAAGAACAAAAACCACATGATCATCTCCATAGATGCTGAAAAAGCATTTGCCAAAATTCAGCATCCATTTTTGATTAAAACTCTCAACAGAATGGGTATAGACGGCAAGTACCTCAACATCATAAAGGCTATATATGAAAAACCCACAGCTAACATCATACTTAATAGCGAGAAGCTGAAAGCTTTCCATCTAAGATTGGGAACAAGACAGGGGTGCCCACTCTCTCCACTGTTATTCAACATAGTACTGGAGGTCCTAGCCACGGCAATCAGACAAAACAAAGACATAAAAGGCATCCAGATTGGTAAAGAAAAAGTCAAATTGTCACTATTTGCAGATGACATGATACTGTACATAAAAAACCCTAAAGACTCCACTCCAAAACTACTAGAACTAATATCTGAATTCAGCAAAGTTGCAGGATATAAAATTAACACACAGAAATCTGTTGCTTTCCTATACACTAATGATGAACTAACAGAAAGAGAAATCAGAAAAACAATTCCATTCACAATTGCATCTAAAAGAATAAAATACCTGGGAATAAACCTAACGAAGGATGTGAAAGACCTGTACTCTGAAAACTACAAGACACTCCTAGGAGAAATTAAGGAAGACACTAACAAATGGAAATGCATCCCATGCTCTTGGCTAGGAAGAATAAATATTGTCAAAATGGCTATACCACCTAAAGCAATCTACAGATTCAATGCAATCCCTATCCAAATACCAACAGCTTTCTTCAATGAACTGGAACAAATAGTTCTAAAATTCATATGGAACCAGAAAAGACCCCGAATAGCCAAAGCAATCATGAGAAGGAGGAATAAAACAGGGGGAATTACGTTCCCTGCTTCAAGCTCTACTACAAAGCCACAGTGATCAAGACAATTTGGTATTGGCACAAAAACAGACCCACAGACCAGTGGAACAGAATAGAAAATCCAAACATTAACCCAAACATATACAGTCAATTAATATTTGATAAAAGTGCCTTGATATACAATGGGGAGATGACAGCCTCTTCAGCAGCTGGTGTTGGAAAAACTGGACAGCTACATGTAAGAGAATGAAACTGGACTACTGTCTAACCCCATACACAAAGGTAAACTCAAGGTGGATCAAAGACCTGAATGTAAGTCATGAAACCATAAAACTCTAGAAAAAAAATAGGCAAAAATCTCTTGGACATAAAAATGAGCGACTTCTTCATGAACATATCCCCCCGGGCAAGGGAAACAAAAGCAAAAATGAACAAATGGGACTATATCAAGGTGAAAACTTCTGTACAGCAAAGGACACCATCAGTAGAACAGAAAGACATCCTACAATATGGGAAAATATATTCATAAATGATGTATCTGATAAGGGGTTGACATCCAAAATATACAAAGAACTCATGCACCTTAACAAACAAAAAGCAAATAATCCAATTAAGAAATGGGCAGAGGACATGAATAGACACTTCTCCAAAGAAGAAATTCAGACGGCCAACAGGCAGATGAAAAGATGCTCCACATCGCTAATCATCAGAGAAATGCAGATTAAAACCACAATGAGATATCACCTCACACCAGTGAGGCTAGCCAACATCCAAAACACAAGCAACAACAAATGTTGGCGAGGATGTGGAGAAAAGTGAACCCTCCTACACTGCTGGTGGGAATGCAAATTAGTTCAACCATTGTGGAAAGCAATATGGAGGTTCCTCAAAATAGAAATATCATTTGACCCAGGAATCCCACTCCTAGGAATTTACCCTAAGAATGCAGCAGCCCAGTTTGAGAAAGACAGATGCACCCCTATGTTTATTGCAGTACTATTTACAATAGCCAAGAAATGGAAACAACCTAAGTGTCCATCAGTAGATGAATGGATTAAGAAGATGTGGTACATATACCCAATGGAATATTATTCAGCCATAAGAAGAAAACAAATCCTACCATTTCCAACAACATGGATGGAGCTAGAGGGTATTATGCTCAATGAAATAAGCCAAGCCGAAAAAGACAAGTATCAAATGATCTCACTCATAATTGGAGTATAAGAACAAAGAAAAAAGCTGAAGGAACAAAACAGCAGCAGACTCACAGAATCCAAGAATGGACTAATAGTTACCAAAGGGAAAGGGACTGGGGAGGATGGGTGGGAAGGGAGGGATAAGAGGGTAAAAGGGACATTACGATTAGCAGACATAAGGTGGGGGGGCATGGGGAGGACTGTACAACTCAGAGAAGGCAAGTAGGGATTCTCATCTCACTACACTGATCGACAGAGACTGTAATAGGGTTGGTGGGGGGGCCTGATGAAGGGGGTAGTTTAATCACCACAGTATTGCTCATGTAATTGTAGGTTAATGATACCAAAAAAAAAAAAAGAATAAAATACCTAGGAATAAACATAACAAAGGAAGTGACAGACCTATATTCTGAAAACTACAAGACACTCCTAAGAGAAATTAAAGAAGACACTAACAAATGGAAATTCATCCCAGGCTCTTGACTAGGTAGAATAAATATTGTCAAAATGGCTTTACTACCTAAAGCAATCTATAGATTCAACACAATCCCTATCAAACTACCAACAGCTTTCTTCAATGAACTGGAACAAATAATTCTAAAATTCATATGGAACCACAAAAGACCCCGAATAGCCAAAGCAATCCTGAGAAGGAGGAATAAAACAGGGAATTACGCTCCCTGACTTCAACCTCTACTATAAAGCCACAGTAATCAAGACAGTTTGGTATTGGCGCAAAAACAGACCCACAGACTGGTTGAAAAGAATAAAAAATCCAAACATTAACCCAAACATATACAGTCAATTAATATTTCATAAAGGAGCCTTTTGATATACAATGGGGAGATGACAGCCTCTTTAGCAGCTGGTGTTGGCAAAACTGGACAGCTACATGTAAGAGAATGAAACTGGACTACTGTCTATCCCCTTACACAAAGGTAAACTCAAGGTGGATCAAAGACCTGAATGTAAATCATGAAACCAAAAACCTCTTAAAAAAAACATAGGCAAAAATCTCTTGGACATAAACATGAACGACTTCTTCATGAACATATCTCCCTAGGCAAGGGAAACAAAAGCAAAAATGAACAAGTGGGACTATATCAAGCTGAAAAGCTTCTGTACAGCAAAGGACACCATCAGTAGAACAAAAAGGTATCCTACAGTATGGGAGGATATATTCATAAATGACGTGTCCGATATGGGGTTGACATCCAAAATATATAAAGAACTCATGCACCTCAACAAACAAAAAGTAAATAATCCAATTAAGAAATGGGCAGAGGACATGAGTAGACACTTCTCCAAAGAAGAAACTCAGATGGCCAACAGGCACATGAAAAGATGCTCCACATCACTAATCATCAGAGAAATGCAGATTAAAACCGGAATGAGATATCACCTCACACCAGTGAGGATAGCCAACATCCAAAACACAAACAACAAATGTTGGCGAGGATGTGGAGAAAAGGGAACCCTCCTACACTGCTGGTGGGAATGCAAATTAGTTCAACCATTGTGGAAAGCTGTATGGAGATTCCTCAAAAAACTCAAAATAGAAATACCATTTGACCCAGCAATACCACTCCTAGGCGTTTACCCTAAGAATGCAGCAGCCCAGTTTGAAAAAGACACATGCACTCCTATGTTTATCGCAGCACTATTTACAATAGCCAAGAAATGGAAGCAACCTAAGTGTCCATCAGTAGATGAATGGATAAAGAAGAATTGGTACATATACACAATGTATTATTATTCAGCCATAAGAAGAAAACAAATCCTACCATTTGCAACAACATGGATGGAGCTAGAAGATATTATGCTCAATGAAATAAGCCAAGCCGAAAAAGGCAAGTAACAGATGATTTCACTCATATGTGGAGTATAAGAACAAAGAAAAAACTGAAGGAACAAAACAGCAGCAGAGTCACAGAACCCAAGAACAGACTAATAGTTACCAACGGGAAAGGAACTGGGGAGGATGGGTGGGAAGGGACAGAAAAGGGGGAAAAAAGGGCATTACGATTAGCAGATATAGTGTTGGGGGGGCATGGGAAGGCTGTACAACTCAGAGAAGACAAGTAGTGACTCTATAGCATCTCACTACCCTGATGGACAGTGATTGTAATGTGGTTGGTGGCAGGGACCTGATGAAGGGTGTAGTTTAATCACCATAATATTGCTCATGTAATTGGAGATTAATGATACTAAAATAAACTATAAAAAAGAAAGTGACATGTCAAGTGGTGATACAGGAAATCCACTTGAAAAGACTTTAATTACAGGGCCTATTTTGGGAGGGTAACTGTGCTTTTTGTAAAGTATATTTTGGGATCCACTAACCCAGCTTCAGGGCCAGTAATATTTTTCCCAGAGAGGGTGTGGCATGTGCTTGTGGACATAAATATTTTCTTACTAAAAGTTTTGATACATTCTTTTGACCTTCCTACCCTTCATTCTTCATTTTCTGATAATCTCCTTTTGTGAAAATGCTATGTAAATGTGTTCTGGAAAACAGTAGATGAGAGGATATAAGATCTCATTTCAGATGTGCAGCCTAGAGATTTAGGGATGTTACATGATTAATCTGCTCTTTTTAAAATGAACAGAATTTGGAGGGGTGTATCAAAGGTGAGTAGGAAGCAGAGTTGAGTAAGACTATGAAAACACCATGGTAACTATAGAAATGCTACCGGTCCATGGCTAGTTGTTTCCAAGCACCCCACATCACCCTGTGGCTAGTTCCTGTGGCCATTTCAGCTCTCCCACGATGCTCATGACCTAGACTATCTGCTTTCTCTTTTGTTCTTCAAGATGTGAACCTTTTCCCTGTCCTGCCTTTGGTGGCCTCCCTTACTTCCCTGTTAATACCTGAGACCTTTGGCCTCAAAGGAGGTGTCAGAACTTTCTGCCCCATTGGTATATCCTAGTCCTCATTTAAAAATGACTGTAAAGAAGAAATTAGATCAGCAAATAAAATTGGCTTCTAAGTTACACAGTGTGTGTGTGGTGGGGGGCAGCTCGAGAGAAACAGAGATAAAGTGTAAGAACAATTTTGTAACCCAAAAAACCCATGCAACCTAAGGTCAAGAGAAGTGCCTTTACCTAAACTCGTAAGTCATGAAGGCTGTAACATGCAAGCAAGAATGCTCCCTGAGGGAGCTGACGGCTCAGCCTCCTGACCATAACCCCGGGAGGGGATCCACGTGCTCCTAGGGGCAGTCTGGGCCTCTCTAAATGGATAGAGATGAACCCCTGCCGAATTTGCAGGGGCTCTGCACACCAGCTTGTGCAAGCTGCTGCTCTATCCTCCATGCTCAACTTCGTTGGGCTCACAGTTCCACTCAAGATTGTTGCAGCAACCCCTGCCTAACCTCCAAGATCCCCTTCCATGGGCATCACTGAAAATCAGTCATCCTGAAAGTCAAACCTGTGCATGCGGCTTCCTGCTCTGGTGTGCATGGGACAGTGCACCATATTCTGGTACCTTGAATTCCTTGCTCACTGAGAAAAGGGTCCTCTCATTCCAGCTTAGTGTGGGCACCTCCTAAGCCAAACTCTGGAGCTGCTTTGAGGACACGTCTTGCTTGTCTGCTCCCATAGCCCAAGTATCTGCCATCAGCCTTCAGTTTAAAATTTACACCACAGTGTGCCTTTCATCTACCACAACACTTAATAAAACAATTTCCCATGTTTGGAGGGGAAACATTATCAAATAAGAAACTGTTGTATATTCTAGTGCCTGACTAGTCAGCTAACGCTGTAGGAAGCTCCCGCCTTGGACCCAGCCCACAGCCCGGCCTCTGCCTGGCGAGGCTGCCCGTGGGAACGTGTGCTGTGGTATTTGTGTAGCTAGTTTAGGTCTGCAAGGAGCCTCAGCACACTTTGGCCCCTCCAAACCACTTCCTAGGTAGTGAAACAGGCCTTATCCCCAGGTGAAATCTGTGACTCAGAATCAGCCTGTCTGAGGTGGGGAGTGTGGGGCAGGGGAGGCAGTGTTGGCATGTGCTGTGTGGGGAGTTGGGCCTGGAGGTCCTGCAGAGCCTGGGACAGTCCTGCCCAGTATCCGTTGCACCCCCACTAAGAAACACTGACGTTGTACAGCTAACATGCAGCAGAGCCAGGCCCAAACCTGCACTGTTGGAACCCAGGCCTTCGTGTTGAAGCGTCACAGAATCAGCCCCTACTCGATGGAGAGCCCTCACGCCTAGAAGCGCACTGAGAGTGGCCATTGTGCAGCTTGTGCTGCCACTGCTGCACACCAGAAGACAGGCACAGCTGCTCGGGGTGCTGTCAGCCTCCCCGAACCCTCAGTGGCCAGTGCCCCCACACCCGTTACTCCTGTCACTGCCCCCTGAGGCAGAGAGGGAGTGCTGTGAAGAAAGATGGGAGCCAAGAGGGTGCTCCCTGCCACTGGCTGAAAAACCACCCAGACAGGGAATTAGGTGTCAGTTTCAGGAGTTTTCAGTATGAGATCTTAGACTTCATACCTGCCTGGTAGACTTCTACAGGCTGCTGCTGGAGCTTTGAAGTTTGGTTTTGATGTCAACCAAAAAGAGGCAGAAACAGTGGCTACATCAGCTTGATTAAAGCGGCAAAAATAAAACTTTACTGAATGAAAAGGCACCCAGTGCAGCTGAGCTGATAGAAATGTTGGTGGGATTATGAGAAGAGGTAGTGATAATACATGCTTCTTTTTTCTTTCTTGTTTCCTTTTTTATTTTTTTCGTCTCTCTCTTCCAGTTTCTTTCCCAATTTTTTATTTTGAAAAATTTCAAACCTGCTATTTTGGGAGAGTGGTAAAAGCACACCTCTCTGTCATTTACCCAGATGCACCAGCTGTCCCCAACATGTTGCATTTGCATTCCTTGCTCCTTGTTCCTGTATGTCCACATACTGGTATGTAAATCACACACACATACACAGTATGCATTGCATAAATTTTGTTGCATCATTTGAAAGTTGCAAAGATCTTGACACTTTACCTCTAAATATTTCATCACGTATCTCCCAAGAATAAGGATTCTCCCATAAAACCACACTACTATTATCATACCTAAGAAACCTATCAATAATTCCATCATTATCTAATGTCCAGTCAATATCCAAATTTTCCCACTTGTCCAGGTTGTTGTAGAATGTCCCATACTCTGGGCTTGTCTGTTTCTTCATAGTGTTATTTAACTTCTTTCCCTCTTCCTGACATTTGCTATTAGATGCAGGTTAAACATTTTGGCAAGAATACTTCACAGGAGCTATTGCCTGCTTGATACTAGGAGCACATCAGGAGGCTGATCAACTTGTCCCACTATGCACATCGCTAAGTTTCATCTCTCGGGTAAGGTGGCAACCAGACCTTGCCCAATGTAAGGCATCTGTGGGGCTGGTACATGTGTCCTTTGTGAGCATCCATCACCCCCCCTATCTTCCATCCAGAGCTTTGGATAACCCTCACCTAAATCAGCCATAACATTGGAATAGAGTCTGATACTTTTACCCTTTGCTTTCTCTCCCTCCCTTTAGTTTAGGAAATTATCTAGGCCTCCATATTTTTAGAGTGGTTTTTTTTTTTTGCTACTTCCCAGGTGGTCAGCTAGATTTTGCTGTGATAGTAGATTATGCTGAACACTCTTCTTTGTTGCTTTTGGGATGAGAAGAAGTAACTTTAGCAGAGCATTTACTCCACACCGGCTATCACACAGTCCCCTTGCCTATAAGGTGTCATTCATTTTCTTCCCACACAACAGCTCAGAAGTGAATGGCTCGAGCCTCCCCCCTGCCCCCGCCCCGCTCCTGCCATGGAGCTGAGAAAAAGCCACAGGTGTCAGGCTTACAGCCAGGATTCTCCCTCCTTCCACATTCCCCCAGTCCCCAGCCATGGCTGTGGTTCCTACCCCACAGTTTTTGCCTCCCTGACTTGAGCATGTCCATAAACAAGGAAAGCCAGCAAGGAGGGATTGTGGAGCTGGAAAAGCACAAGCCACACACACCTAAATGGGGCAGGTGCTACTGGGTCTCAGACAAGTGTGGGCCCAGCATCATGAGAAATCTCAATGTGAACACTCACCATCCCAATTTTTTTAATGTTGGCAACGAATTTATATGTTCTGACACTTATCAGCCTAGTCACCAGTTTTCAGCACCCAGGCAATGATGGGCTGAGGCCACCCTGACTCAGCCAAGGCTTTGCTTAGAAATTAAATTCATCGTTTGTCTGTTTGCTTGTTTTTAACATCCTCTTTTAATCAGAAATTAATGTTCTTGATTTGATTTTAGGGGTATTTCATTTTTGAAGAGGGCAAAGTTGTGTTTCACAGAAGTATTATTTAACTGGTATTATTGGGAAAACTTGGATTTCTTAACTAGCAGCTTAACAGTACAGTGGGGGGACATTTCTTCTGGAGCTTTGAAAGAAAGCAAATACATTTCCCTTGAATATCATCTATAGGCTTTTCTTTTTCAGACTATTCTCTGAGTCCTTAGGGAATGAAGTCTGTTTTACCGTCTTACACTCATTGTTTTTTTTATGTCTCTTTAACTGCGAGAAAAAGTCAGAAGAATCTAAACATGCTCCCAGGAGAAGAGCTGAGGCAGATACATGGCTGAGCTTCCCTGGGTGGGCCTTGGCTGCTTCGGTGCTGGCTGAGCATAGGCATGTTAGGTTAACTCTAATTGTCTTTAGCAGATTTATTCTTGAGTTTGGAGTGGTGGGGAACAGCTGCAGGTAAAAGCCCTGTCTGGTCTGTCTTCATTGTGCAGGAATTTAGTTCTCCTCTCCCATTTTACGGATTAACCCTGAGGCACAGAGAGGTTGAGTAGGACTCAGGTCAGACCTAATGGGCTTAGGTCTCTTGAGGATTGCTCCTGACTTTTCCTAAAGTTTTCAGTCAACAAGTAATAGCCACACATGCTTCACCCTGGCATGGCTTTCATTGTCCAGTGTTTCTTTCCATCCGGATCCTCCACAGCCGAGGCTCCCACCACAGTCATATTAACCAAGTGAAGAAATGAAGGTCTGCGTCATATTGTCCAACAGAAGTAGAAGACAAGGAGCATAATTTAAAGTTTTCCAGTGGCCTTGTTAAAAGAAAATAAAAGAAACATACAGAATAAATTTTAATAATATACTTTAACCCAACATATTTCTAAAATAGCACCACCATGCAACATTAAAAATTTTTTAAATATTTTGTGCTGTCTTTGAAATTTCAGTGTGTATTTTTTACACTTAACAGCACATCCCAGTTTAGCCGAGCCACATTTCAGGTGCTCAGTGTTGCTCCTGGTGCCAGTGTTGGGCACCACAGTAATCTAGGCCAAGCTCACACCCAGCTCGATTTTGAAATCTTAAGAGAAACTGAATCAGCTTTCCTGTCCCTCCCCCAACCTGAGGCCACATATTTCTGTCCTCTTTGTGCCACTGTTTTCCCTGCTAACTCTAATTACAGGGAGAGCCTTGGTTTGCCCATGGCTGACAGCTCAGCACTTTTCTTCCAGGCCTGGCAGCTGGTGAGACCAACATACCCTGCCTCATAAATGACGGTGCGAAGTACACTTCCAAACATCTCCACAGTGGTTTCTACACTTTCCTTTCTCCTAGGAGTAACTCAAAGGCATTTTGCAAAACCACAGTGGTTTTTTAATTCATCCTTTCCTAAAGACCCATCCTCTTCAAAGGATTCCTAAAATACGTGCAAACTAGTAGTCTCCCAGGACCGCAACAGAACAAGTAGGCATTATCCATTTCTTACCTGTTTTTACACCGGATATACCTCTGTTTCGATTCATGGTGGGTTTTATTTTTTGACTAGTCAATGTGTCAATCCCATTTTGAGCATTATTGACAATGAACATTAGTAAAGGTCAGATTGCATTTGTACTAAATGTCAAGTCTCTGGCCATTGACTCCATTACTTGAAGTATTAGACTATAACACAGTCCCAGAGTAATAGTGCACTAGAGTCGTTGTGAAATACTTCACCCAAAGACAAACTCTGATTCGTAAGAATTAATATTTGAATAGGGAAAAATGATTGTCCCATATTCTTAATTAGAGGCCAGACCATCACATCTTCCAATATTCTCAGTTAAGTAAAGGATAAAGAAGATAATACCTTTTTTTCTTACCCTGTGACCTTCTCCAGTAGTTGAAGGAAGGGTGCCATGAAACCAGATGAATGAATTTCCCCTAATTCCCTCAGTGCTGTATTGTTTAGATTTTGACTTTGTCTCGATCTCTCTCATTCACTCACCCCCAAAATCTGTCCCTTAAAAACCGTTAGGTGTAGGTTGGTTTTGGAACCAGAGCAATGTGTTGTAAGAGCTGTTTCTTCTCTCCACCCCATCACTTCCCCACGGTAATGCTCATTTATTCTCCCATTTAATCCACAGTCCTTTTATTCACTCTGTTAGAAGGCATTGTTAATTCTTTGAGTGGATCTCTCATGTTCATTTCAAAATGTTATTTAGTAGCTGTATTTCTGCTAAATAACCAGAAATTGTAGTCACCTCCAGCCAAGTGGCTGAGTACCTGGGTTTTGCTCCAAGTATGGTGCTGAGTAGAAATGTTTTGGTTTTATCTTCAATATAACAGTTGACCGAGAATGATGATGGGTGGTGCTGGGGATAAGGGAAGGAAGGGAAATATGGAACACAGTGGGAAAGCACCATCTACTCCATGCATTCTCACCTGTGGTTTTTATCACAATCGCCTGAGCAGTCGCAGGCCTCACTGGGTCCAGGCAGGTGTATGAGAATGATCTACTCTTACTGAATTGTGTCCATTTGTCAAAACTTAGGGAGAACTTTACATATATATGTTATACCTCAACAAACTTATTATCCTTAATAAGATATTTATATGCATGCATTGAAAGTTTTTACATGCATCATGGAGAATATTTTGACGATCAAATGCTCTAGAATCTGAAGACAAAGCTCACAGTTGAAATAATCATTCATCCATTCATTTAAAAACTTAAGGGGCAATGCCAGGCATTGCTCCTGCCTTGGGAAAACAGAGGTGCATTGACACACTACATGCCCCTCGGGATTTTGTTTTATGGGTGAGAACTAATCCAACGATTATAATGCAGTGTGAAAAGTGTAGTAGGAGTGTATCTATGGCACAAAAAGGAGACCCCTAGCAAACACATACACACATGTGTGCACAGACGTGTCCATGCACACACACATTCCCTGTTCTGCCCCACTGCCTTTTTTAAGGTAAAAGTGGGTGGGCATTGTTGGGAAGATTTCCCAGAGAAACCTCAGAACCTGAGTCCCTAGGATAATTTGGAAGGAAGTGAGACATACTCTACCTTTTTTTTTCAAAGGACTAGCCCTCAAATTTTGGTTCTAAAGTAAAAAAATGTCTTTATGACATCAATTGTTTTTTAAAGTGATTTGAACAACCTTTGATATGATTCCCTTTGTTTACCCTGATCTAGCGAGTCCCAGCACATGTGACAGTGTCCTGCACACAGTAGGTATGCTGGACTGAGTTGGTGCTTTAAGTGGTTTTGCCTTCCCCCAGCAAACTGTGAGACACAGTTGTATCTTGAAGATAACAGTAGTAGTACATCTGACCCTTGAACAGTTTGTATTTAGAGGCATTGAGCACCCCTGCAGTCAAAAATCCGTATAACTTTCGACTCCCCAAAAACTTAACTACCAATAGTCTACTGTTGGCCAGAGATCCTACCAATAACATAAGCAGTCAATTAACACGTATTTTGTATGTTTTATGTATTACGTACTGTATTCTTATAATATAGTAACTTGAGAAAAAATGTTTTTTCAAATTGTCCCAGATCTTCAAATAATTTCCCAATATATTTGTTGAAAAAAAAGTCTGCGTGTAAGTGGACTTAATGCAGTTCAAATCCATATTATTTGAGGGTCAACTGTATGTAGTTTTCAAAAGAGCCCCCAGTTATCTAAGCACTGCTTCCTAAATACTAAAAACATTTGCCCTTGAAAGAGCACATTTAAGAACATATGAGTGGTTCCTGCTGGTACATGTCATGGTGTGATTTGATTTTTATATTTTAGGAGCATTAAATCTTCTTTCGACCCCAGTATTTACTCTTTCTCATTCTTAAATACATCTGAGGTTTTGGAAGAGCAACTGGACCAAAAGAAATGATCATGGCAGTCCTCACTAAGTCTGTCACTCAAGGAGACACATCACAGCATGGTTTCCTGGACAGTGGAGGCTCTTTCAGGGTTTGGGAGGCTGAGAGTATTTGAGAATAGCTGTTGACACTGCACTGAAGATAGCAGAGTCAGTACTGGGGTGTCTGCTTACCCTGGGCAGCTGCTTTCCCTGCAGTTTATGTGCAAATTACCATTATTGGCTACTTTGATCCCATAGAATATAACAGGAAAATCTGTGATTTGACCTTTTGACTATGTTGTAACATGGAAAGACAACAAGAACCAGTTCACATACTGCTTTGTTTGGAAGGCTGAATAATATTACTAGATATGCCCTGTGCACTGGAAGTTTTTGTCCTGAGCCTAAAGCAATGTGCATTCCAGTCCCTGTTCCATTAAATAGTCGTTCTGGCTGGAAGGAAAGTAGATGATGTACAAGCTGGGCTTGGGGTTCTGATGACAGACGGGCAGGATTTTCACTTTGGTGCTGGACATATGTCAAGTCTGAGCTGTACTACCAGCCAGCCCTGGGGTCTTAGGCAGTCAGTTCACCTCTGCGCACCTCACCTTTCTAGTTTCCAAAGTGGTGGTTGAGGAGTAAAGGAGATAAGAAACGTGGTGCTGACATGATGCCTGGCACAAATAAATGCTTACTCCATGTCGGGTCTCTGTACTTTGCCCTTGTTAGCATGTATATTAATCTTGTCTAAAAACTTTTCAAGTCACCCATAATGCTCTGTAAAAGGCCTAAACATTTTAAACTGGCGTTCAGGGCCTTTTTTGATCTGTCTGTCCCACCTGCCTTCCCACCACATCTAAGCCTCATGCTTCGTATTCATCCCGTAGCAAAACCAAACTGTCTGTGCCCTCAGTGGGCCCCTGGCCTCACTATACTTTCCATCTCTTAGAGTCTAAATCCAGTCTTCTGCAAGGTTCATCTTAACTGCCTATCCTCCTTGTCTGTCAAGCTGGAAAACTCTCCTTTTTGTCCAGCACTGTCCTGCTTTGTTACAGGTACTCAAAGTAGCCTCCTCTTCTGGTGAAGCCTCTTCTTTTCTGCAAGCCGCTGCCAATGGCCACCTTGTCACTTGTCCTCCCAAGGCCTCTCTCTGTGCATGTATGTGCATCACTGGTGTCTCTTGCTCCTATAAGGATACCAGTCCTATTATGACCTCATTACACCTGTTGAGGAATAGAGCCTCAACACATGAATTTTTCTGGGGTGGGAGGGGACACAATTCATTAATACATGGGTATTAAACGCCTGCCAGATCCTCTGAGGGTTTGTGTGTGTGTGTCTGTGCTTATGTGTGACCACACCACCCCTGTGTATAGATCTCTTTGTTACTAGCTGGTTTGTCATCCCTGCCCTCATGCAGAAAGCCCCCAGAGTGGCAGATCACTTGGCCGGCCCAATATAGCTGCTCCCACTTGGTCCCACCCCTCCAAGACTCTGCTTCCATCCCCACCACGAGGCTCCCAGAGACACATGCAGTCCCACCCAGCTGTGCCATCGCAGGCCCCTCCTTGCCTCCAGCTGCCAGTGAAGGGGAACAGAGAGAATGAGCCGCAGCAGAGGGGGAAGGAATTAGGGCACTAGAACAGGAGGGTGGCGTTTTTGTTTTAAAAGGAAGAATGACGCCTTTCCTTTACTTCTCTTAAACATTGTCCACAGGGTTCATTTTCACCAAATTTCTCCTGATCCCACATTCTCAAAGCAACTAAGAAACCCATTAGCTCTACAAGTTGAGACAATTGATAAGCAATGTGGGAGAAAGCTGTATTACTGGGTCTTTGGTTAACCTCACTTATGAGGGAGGCTTTCTGTTGCAGTTTTTATTCTGCTAAATCAGAGGCTCCTCATGCTGTCGTCTGCCTGCAGATTAGCTAGAGGCACAAGCTTTGCATTGTGCAAAGTATTTATTCTCACAATTAATGGGCTGGAAAGTATGGTTTCACACCTTTCTGCCAGTACAAAGTTTCTCACCCAGGAGTGAGCCAGTCACCTGAAGAGTGTTTGTGAATTACCCCAATGCAGTCCTTCCTCCTCACGCCCACCTCCAGAATGAGGCCCCAGGGCCCCCTAACCGGCACTAACACCAGTGTCATCACTTCTCACTTCCTCGGAGGTGTCTTACTCAATTTTTCAAATGTAAAATCCAACAACCAATTCATTTTTAAATATTGTTACAGACAATTTCAAATTCATGGAAAGTGAACAGTGTAGCATAATGGACCCCATGTCCATCCTTCATCCAACAGTTAGTTAGGCCATTCTGCTACTCTTGTGTCACATGTGCTGGTCTCTTACTTTGTGAGGAATTCAACTTTATTTCATTAGATGAGAGAGAGAACATAGCCTGTGAAGTAAAAATTGTTCACACTTCTTTACAGTGCTTCCCCCACCTTATTGTGTTCAGTCCTCACAGCACCTGTAGCGTTGTTACCCACATTTCATGACTGTGGAAACTGAAGCTCTAAGAAACTATACCACTGCGCAGTCCCCCAGAGTAGTGTTCAAGCAGGGACTCCTTCCCAGTGCATCTGGAAAGCATGCTTTTGCCCCCAGGCTGCACCTTAGAAGAACAAGGACCATAACAAACCATGTAGATGGAAGTTTTACAGTATGGATAGATGGATAGCTATATGATAAAGCAAATTGCTGTCATGTTAATGCTAGAAAGTAGGTGGCGAGTATATAGATATTCAGTGTAAAATTATTAAAGCTTGATTTTGAAATTTTTCACATCAGAATGTCGGGCATGAAATTCCAGCAGACACAAACTTTGTCTTAACCCACCAAGCTATTTTCAGGTACCTGTCCTATTGATATCTGCTCGAAAGAAACAGATTTGAGACTTAGTTGAATTTAAAAATTCTTTTTAATTTTTAATTTATTTATTTTTTAATAATTTATTTTGGTATCATTAATCTACAGTTACATGTGCAATATTATGGTGATTAAACCACCCCCTTCATCAGGTCCCCCCCACCAACCCCATTACAGTCACTGTCCTTCAGCATAGTGAGATGCTATAGAATCACTACTTGTCTTCTCTGAGTTGTACAGCCTTCCCCGTGCCCCCCCTACCTTACGTCTGCTAATCATAATGCTCCTTTTACTCTCTTATCCCTCCTTTTCCACCCATCTTCCCCAGTCCCTTTCCCTTTGGTAACTATTAGTCCATTCTTGGGTTCTGTGAGTCTGCTGCTGTTTTGTTCTTTCAGTTTTTGAATTTTAATTTTTAAAACAGCAAACGAGGGATAGAAAGTACTTATTGATGTACCCCGTCAGTGTTCCCTGGTGAGGTCTTAGAGAACCAGAGGCAGAAGCAAGCCTCTCCCAGCATAATCTCTATGGGCCACCAGCTCTGAAAGCTCCCTCCTTACTTGTGGCTGTTCACAAAGAGCCAGACGTGATGATGGACAAGTCTCTCTCCTAGTCATGCCTACTTAGGTGGGGTGCCATCATTTACCCAAAGGAACCTTTTGCATACATACACCTGCATGTTGAAGCTCTTCACATGGAGGGATGTAATCAGTTCTTTTGCACATCATAAACAGCCACCCCCACGACTCCATTGTGTAGAGCAGCCTCTGCTCTGATGGGAGTTGGAGGCAAAGATAGCCACTGAGGAGATACCTGAGAGCATTTTGTTGCCGAAGGTACAAGGACACCCTGGGTGGGCAGCCAGCAGGCCTGTCCCCCACCTCTGGGAGAGCCGTGAGTGTCCCAGCCTAGGCTGGGCCTCCACTGGCATTGCCCAGCCTGCCTGGTGTCCAAGGCTGTGCTCCTGGCTGGGAAAGCTCTGCCCTCCTAGATTAATCTGTTGTGGAGGAGAGGGTTGCAGAGAAACTGAGGCCACCTCCCCAGAATCCTCCAGGGTCCCCACAGATTACAAGACTGTGGTCACACCAGGCAACTGAGATGCTTCTAATAACAGTCTTTTCCACTGATTTCCAAAATTCTTATTGACTCTTAGTGCCTTTGTGACTCACTGATGTGATACAGTTATGCTGGTTTCCTTTCATTGTACCTAGAACAGAATTTAGGGCCCTCAAGAGGTGCCTGTCTCTTGAGTGAACAACTGCATCAGCTTCTGTCATCCCAAAGTGTCTCTCAGCACAGGCTAGGGTAAAAGCAATCTTGGTAATCAGGCCTGGGCGTGAATCCCAACCTCCACCATTCCTGGCTGTGAGGTTTGAGAAGCTGCTTACCTTCTTTAAGCCCATCTTGTAGGCTTATTGCACCTGAACTCATAAAGTATGTGAAGCCACCTAGCCATCTTGGGCCTGTAACAAATGCCACTGAGCTCTGTTCTCCCTGTCCTCTCATATGTGTGATATGCTGTAGGTGTGAGCTGAGAACTCACATCCCTGCCACCAGCTGTTGTCTCTGCATCTGTGCACCAGTTTCATCATCTTAACTGGACTGCCTTCTCTCTAAGAAGCTGTGATTTTTAAAAAAAAAATGATGGTGATTGCTCCTTAGGGGGCTGCCTCAGATTGCCAGGGCACAGAAAGCCCCTGAGCAAGGGGCAGCCCACAGCAAGAGCTGGGTGCAGGCTGGAGACAGGGAGTGGTGAGATCAAGGCAGGGAGGGCAGGGGAAAATGATTTCTAAAAACTAAGATTGCCACTTGGGAGTTTTACCGAGGAAGGACCCTGAAGGAGGCTTAGTCAGGAGTGTGGGTGCCTGGCTTCTGGTCAGTTCCATACAGGAAACCTAATGGCAGCCTGGGCCCCACGTGACTCCCTGCTCCCAGGAGGCTCCCAGGCTGCGTCAGAGGAGCAGACCACTGCTGTGCTACACTGCCTCTTCCCAAGAGTGATTTCTGGTATCACCTCATGTGGCCTCTTAGCCGGGGGAGGTGTTTGCCCAGTTGTACAAAACAAACACTTAAATCTGTTGTGCAGTTTGCATTTTAGCCTCGCTTGTGGATCTCCCTTCCACACTGTGGGTTCCCACCTGCTGCCGCCATCCAGGCACTCGAGATGCCTTTCCTTTCCTCTCCACAGCCACCAGGAGCCCAGTGGATGGGCATCCTTGAGAGCAAGCAGATGGCAGCAGGCAGGAACTTGCCGGCAATCCGAGGAGCTCTTCTCCAGGCAGCACTGGCTGCTTGCAATGGGTGTGTGGCTTTCCTACTCGTTTGGGTTTTGTCAGGCTGCCAGCTATTCTTTTCAGGCTGCATTTCACTGCTGACAGCAGGAGCTTGCAGAATGGGGTGACGTGGTTGCTTATTGTTTGGAATCAAACCTTCTGCACCACAGTATGGATAATGCATATCACGATGGTGATGTAATTTCATATTTGTAACATACCCAGTAATTTAAAGACTTTCACATTTGTCATTATGTAGAAAATGACTACTCCCTTTGCTGGGGTCAGAGTTCCCTTGTCTGTACACCATCTCTGTAGTGACCACACAGGGGACATAAGGAATGAAATTGTATAGCTTTCTGCTTTATTCCTTTTCTCTTTCTAGTTTCAGTTAATCAGTTTAATATTTTCCAAACACTCAATGAGCACACTCCTTGATCCTCCAGACATTTAAATAATGGTAGCAGACAACATTTCCCATCAGGGAGCTTCCAGTCTAGTTGGGGAAACAAGACCCCCAATAGTGAAGTTAGTAGCAATGCCCAGCACATAGCAGGCACTCAGTGACCAGGCACTGGATGAGTGGGTAAGTAAAAAGTGGGTGGCATAACCCACCACAGTCCTGAAAAGCAGGGGGAAGAGTGGGGGAGGATGGAAGGGACTCGGTGGGAGCAGACAGGGAACATGCAGCAGGAAGGCAAGAGGACAGGCTCCTCATGGAGTCTGCGTAGGGATTTGCCATCTGTTCGTGCAGCTAAATGAGAGCCGAAGAGATTAGAGGAAGCCATGAGGATATAAGCTGAGAAGGATGAGCAGGTTAAAGGTCATTCTCTGCTCTTATGAATGATGCCAGTGGAAAGAGGGACAGAGGCAGGCAGCTAGACTGGAAGGGAGAGCCTTCTGTACTTCAGCCCTGTACTAGGAGCTGGGAGAAGGCAGTGGGGAGAATCAAAGATAACAGGACTTTGCCCCAACCCTTTAGAGACCCTGCCACACGCAGGAACCAATGAAATAATGTGAATACCCCAGCCCCACATGGTTAAGTGTTAACGAATCAGCCCGGGAACTGAGAGATGCAGAGAGCAGTGTGGGCCTGACTTGCTAAGAGGAAGGCTTTGGGAGAGGGGAGACTAGAGCGGGGCACACAGATGAAATGTGGGGACTGCATGGCTGGCTGTGTGGGGATGTGTGCCATCCTGGGTGGAGACTGTGTAGGGGCAGTGGAGCTGGTGGAGGAGGCACAGGCACTGGTAGAGGGCTCGGAGGCCACGCTGCAGAGCTGGAGGGAGTTGCTGGACATGGAAGTGACACTCTGAATGTGGCCAACAGGATCTGTGTTCATGCTCCGATTCTTGTGAACGTCCTGCTGCCCATGGGGCTCTGCACTGCCCCCTGCTGATGGTGCAAGAATAAGCCGGGGAGAATTGAGTACCTCCTTGGATGGCTTCAGACCTTTTCACTGTCTGCTGGAGACACTGATACACTCCAGGTCAAATGCTACCTCTCCAGTGGTAGGAAAGATAATCCCAGGGAGATGGGCAGCAGGCTGCTGTTTCTGTCGGTTCTTTGGGCTGTTGTGAGACCGCACTCAGTTTGTGAGTGCTAGACGAGTTTGTGTCGAATGAACTCTAGGCATTTCATTGTGATGAATTTTTTAAAATAACATCCCCATAATGTACACCCCCAGTGTGGGATACTTAGAAAATATAGAACAGCACAAAAGTCTCCAGTTACTCCATCGCTCAGAGATAATCACACATGTCATTAATATTTTGTTCAATGTCTCGAATTTGGAAATTTTTTTAAATGCTCTCAAATTGCACTAATGTCTTATATCTTATTTTTTTTAACTTGCAATATGCTATGAATATTTTTCTGGATCAACACATTTATTTTATAATATGATTTTAATGCTATACCTTATTCCTCTTTAGGAATGTACCATAATTTATTTAATCAAATAGGAAACCAGTCCCCTGTTTTTGATCATTTTGATTATTTTGCTGATTTTAGGTTTTAAACATATCTTAAAAGCTATGTCACAATATAGTGTTTCCAGGTAAACTTGTTTTCACTGAATGAATTGCCCAGTCAGAGCCAAGTGAATATGGAAAGTTCTCCATGAAATGTTATCTCATATTTATTGTCACTTGACTAAAAGTGATAGTTAATCCCTGAGCAGAAAATAACTGTTGTATGCTTCTCTAAGGATGTTGAGAACATGAACAGACCTAGCCCCATGCTGATGGATATATTGGAGTGTAGAACAAGAGTTCAGAGGTCTCTGTTGGATCAGGTAGTTCTTAGAATTTAAATATCATCCGGTGCTGGATTATAGTGAAATTTCAACAAAAATTTTAAGTAATTCTCAACATTGTCTTAATGGACATAAAGAACTTTCTTAACCCTCTCTACCTGCCTCTTGAGCAATGTGTCCCTTCAAGACCCCTGTCTCCTTGCAGAGGGGGGCGTCAATGGGGTGGCTGGTTCCTGCTGGCTTTATCATAAGCTGGGTGGGAGAGAAGACGTCCCCTCCCTTTCCTCTGAGGCAGTTTGACTTGTGGAGGCCTGGTACTTCCTGTTTATGGTCCTTCCACAGGATGCATGTCATGCATGGCTCCCAGTAACACTGTCTGCCACCTCCCTTTTTTCAAGTGGAATTTTTCTATGGGAACCATGGAATGGAACCTGTAAGTGGTCCACTGCCCCTCAGCATGTTTCCATATAATTAGGTTACGTGTTTCTCTTAATTATTTTTTATCACCCTATGCATATCAGAGCGAGGTATGTGTTGAAGAACAGGAGACGAAAGTCAAGGAAAATAATTTTTATTTTCTATTTTTTTAATTATTTTGTCTAACTGTTGGTGTTCAGAAACAGCATTTTTCAAATCGAACTAATACTTGACAGCTTGCTAAAGCCTTTTACCAATTCTGATCATTTATCTGTATTAGGTTTTTGGTATAATGAATCATATCCATAAATAATGTTTTAAGTCTTCCTTTTCAGTCGTTTATCTTTTATTTACTTATTTTACTTGTCTTACCACTGGCTAGGGCGTGAGATACATTATTAGGAAGTAGGGAGCACACCCTTCCAGGCTCGTCCTGACTTTAAAGAGGAGGCTGCTAACGTGTCACCACTGAGTGTCATGCTTACTCCTGGGCTTTGGTTAACAATTTTTATTAGGGTAAGAAAGCTCTCTTCTGATCTTAGTTTGCTAAGAGTTTCTGCCTTTTTAAAGTCACAAATAAGTGTTGAAATGTGTTCAGTGCTTTCTCTTTGTCTATTGGTAAGATCATAGGGTTTTTCTCTTTTAATCTGATAACGGGGAAATTAATATTAGCAATTTCCTGAGGTTAAACCATCATTGCATTATTGGGGAAAATCCCAGTTAGCCACACTATATTTCATGCACTGTTGGATTCAGTCTGCTAATATTTTTTTCAGGATTTTTATGTTTGTATTTATATCTCAGATTGGCCTATACTTTTCCCTTTCTTCCTACTGTCTTCTGATATGGATACTAAGGTTGTATTAGTGCTTTTCCATTTTCTATCTCTGAAACTTGCCTATCTTTTCTCTAAAACCACCTGAACCTAGTGTTTATTGGTTTTGTTTTCTTTGGTGGAGGGATGAGTAGATTTTTAACTGCTATATCAATTTCTTTAATGACTACAAAATTATTTCTGTGCAGTTCTTCATTTCACCGAAATGTTCAAACTTAATGGCATGCAATTGTTCATTGTACTCTTGTTTTTTAATTGTTACTGAAGCTGTAGTTACATTCTCTCTTTTATTCCTGGTATTAAGAGTGCTCTCTGTTTTTCTTGATAAGCTTTGATGATTATATTAACAATCTTTTCCAATAAATAGCCTTTCCTCTATTAATCTTGTCTAGTGTATCTTTTTGTTTTCTGATTTGATTTCTACCCTTTATCATTCCTTTCATTCACTTTCTTTTTGAGTTGGATGCTCACTCATTAATTTTCAATCTTTTTTCCTTTCTAGGGTAAGATTTAGGTATTTTACTCTAAGTACAACTCTACTAGAATCTGGCAAATTTTAATATGAAATATTTTCATCATCATTCAGTTTTAAGAATGTTATAATTATTATAATATTTCCTCTTTGATTTGTGAGTTATTAGCAGTGTCATTTTAAATTCCAAAACAAATGAGAGTTCTCTAGTAATCATTTTGCTCAGGCATCTAATTTAAATCTATTGTTGTTAGAGAGTGTTGTTTATACAATACTAGATCCACAGAATTTATTGAGACTTGCTTCATGGCCTAGTATGTGATCAACTTTTTAAAACATTCCATGAATTTTTTTTTAAATAATTATTCTCTGATAGGTGGTGGGGAGATAAGTTCTAAATATGCCCATTAGGTTAAACCTCTTACTTGCATCATTCAAATCCTTTATATCCTTACTAACCCATCAGTCACCAAGTGTCGTTAAAACCTCTCCCCGTATTGTCGCTTTGACCCTTTCGTTCTGGTGGTCTGCTTTGGCCTTGGCTGTATCTGTTTCCCAGAAGGCGTACTGAATAGCTTTTCAATGGCATTGTCCTCTTTTTCTCAGAACATGGATTACTTCTTTACCTTCTAAGCACCTATGAACCTGCTTTCTCAGAAGCCCCGCCTCCAGCATTCATCTTCAGATTACCTATCAGTTTTAACAATATGGGCTATTTCGGGGGGAAAGTATCACAAAATCATAAAGCTACTGTGTTTGAAGGAGCCTAGAAGTTCATCTAGTCCAACCAGTATCTGTCTTAAGTTCTGCCAGAACATCCCCAGTATCGAGGTATTCTCTGCACCTTTGGGATTAATACAGTGAGTCATAGGAGAATATTCTTCCATGCAGTGGCCCATCGGCTTTGTACAGACTGCCAAATGTCTTCTTCTCTCAGCAAAACTATTTTAGTTTTTGTGTTAGTTTTTCCCCACATAATTCCAGGTCCTTTCAATATCCTAATTAGTGTTTCTGAACAGGTTCCAGATTCTGTGAAGTCACAGTTTGAGGGGCTTTGGATTTCACACAACACATACACACACACACACACAAGTATGTGTGTATATATGTATGGGTTTTAAGAATTATTTTATTGGCTAATTATTAAGGAAGCCCCTCAGGAAAATGTCTTACACTGAGGCTACCCTAACCCCACTGTGCAATGACTGCTCTTTCAAGGGAGACAGTTGAGAATGACTCCTGAAGACCTCCGCATGCCATGCAAGGGAGAACAGTGCATAGAAAAATGTTTCCTGTTTAAAAAAGTCTGCTCTGTTCGGATCTACTGGCTGGCTTTCTGTGTTTCTAATAGAGAATAGGGAGGAGCTTACCCTTCAATTTCTGGCATAAAGTGTTATGTTTGGAAGTTCTGGATCCATATCTTATACTGAGGGAAGGCCGTCGGGGTGCCAGGAGACCTCCTCGCCCAGGGAGCAGCACCAGGTGCTTGCACAGTTGCTGAAAGTCATGGGCACTCCAGCCCTCACCCTCATGATCCTCTCTAATATCAAAAAAGCAGACCCTAGCTTGGGCCCAGAGCATTCAGACAGCTGGAGAGTTTCACCTTCAGACAGACAATGCAAGTATTATGTTAATGTTGCTTAGCATTGTATTTAATAAGGAATGAAGGACGATAAGCAGTAGAGCCCTTTTAACTAGTCTGTCTCTTGGTGCCTATTTCATTATCACTACAATTTAAAGGCTTCTAAATTAAGATTACAGAGAATGAGCAGGTGCAGCCTCTGCGTTGGCAGCTCTGTGATTGTGGTCTGTTGACCCCCTTAGCTCAGCCCTTGACTAAGGGGTGGGTCTGCATGATAGCCGGCAAACCTCTATCCTGGGTTTAGCTGAGCTAGGTTTGTTGAGCAACTCTACCCAACATATTTGTATCAAAAGCACCACATTTGTAAGTATGTCTGGAGCCCCAGATTAAGTGAGGCCAGACCTAACGCTCTATTTCAGTCACTACTGCATTAGGTCACACTGGCTTTTAAGCAGACATGTCAGTCATGCCCCAAATCGTTCTCACACAGGCTCCACCACCATCAGACCGCACATCCCCCATCCTACACTTGCGCAGCATTTTTTGTTCAGGCCCCACGTTTTCCTTCACTAGTTTGTCATCTCGGTTCTGGCCTATTACTAGCTTAGCAAGGTATTTTTGTGTTTTGAGATTGTCGCCTACAACATTTCCCATCATTCCAAAAGTTTATTTCATCTGAACATTTTATGAAACACATTTTCCGTATCTTCATTTAAGATGTTGGCTAAGTTGCTGAAGAGCTCAAAGCCCTGTTTTATGACCGTTGGAGGCCACCTTCTAGGTGGATGTGGCCTCACTGATCAGCCCTTTTTAAATGTTACCATTCACTTCATTGCCCTGGTATCCAGCCCACTTTTTCCTGTCTTTCTCCCAAAAGATAATGAGAGGCCTTTCTAATGAGGCATAACTGAAGTCCATAAAGAACCACATTTTTCTGATCCTTGTCAAAATGAGAAGTGGGCTGACCATCCTGCCTGTGGAAGCATCCTGTATAAGGGAGCAGACCAAATGTTGAAATGCTTTAGTAGGATTACTCAGATTTGGCTTTTTTTCTCATCTAGCACTCTTTCACAGTTCTTGCATAGGACTAATTAATGTTGAGATATTAAAAACAGAAATGCTACTGAATTTCACCCAAAACTATTTCACCCCTGTTTAGTGAGCATTCAATTTAACAATTTCTCTCACTTACACTAAATTATTAAATGCTAGAATGTGTCAACTAGAATATTAGAGCCCCATTTCCTCCAGGTAACAGCCCTGTCTACCCCACCATCTCACCTCACCACCACCTCCCTAAATCGAGATTCATTACTACCGGCTTAGATGGCCAAAACTGCTTTCTAGCTGTGTGTCCCTCCTCCAGGTGTCCCCTTGGCTGAGCCATCCTTCACAGAGCTATCAGCCCAAGTCCCCCTCTTCCACACTACAGACTAAGTCCAATCCTCCCTTGGCTGGCCATCTGCGCAGAACGGCCACTCCCCACTCCCGGACCCTCTGCTACCTAGTGGATTCATCGGTCTTCCCTGAGCATCTCCCATGCCTCCCTGACTCCCCAATCCCATTTTTGCCCTTAATAAAATCCTTCTAAGGCCAGGAATGTTCCAATCCATTGCTAGATTTAGAAATCTTGCTCCTCTCTCAAGGATAAACTAAATGCTGCTCTTTAATGAAGCCTTGACTGATCCCTCCATTGCAAGCAATTTTCTTTCTCCAGCAAGCTGCTGTTAGCCTTTTCTAACTTCCACGTGACAATTATCATGTATAGAATTGTTTATATACTTATTTATAGAAAGCTGCTACAGTGCTGGGACAATAGCTTATTCACCTTTTTAGCTCAGTGAGGGCCAGGGAACCTAGTAGATAGGACATATTTGTTGGCTGGGTGAATAGATGGGTGGATGGATGGCATTGAGACTCGAGAGGATAAATAACTTGCCAAGATCACAAAGTTTTGGCTAATAGAATTTCTAATGGAGTCAGTTCCCAAATTCAATAGTAAGGTGTTTGTCCGACACTGTACTGCACTCTATTGCATGGTTTCACTTTGATCTTTTTGTGGAAGCATACCCCACCCAGAGGGTAGTTCTGGCTTTCTCTGGCTACAGTGTCACAAAAGTATAAGGTCGTTGTTAACCTGAGCTGGGGCCTCATTTAAATCTGAAAGGAGCCCACATCCTTCCTGTTGCCACACAGAGATGCTGAAAAGAATTCAGTGAGCAGATGGATTAATATGTGCTGTTTCCCAGATGTCCTGGTCCCCAGTCCCCTCAAACACGGCAGTAGCTGGGAATGAGGTTGAACAAGGAAGAAACAAAGAACAAAATTATAAAATGCTGAGGAAAAGCCAGCCAGAAGCTATTCTTTTTAACTCGCTTCTCTTAATGCTTTGGCTGTAATGTGGTCCTGTGGATCGTGGCGAAGGGAAAGGGATGCAGCGTTGCTTTTTTCCGTTTCACATCAAATTGTTATCTTGCCCAGTAGACCCAAGACCTACTCTCTTTAATAGGTTGGCCAACCCTCACTACACCAGTTCCAAAAATGAAGGTAGCCAATCTATCCTTTTATTGTTTTGTGATGTTGGAGCCCCTTTCTTACTTTTTAAAATCAGTTCCTCACCAGAGTGTAAAATGGCTGAGAACAAGCCGTTTGCTTTGACAAGTTAGTCAGAATTTCCAACTTGCCTTCGTTGTTTGTTTAAAAAAAGACATGAATTAACATGAATTATACTAACATGACATGGATAGACTGACCACAAAGGAAAGGAAGGAAGAAGAGAGTAAGAGGGGAAAAGCCTGCATGTCTGACATTTGTTTTCTCACCAGTATTTCTTGGGTTGCCTCTGGTACAGGCAAGACTTACCCATGTTGGTGATGTCATGACCATGTCACAGGAATCACAACTGAGGCAATCTGGAGCCACGTAAATAAAGGCCAGGATTGCTTCAAAAGGGACAAGTATGAACAGTTGAACACACTATCACTACACATCAGAAGTTAAAGATGTTAGATTTAAATGAGATGTAACAGAAATGGGGATGTAAATTAGGGATTCTTTCCAGGGTAGATCATGCATTTCTGGAGGTCTTGAAATTAGCAAGATTTCCATCCTTACAGTATAGGCAGTTACACCTACACTTTCCTAATTCCAGGTTTGTTTCCACACACAGATTTTGAGCAAACATATATTGAAAATATGTTTGGGGTCATGAATGCTGTTATCTTGTACTGTGCTGACATTTACCCCACTAGTTATAACTGAGTTATCTAAATTGAAACTTTCTACCTTTTAAGGAAAAACTCTGGAATCATGTAAAAAGTGTATGATTTGCCTGGGATATGCAGAATAACTTCCAGCAGATTATTAAGTGCTTTGAAAATAAAAAGAAACAGGGTGGAACCTGAACTAAAGAAATAACTGGTTCTCTTTGCCCTCTCCCAGGATATTTTAGAACATTTTGGTGTCACCTTTTGAAAAGTATGTTGGACTTTTAAAGAGCTCTTAAGTTTTCCCATGTCACAAGTACAATCTTATCCTATAAATCCACTTATTTGGGTGCACAGAGCAACTGGCATCCTCCTTTCTTTAGGATAGCCCAGTCTCTGTATCATAAACATGATTATTATTACCCTTACATTTTAGCTGGTTTTCTAGAAAGACTTAATTAAAAATGTGTCACATGGTTCTGGGAAGATGGCATAACCAGGGCGGCGGAAATCTCCTCCCAAAACCATATATATTTATGAAAATACAACAAATACAACTATTCCTAAAAGAGAGACCAGAACATACAGGACAGCACCCAGCCTGCATCTACACCTGAGAGGACCTGGCACCCCGTGAAGCGGGTAAGATACGGAGCTGCAACCCAGCGGGACCCAAGCACTCCCCCACCCTAGCACACTGGCGGGAGTAGAGGATTCAGAGCAGGGAGGGAGTGGAAGTACAGGCCCGTGAAATAACCAGCCCTGGTGATCTGCGCCAGGAGCACTGACACACATCACGCGGTGTATTGGAGATCGAAGAGACAGAGGGTGCAGGATCTGAACGGGGAACGCACCTGGGTCCTTGCAGCCGTCTCACTGGGACAAAAGAAAAGCGCGCGCTTTTTTTTAGTGGTCTTAAAGAGACAGGGGCCCAACGGAGGAGCAGGAACGTCCCAGCACACTGAGCCCAGCAGGCTGGGAGGCCTGGGGAATTTCGGACCCCTTAGCTGGCGACTGGGAAAAAGTAGCTGCACTGACACTTCCCACAGAGATCAGCAGCCTCCCATTCGTTCCAGCCCCAGCCAGAGCGACAAAGGGCCCTGCGGAGCAACGCAGCCGTGGCTGCGGAAGAGTGGAGCAACAACGCCACCTACAGCACCCGCACAGAATCTACTCCCAGCAAGTGATTTTTGTTTTTTGTTTTTCTCTTTTCTTTTCTTTTTTTTTCTTTTTTTTTCTTTTTAAAAGTCTTAAAGAGTCCAGCTGACATACGTGACACCTAGCAGTGACCACTTCTATCACCATGAAAAGACAGAGGAATACGGTACAAACAAAACTTACACAGACCCAGACAACACCAGAGAGGGAACCTAAAGGGATGGAAATGCACAATCTACCTGAAAAAGAATTCAGAACAAAAGTCATAACCATACTGATGGATCTACAGAGAAATATGCAAAAGCTGAGGGAGGAAGTGAGCGAAGTCAGGAAAGACAATGCAGAAATGAGACAAGCCATCAGCGGGCTTAGCAGCAGACTGGATGAGATGCAAGAGACTGTTAATGGAATAGAAATAAGAGAACAGGATTACAGAGATGCTGAGGCAGAGAGAGATAAAAGGATCTCTAGGAATGAAAGAATATTAAGAGAACTGTGTGACCAATCCAAACAGAACAATATTCTCATTATAGGAGTACCAGAGGAAGAAGAGAGAAAAAGGGATAGAAAGTGTCTTTAAAGAAATAATTGCTGAAAACTTCCCCATGCTGGGGAAGGAAACAGTTTCGCAGTCCACGGAAGCCCACAGATCTCCCAACACAAGAGACCCAAGGAAGACAACACCAAGACACATAATAATTAAAATGGCAAAGATCAAAGATAAGGACAGAGTATTAAAGGCAGCTAGAGAGAGAAAAAAGATCACCTACAAAGGAAAACCCATCAGACTGTCATCAGACTTCTCAACAGAAACCTTACAGGCCAGAAGAGAATGGCATGATATATTTAACGTAATGAAACAGAAGGGCCTCGAACCAAGAATACTGTATCCAGCACGATTATCATTTAAATATGACGGAGGGATTAAACAATTTCCAGACAAGCAAAAGGTGAGAGAGTTTGTCTCTCATAAACCACCTCCACAGGATATCTTAAAGGGACTGCTCTAGAGGGAAGCACTCAAGGCTAAAAAGATGTCACCAGAGAAAATAAAATCATAGCAAAGAAAGCAGACCATCCAAATACTAACTAAAGGCAAAGAATAAAACACCTAGTATATAAAGAATGGAGGAGGAAGAATAAGAAGGGAGATAAATAAACAAACATCAGTCTGTGTTTACAATAACTTAACAAGAAAGTTAAGTTAGATTGTTACATAGTAAAGAAGCAACACTTGAACCTTTGGTAACCACGAATCTAAAGCCAGCAATGGAAATAAGTACATATCTATCGATAATCACCCTAAATGTAAATGGACTGAATGCACCAATCAAAAGACACAGAGTAACAGAGTGGATAAAAAAGCAAGACCCATCTATATGCTGCTTACAAGAGACTCACCTCAAACCCAAAGATATACACAGACTAAAAGTGAAGGAATGGAAAAAGATATTTCATGCAAACAACAAAGAGAAAAAAGCAGGTGTTGCAGTACTTGTATCAGACAAAATAGACTTCAAAACGAAGAAAGTAACAAGAGATAAAGAAGAACATAACATAATGATAAAGGGGTCAGCCCAACAAGAAGATATAACCATTATAAATATATATGCACTCAACACAGGAGCGCCTGCGTATGTGAAACAAATCCTAACAGAATTAAAGGAGGAAATAAAAAGCAATACATTTGTTTTAGGAGACTTCAACACACCACTCACTCCAAAGGACAGATCAACCAGACAGAGAATAAGTATAAAGACACAGAGGCCCTGAACCACACACTAGAACAGATGGACCTAACAGATAATCTACAGAACTCTACACCCAAAAGCAACAGGATACACATTCTTCTCAAATGCACATGGAACATTTTCCAGAAGACCACATACTAGGCCACAAAAAGAACCTCAGTAAATTCAAAAATGTTGAAATTCTACCAACCAACTTCTCAGATCACAAAGGAATAAAACTAGAAATTAATTGTAGAAAGAAATCAAAAAGGCTCACAAATACATGGAGACTTAACAACATTCTCCTAATGAATCAATGGGTTAACGACCAAATCAAAACAGAAATCAAAGAATATATGGAGACTAATGACAACAACAACACAAAGTCACAACTTCTGTGGAACACAGCAAAGGCAGTTTTAAGAGGAAACTATATTGCAATCCAGGCCTATTTAAAGAAGGGAGAACATTCCCAAATGAACAGTCTAAAGACACAATTACTGAAATTGCAAAAAGAAGAACAAATGAGGCCCAAAGTCACCAGAAGAGGGACATTATAAAGATCAGAGAAGAAATAAATAAAATTGAGAAGAATAAAACAGTAGAAAAAATCAATGAAACCAAGAGCTGGTTCTTTAAAAAAATAAACAAAATAGATAAACCCCTAGCCAGACTCATTAAGAGAAAAAGAGAATCTACACACATAAACAGAATCAGAAATGAGAAAGGAAAAATAACAATGGACCCCACAGAAATACAAAGAATTATAAGAGAATATTATGAAAATCTATATGCTAACAAGCTGGAAAACCTAGAAGAAATGGACAACTTCTTAGAAAAAAACAACCTTCCAAGACTGACCAAACAAGAAACAGAAAAACTAAACAGACCAATCACCAGCAACAAAATTGAATCGGAAATCAAAAAACTACCCAAGAACAAAACCCCCGGACCTGATGGATTCACCTCTGAATTCTACCAGACATATAGAGAAGAAATAACACCAATTCTCCTTAAAGATTTCCAAAAAACAGAAGAGGAGGGAATACTTTCAAACTCATTCTATGAAGCCAGCATCACTCTAATACCAAAACCTGACAAAGACCTCACCAAAAAAGAAAATTACAGACCAATATCCCTGATGAACGTAGATGCAAAAATACTCAACAAAATATTAGCAAACCGAATTCAAAAATACATCAAGAGGATCATACACCATGATCAAGTGGGATTCATCCCAGGGACGCAAGGATGGTACAACATTCGAAAATCCATCAACATCATCCACCACATCAACAAAAAGAAGAACAAAAACCACACGATCATCTCCATAGATGCTGAAAAAGCTTTTGACAAAATTCAGCATCCATTCCTGATAAAAACTCTCAAGAAAATGGGTATAGAGGGCAAGTACCTCAACATCATAAAGGCCATATATGACAAACCCACAGCTAACATCATACTTAACAGTGAGAAGCTGAAAGCTTTTCATCTCAGATTGGGAACAAGACAGGGATGCCCACTCTCTCCACTGTTATTCAACATAGTACTGGAGGTCCTAGCCACGGCAATCAGACAAAACAAAGCCATACAAGGCATCCAGATTGGTAAAGAAGAAGTCAAATTGTCACTATTTGCAGATGACATGATACTGTACATAAAAAACCCTAAAGACTGCACTCCAAAACTACTAGAACTAATATCTGAATTCAGCAATGTTGCAGGATACAAAATTAACACACAGAAATCTGTTGCTTTCCTATACACTAACGATGAGCTAACAGAAAGAGAAATCAGAAAAACAATTCCATTCACAATTGCATCTAAAAGAATAAAATACCTAGGAATAAACCTAACCAAGGAAGTGAAAGACCTGTACTCTGAAAACTACAAGACACTCCTAGGAGAAATTAAAGAGGGCACTAATAAATGGAAATTCATCCCATGCTCTTGGCTAGGAAGAGTAAATATTATCAAAATGGCTATTCTACCTAAAGCAATCTACAGATTCAATGCAATCCCTATCAAACTACCAACAGCTTTCTTCAATGAACTGTAACAAATAATTCTAAAATTCATATGGAACCACAAAAGACCCCGAATAGCCAAAGCAATCCTGAGAAGCAAGAATAAAACAGGGGGAATTACGCTCCCAGACTTCAAGCTCTACTACAAAGCCACGGTAATCAAGACAATTTGGTATTGGCACAAAAACAGACCCACAGACCAGTGGAACAGAATAGAAAATCCAAACATTAACCCAAGCATATACAGTCAATTAATATTTCATAAAGGAGCCTTGGATATACAATGGGGAGATGACAGCCTCTTCAGCAGCTGGTGTTGGAAAAACTGGACAGCTACATGTAAGAGAATGAAACTGGACTACTGTCTAACCCCTTACACAAAGGTAAACTCAAGGTGGATCAAAGACCTGAATATAAGTCATGAAACCATAAAACTCTTAGGAAAAAACATAGGCAAAAATCTCTTGTACATAAACATGAGCGCCTTCTTCATGAACATATCTCCCCGGGCAAGAGAAACAAAAGCAAAAACAAACAAGTGTGACTATATTAAGCTGAAAAGCTTCTGTACCGCAAAGGACACCATCAGTAGAACAGAAAGACATCCTACAGTATGGGAGGATATATTCATAAATGATGTATCCGATAAGGGGTTGACATCCGAAATATATAAAGAACTCATGCACCTCAACAAACAAAAAGCAAATAAGCCAATTAAAAAATGGGCAGAGGAGCTGAACAGACACTTCTTCAAAGAAGAAATTCAGATGGCCAACAGGCACATGAAAAGATGCTCCACATCACTAATCATCAGAGAAATGCAGATTAAAACCACAATGAGATATCACCTCACACCAGTGAGGATGGCCAACATCCAAAACACAAACAACAACAAATGTTGGCGAGGATGTGGAGAAAAGGGAACCCTCCTACACTGCTGGTGGGAATGCAAATTAGTTCAACCATTGTGGAAAGCAGTATGGAGGTTCCTCAGAAAACTCAAAATAGAAATACCATTTGACCCAGAAATCCCACTCCTAGGAATTTACCCTAAGAATACAGCCACCCAATTTGAAAAAGACAGATGCACCCCTGTGTTTATCGCAGCACTATTTACAATAGCCAAGAAATGGAAGCAACCTAAGTGTCCATCAGTAGATGAATGGATAAAGAAGAGGTGGTACATATACACAATGGAATATTATTCAGCCATAAGAAGAAAACAAATCCAGACATTTGCAACAACATGGATGGAGCTAGAGGGTATTATGCTTAGTGAAATAAGCCAAGCGGAAAAAGACAAATATCAAATGGTCTCACTCACATGTGGAGTATAAGAACAAAGAAAAAAATTGAAGGAACAAAAGAGCAGAAGACTCGCAGAACCCAAAATTGGACTAACAGTTACCAATGGGAAAGGGACTGAGGACGATCGGTGGGAACTTAGGGACAAGGGGGAAAAAGGGGCAGTACGATTAGCAGACCTAATGTTGGGGGGACACGGAGAGGGCCGTACAAATCAGAGAAGATAAGTAATGATTCTATAGCATCTCACTACGCTGATGGACAGTGACTCTAATGGGGTTGGTGGGGGGGACCTGATGAAGGGGGTTGTTTAATCACCATAATATTGCACATGTAATTGTAGATTAATGATACCAAAATATATTATTTAAAAAAAATTCGAAGCGGTGGAAAAAAAATGTGTCACGTGCAAAAGATCAGCAACATTTGGGGCTGCAGATGTTCAGTAAATATAAGGATTTTTTTAAAACTCACCTTTACCTGTGAGATACACCCTTAGGAATTTGCCATAGAATCAAAATGTTAGCGCTAGAAGAAATAGTCAAGTTCACTGCATCAGCTTTTGCAAAGGCCAGGCCCCAGGAAGGGTGAATGGCTTATCTGAGGTCAGCAGTGGGTCCGGTATAGAAGCACACATTTGCCTTCTGTTACACCATTTTATTCTCCTCTTAGGAAACATTTCATTTACGTGGTTTACCACTGTTTTGCACTAATGTTTCAACTCGGTTAATCTTTGCAATTACTAAGTATGTACACCAGCACTGCCCTAGACATGTAATATAAACCACAAACTCAGGCAATACACGTCATCTTAGGTTTTCTCATAGTCACATTGAAAAAGCAGGAAGGAACAGATGAAAATAATTTCAGTGCTGTATTTTAAGACAGCCTATCTAAAACATCATGTCAACATGTAGTTGGTATTTTAAAATTTATTAAGGAGGTATTTTATATTTTTCATACTAAGTGTTCAGAATCTGCTTATATACTTTACACTTACATCACATCTCAGCTTAGAGCTGCCACAGGTGCTTACACACCCTATCAGACAACGCAGGGCTGTGCAGCTGACGAGGCCCAGGCTTTACCCCAAACTACAGGCCCCTGGCCCTTGAAATTAACTGTAAGTGTCTCTGAGTCTAGTTCACATTTCTTTTAATTTTTGCTGTTGATATACCAAGCTTGTCTCCTGAAAACCCTTGAGAGGTAAGCAAGCATGACTGCTGTAAAATGGGTGTATCTGTTGAAAACATTGACCCACTCCTGCTGAGACAGTGTTGCTGTGTGATACATTACTCCTGCCTTCCTCTAAATCTGTGAACTTCTACATTTCCTGGATGTCAGAAGTTCCTTTGCCAGCTGCGGCTGTTTCCTATGGACAGTGTCTAATGGCAAAATGTGTAAATTATGAAATTTGGTGTTAACATGTGGAAGGAGGGAGATCAAAGAAGAGCATTGTTTTGCTTTTTGCTTGGTCACGCATCATCTTGCACACCTCCCCACCCCACCTCCAGCCATGAGGCACAGGCAACACAAGGAATAGTGATGAATGACTGTGAAAGTAGACTCTGTCTTGTTTCCTCATCATTGAAGTAGAAATGTAATAGCGCCTACCCCAAAGACGGGTGAGATCAAAGCGTGGAGCAGTCCCTGACATGTGGCCAGTGCTCAGCAAAAATGATAGCTGTTATTAGTTACTCTTGAAACTGCTTTGGGAAAATGAGGTGGACAAAATAGAGAGCCAGTAGGTGTATCTAGTGTGAAAAATGGATAGGAAGCCTGCCAGCTTTTTTTAGGACATTATCCACATTATTCTCGGACCAGATCAGGCTCCACCCAGAGCTGAGAGCTTTATGTTTCCTGTGTGTCTGCAGCATAACTGTGTGAAACAACATCACTGCCATTGATGATGTAACATGGGAGCCAAAACGACTTGTTCATTTCAGAGGGCAGGCAGTACACAGCAGCAGACGGAGGAGCTGGCTCAGATGGTGTGCTTCGAGTCATCAGAAAGAGTCCATATCCATTTTCACAGTCAGTTGTGACAGCTGCACAGGAGACAGAGTAAGCATTTTGGATATAATTTGGGATCTTTTGCAATGCTTCTTTACGCAATTCCACAGAGGTTTTAGAATAAGAGATTTTCAAGATATCTCCCTTCCTTCCTTGACTTTTGGCTTATGCCTCTGCTGCTCAGTAAACCATTTTAGTTGATGCTCATCAGCTCCCTTGAAGCTTCCAGGTATAGTCTCTTGGTTGAACACAACATAAATCTCACCAAGAAATTACTTGGCACTCATGGGTACAGTTCTGTCTTTGAAAACTGGTGAACTACAGTATTTACAATACTGTTGTATCCCTTCCTTTCCCTGCTCCCTGACAGGAGCATATTGACAGCTTGCAGGAGACACTGTGGAATCCTAGGCTCTGTGCATACTCTGTGGACACATTTTTTAAAGAATATTTTGGTTATCTAAATTATTCTATTCATCCTGAGTACTTGCATTCTCAGAAAGTTAACTTCTCCTTTTTGGGGCCACTTTTTATTTGCTTCTGTGATCCAGACATATAGCACTAGGACAATACAAGGGTGGACTCTCTTGGTTTTCCTGCTTACCTGACATTTTCGCCCATTACTACTAGAGGGTCTGAAGGTGAAGCCCACTCATTAAGTTAGTGCCTGGCCACATGGAGAGCTGTTGGTACCTCACTGACCTTGCATATCCACACCTTTGCTTTTCTGCTTTGCTTCCAATCAGCACTTCATTCTCTGTTTAGCAAGACAAAGGCAATTAAAAACACACCAAATAGTTGTATTCATACCATGGAATGCTGCTCAACAATAAAAACTGCTGTAATTAATAAAGCGATTAGACTACTACTCAGAAATAATGAACTCTGAAATGTACACTATCATGGACAAATGTCAGAACAAGTAGGTGCCAAATAAGTAGGCACAGAAGGACACTTGGATGACATCCTGGCTGAGGCAAGACCAATCCATGGCGCAGAAGCCACCCTGTGGCCGCCTAGCAGACAGAGACTGACCACAAAAGTTGATGAGTCCTCCTCGGGTGGTGAAAATAGTCCGTCATGATGAGGTTTAGGTTACACAGGATGCAGAGAACTGAGTTTTGTCAGAGCTCACAGAACTGTACTCTTAAGATCTATACCTTGTACTGTGTATGAAATACACCTGAACTTAAGAGAGGAAACCACAAAGAGGGAGAGAACTGAGAAATCCCTACTACTTGCTAAACCTCGCCCAGATATTAGAAATTCTCTTTTCTTTTCTGAGATATTTTCTTCGGCACTAGTCCCAGGTAGCTGGTCCTCACCCCTTTCATTACAGGCACACAGTGGGGCAGCAGCTTCCTGTTTGTCTCAGACCCTGCCTAGTGCCATAGTATACAAATGGTCAGCCACACCTCCTTTTCACAAAGATTGTCTTAGATTAATGTGAAAGCAATATCTTGTAAATTGTGCAAGGGGAATTTATTACTTGAATAATAGTTTTTAGAAGGTATATATTTACTCCTAACTTATGATTGGTTGTGTTAATTCAGAATTTGGAAGAATACTCTTAAACCAGGATGCTTTGTAAAATGTGTTGTGAAATGCAGGTTTTTACATTAAATTTTAAATCTGTCACTTGCCCCTCACCCCCTCCCTCCAGCCCATCCTCCCTGACAAGTGGTCTTTTTGAAATAGAAATGTGTTGTGTAACTCTTGCTTAGAAACCTTGATGGCCCACCCCCTCCTAAACATTTAAGCCCCTGCCCAACTTTCTAGTTGCCCTCCTACACTCCTGGCTTTTCTCACATCAAACAGACTGCTCCCTGAATGCTCCTTCCTGATCCGTTCCTCAGCCTGGCAAAAGGTGCTCAGCCCACCCTGCTCCTTCACCAGCCCTTTCTACCAGCCAAGTTCAGGTGCCCATCCTCTGAGAACCTGTCCCAGCATCCTCAGAATAGGGGTAAGCTCCATGCTGGAGCTCCCAGAGCACCATGTATGTTTCTCCAGGAGAGCACACTTGGCCACATTAGAGCAGGACAAATCCTTTCTATGTCTGCCTTCTCGCATTGGCTGGACGCTCTTCAGTGATGGGGATGGCATTTTGCAGCTTTGTATTCTGAATCTACTGCTGAATACATAATATTGGTCCATAAATGGTGGGTGGATGGATGGGTGAATGGGTGGGTGGGTGAGTGGGTGGATGGGTGGGTGAGTGAGTAGGTGTATGGGTGGGTGGATGGATGAGTGGGTGGATGGGTGGGTGGGTGAGTGGTTTCATTCATTCATGCATTCAACACTGCAGCAGTAGCCTTCTTTGCTGGGACCTGTGAAGAGGAAACAGATAAGAACCAGAACGTTCCGTGGTCCTAGCAGAAGCAGGACCTAGAACAATGTTACAGTGTTCCAGTCCTTCTCTCTTTGCTTTCTTTCTTCAAGTGGTAACAAGAACCTAAAATGCTATCTGCCTGGGTTGCACTTTCTGCCTCTCCTCTTCTCCATAAGTGAATTCCTACCCAGTTCTGAGAAAGAAAACCAGAACACACCACTAATAATGTAAACCAGGACGGGGAAGAAATGAAAAATACACTACAAAACTACCTGACAATAAATTATCTTTTTACATTTCATTAATAACCTCCACATATACCACTTTGTTTTATTGCCACAAAAATGAATTAAGCAGAGAAGGGATTATTGTCCCAACAGGCAAATGAGAAAACTGAGGTGGGTAAAGGCCAAATGATCTGCCCAAAACCACACATCTGGTTAGTGAAAATGCTGAGACCAGAATGGAAGTCCATGTGCTCCCACCAGGCTGGGGATTGTTCAAAAATACTAGTTCCCACGAAAGCTCAAATAATTGCTGGGAAAGCACTTCCAATCTCCAGCTAAAGCAGGTCTTTCCAGCTGAGTTCCCTCCCTAAAGCCTGAAGAATATTATCTGCCAAGTAGCTAGCTATTCTTTGGTCTTCTGCATGAACTGCCCCAGGCTAAAGACCACAGTGAAATCGGTGAGAATCAGGAGCAGCCACAGTATATTTGAAACATATGGAATAAGTAACTGTCCATTTAGATAGAATGAGAGAGCGTCTTTTCCTAAATCCTTGCTGGGACCCAGGTGTGGGTCCTAATGCAGATACAGATTTTTGTGGCCCGTGTGTGTGTGTGTGTGTAATGAGACAACTGTTTCTGGTAGGCCAGGTAATACTTAAAAGCAGACATTTAACAGTCATATAAAGGCTACTGAAACTGCATTTGCAGCCACAGCTGAATCATTCCTCTAGGGAAAGCCAGGTGGCTGCTCTCCAACTGTCCTAAAGGGTGAGATTCAGGAACAAAGAGAGAACTAGCTCATTCAGTACTGCACAGTTCAATCCTGTGTCTCAATCAACTTCAGTGCCTACCTCAGAAGCTGACTGCAGGCACAGCTTGTTGGCTTTGAAATCCAGGGTTTCTTCCACAAGATCTTCCAGACCTCATTTCTTTAATAAATGCCATGCATTTTATTGGAGTGAAAGGGCCAGATCTTTGCAGACATAAATGAATGAGGGGCTGTGAATTTGGTCCACCTTAGTAATTTGCTGCACAGAGTAGACCACAGTCACTCCAAACCTTAAACATAGTCATGATTGTATTTAGAGCAAAGTTGCCATTTATACCATATTTTCCCCTTTCTTGGGTACCCATCTCTGGACACCTTTTGTCCTTTGCTTACACCCAATCTGCCCTGTTCCCCCTTTCCTACTTCTCTTTCTTTCAGGGTCTCCCCTTTGGCAGTTTTACTAGCCAAAATGTGCAGACATTTCAGTGGTCACGGTGAGAAAGTGAGCTTCTGAAAGTAGAGGCTCCAAGGGCCCTGGGAGGGGGTGTAGTGAGGGACCGGCCGTCGGAGTGGTTTTGGTTGAAACTTTCATTCCTGTGATTCTATAGCAAGAATTACATAGACAGTGTTCCCTTGTATTTTCCTGCAAGACTATGCAACTGCTCCAGGGATCTCAAATAAAGCATATGGGAGGAGAATCATGAAGTGAAATAAGAAACACAGAGACAGATAAAGTAAACTGCATTTTGTTGTTGCTCCTGAAATAACCCATTAATATTTAACCTCGTTCTTAATTTGGAATTCTTGTCAAAACTATGATGTTAAAAAGGGTCACCAAGCCGCTGTGCCATCACAGTATTTATGGAGCTCTCTCAGAGTTGGGTCAAGGGCGACCACAACATAGGACAAGTTTATAACTCACTGATCATGTGGATGTTTGTAGGTGTGTGGTGACCTTGTCTCCGTAACTTTCTTATACCTTGTTAATTTCCTCATCAATAAATAGAAAGGGAGCATTACCTAGTTTCTATATTATTTTTTTTACCTAAAGTTGTAAGTGATGCATTCCCATATTTGTATTTGGCTTTTGGCCTTTGATTCAAATTTAGGGCCTCAAGCAATGGAACAGTTCTGTTCAGCTGCAAGGTCTGTTCTCTCCCCACAGAGCAGGTGTGAATTCTTCCCTTTGTTGGGAGCTGAGGTTGATAAATTCTCCCTCTCCCATTTATTTCACGGCTGACTTGCCGTGAGTCAGGCATCCACTCAAATCCTCTTCACCCTGGGGTTCTGGGATTGAATGTTGCTGAATATCATGCAAACAAATAAGCCCTGGCTTTGAGCCCAGAGGAAAGGTTGGATGTTAATGTTGGTGGATAGGCCTTCAGTGTCATTGGTAGCATGGCACATATTAATATTTCTCGGGGCCGTTTGTTTCTACCCTGGGAGACACTGATGTGCCTCTCTGAATGCCACAGGTGATAGCTTTTCATTCTGTTCTGAAGGCTGGAGAGTGAGCATGGACTTCACAGTTGAATAGACATGGATTTGAAAGCTGACTCCATTTCCTAGCTGTTTGCACTTGGGCAAGTTCCTTTATGTCTCTGAGTTTAGGTTTTCCACAGTAAAATGGATTAAACAAACAATTGTGGATCATCTAGCATAAGGCCTGGTGTACAGAAGGCTCTCAAAATTGTTTATCCCTGCCCTCCTTTCCTTTTTTTCAGTAGGAACTTCTGGGAGGTAGCCTAAAAAATAGGGTTTTCTATGAATTCTTCAGTTATAGGTATACTTTAATCAGTACCATTCCTATAAAAAGAATAAGGCATTTCTAAGGAAGTAGTGAGAGCTAACTTGGCATAGCTTATGGTTCTCAAGGTGTGGCCCGACCAGCAGCTTTAGAAGTTATCATAAATGCCAGTGCTCAGGCCCCACCCTAGACCCACTGACTCAGAAACTATGCAGGTAAGGCCCAGCAGCCTGTGTAGTCACAAGCCTTCAAAATGATCCTCACGTGCATGATTTGAGAACCACCGGTGTAATGAAAAGAACATTGAAGTGGTGTCCCATACACTCTGCTATATATAAGCCAACAGTCATTTCTCCATGCTGGGCCTCACCTCCTTATCTCTGAAATGAGAGGTGGGGTCAAACCAAACGTCCTCTGAAGTCTTTTCCAACTCTGGCATCTTGTTCTAGTCTCAGTTAGCTGTGCCCAGGCAACATTTTCTTCGTGACCGTACTTTAAAACGTGAAAAGAGGGAAAACCACTTTGTTTTTGTTATTTCAAAAGTAGTACATTTTTGTTGTAGAAAATGAAAATAAGCCAAGTCAAGAAACTTAGAACTCAGTATCCAGAGCTATTCTTTTGTGATGTGTTTTCCAGGCCTTTTTTTTTGTTTCTTTAGGTGAATGCACATGTGTGTTAATCTATGTGTACATATATAAACATCTCTTAGCACACAGTGACCACAGTCAGTCAGCATCAGTTGACTAGGTGTCTGCTGTTTGCCAGGCCCAGTTTGAGGCACTGGGTACCGTACCCACTGTGAACAGTCAAAAAAAGCCCCTGCCCCCATGGAACTTCCATTCTCATGGAGGAGGGAGGTAGACAGGAAACAACAAAATAAGGAATTAAATAAATAAGATAATTTCTGAGAGTGTTAAGTATATGAAGGAAATGAAGCAGTGATATGATAGAGGAACAGGGCACTGGCCAACTGAGAGTTGATAACAGGAAAAACCTTTGGTGACATTTGAGTTAAGACCTGAATCCTGGGAAGGAGCTTGCCATGTTTAGGGGCAAGCATTTCAGGCAAGAGGAAAACCTTTTGCAGAGGCCCTAAAAACCTTTCACAGTGGCCCGTCTGGCAAGGAAAGAGACATGAAACGGAGAGCTGAAGAAGAGAGATAGGCAGGGGCCAGAGCAGAGATAGCTGTATAGTTTAACTTTGTTCTAAGTATACCAAGAAACCATTTTAAGACTATGAGTAACTTTTGTTAAAAAGAGGACTCTGATTGCCATGTAGAGGATGGATTGTGCAGGGCAAGAATGGAAGAAGTAGGGTCCCATTCCACCTTGTGGTATGTGATATGCATACTTCCCTTTAGCTGAACATCTTTCAAGATTATTAGTATTCTGCCTCATTATCATTTTTCATGGCTGCATAGGAATCTGGTGTGATACCATATTTTGTTAATCCCCTGTGAGTGAGTATCTAGATTATTTCCAGTTTTTGTTACCATGAATAATACTGGAGTGTTGATAAGTCTTTGTGTGCATCCTTGTTTCCTAAGAATAATTCCTAGAACTTTAAGTCCTTGGCCAATAGCAGACCACATCTGAAGAGTCTATATTGAGTTTACTTGTTGGTTTCCTCTGTAATAATGTAGCTGGCATCCTCCACTCATTTAACACCTTTAGTTGATTTTTACCAGGCAGGGACCAGAGGGAGGCAGGTAACACACTGTGCTGGTGCATGTAATTCAAGGGTACCCCAAAGGCTCAGAGATCAAGATAAATGACATCTGGATGCAATCTTTATCCTAACTTCTGGGCTTATTGGTAGCTCTTTAAATTCTGCTCCCTGGGCACGTACCTCACTTCATCCTAGGCCTGGCCTTGTACTTTTATATGGGAGAAACATCAGAAAGCAGTGTGTCTGGGCCTAAGCCTGCTTTTCCTACCCTGTTCCAGAATAACATCAGCTGTGCTGTTAGCTACATAGTAACGTTGCATGTTTCTGTTGTCGTCCTTACTCTCTAGTAACTAGAAAACACAGGTAAGTAACTGGGAATGGGTCTCAGACCATGGTTTTTACTCCGGGTTTGCAGGCATGCAGTAGTCTTAGGCACCCCACACTTCGTAAGTGGCTGTGAGCGTGCGTGTGCTTCCGGGTCCTGCTCAGTTGACCTGGGAGCTGTGACTCAAAGGGCTGTGTGGCTCCTGCGTGGCACCACCGGGAGCCCACTGGTCATCTGACGGGCCTGGCATTACACTCCCAACAGTGGCCAGTACTCTGCTTACTGCTCAGACTCCGACTACAGTTCTTAGGAAAACGGGAGGACTGAAAGTTAAAGTTGGAGTTTTTTTATTAGCAGAAAAGAGAAATTGGCTAGAATTCAAAAGAGAAAACTCCTCAAGTGACCAAGTAAGTGTTTAGTTCTATATTTTGGTTTCCTTCAGTGTGTCGCCACTCCCAGAACTTGGCCTTCACCCAGAAGTCAGGAGCATTGTAGACTCCTTCCAGCAAATAACTGAAGACCAGGAATCTTTGTATGTTGTAGAAGCGACTGCCCCCACCCCTCACTGTAGGGCTTGGATGCTCATGGACCTGGGGTACCCACACCTCCACTCCATGTCTGGTGTCATCCTGAAGTGGCTCCTGAGCCAGACAGCCTGTCACACCATGGAGCCAGGGCCACTAGCAGCACTGATTTCCAGGCACTACCAAGCAAACTCTGTTTCCTGTCGTTTCCTCCTTTCCATTACTGAGCACAGTGAGTTTACTGACAGCAGACACAGAAGTATTGGACATTTATGTCAGTAGGTAGAAGGCTAGCCAAAGTGACCACCATCAGAAAAAGCCACAAGCCCCAAAACTATTAACCCCAAATGTTGTGAAGTCACATCCCTCAGATGGTGCAGCTCTGGCCAGAGGGTCATTGTCCAATCTGGCTAGCAGAGTCCCCTGCTCTTACCTTGGCGCAGGTAGAGGAAAATTAGCTTATTACATGCAAAAATACTTTCTGACTGGAATGCCCTAGTTCAGTGACCCCTGAAATTGGCACTTTGATGGTATGATTCAGACTGAGATATTTTAACCCAAGAGTTACACTAAAAGCTCTTTTTTCTCTCTAAAAGATAAACAACCCTCCATCCCCACCTTCCAACTAATGCATTAAAAGATGTATCATACAACTGTTGTTCCCTTTTGAAAATTCTAGGCAATGGGTTCTTTCTTGAGTTGAAACCAAATAAAGTTTAAGCAGAAATACAGCCTTCTCCCTTCTTCATTTAACTTTTAATTTTCATCAAAATAATTCATTTCATTGTTGACTCAGTTAAACTTGTTAAATGTTATCCCTAATCCGTGGTGATTAGCTTGGCAACTTGGTTGGATGCCAGCGAAGGCAGGTTGGCCATCTCCTGGGCAGCCAGGAAGCCAGCCACTGGGTGTCATTTTTGCATGGGACAGAAAGGCCTCTGTGGCCCTTAGAGAATCCCCAGGCTCCAGCATGCCTCCTGGCCTCACATATGCACACCTGTTAAACTCATGGTTTATTGGCCAGATAATGGTTATCTACTAATTTGAACTATATGAAATCAATGTTTCTTTTTTTTAGATGAAAGATGGTCGGGTATCAGTAACTTCCTATTAGTAATTAATAGTAGAATATGTCTGTCCTTATAAAAATTGTCATAATCCACATTTTATAGGAAAGAAACCAGAATACCTTTAGCCACCTACTCAAAGTATAAACCCTTGTCCTCATTCATGGCTGTCTCTCCTTCTGATAGCCCTAGGCAATGAGAAAGGAGGAAGGGGAGAAATGGAAAGCACTCAAAGAGTGTCACTGAAGCCTTTAAAGAAGTCACTCCTGCCGCCCTCCCACATGCCCGAATAGTGACCTGCCTGTCCAGAGCTTCCTTTGAGACAGTTGGCTGGGCAGGCAGCAGGCAGCTCTGTGGGGACCGTGCAGCCCCCACTGAGAGACAGCCCCGGCGAGACCATGGGAACAAGGCCGAGTCATGCGGCAGCAGGCTCTGGTGGAGTCCCTGAAACTCAGTCCAGACTCCATTTGTATTTGCATTGTATCATCATCTTGATTTTCTCCCAGCATAACATCATCATCTCCCACACGTTCTTATCTTATCAGAACCCCACGTTATTTATGAGTTAGTAACTTAAACTGCCTCCACCTCAGTGCATTACTGGTGCTGAATAACAGGACAGGTTTCAGGTGCCCAGTGGAATCTGTAGAGCTTTTGACACCTTTGGAGCAGGAACCTATCTCCTTCACTCTTAGAGCCCAGAGCCTGGCACTATGCCTGGCACAGGTTTCAGCAGTCTGTAAATACGAGCATAAATCAGATGGGCCACAGGAACTGTGCTGTGCCAAACCTCTGTGCCCTCAGATGTGCTGGCCCACCCCCTCCTCACCTGGACCTGTGTCCAGTCAGCTAGTCACCTGCACAGGGGCTGCCCTGGATAAACCCGGGCTTCCTCTGCGCCACCTCCAGCCCGAGTCCATTGTCAGCTCGTCTGTCTCCCTCCTAAGTAAACGTAAGTGAGGGCTGGGGCCTCGTCTGCTTGGCTTTATATCCACGCCTTTTGTGCAACACCTGTCACACAGTGGGATCAAAGTCAGCTTGCATGCAAAGGCTAGGGGAGGGCTGAATGTACATGGAAGGATAGTGCAAAGAAAAGAATGGTAGGAAGTGAAATACCCGAAACTACCATGATATGTGAGCAGCTTTTGTTTGGGGCTTTCACATGAATGTTAATGGCAAAGTCCAAACTGGTAAAGTCTGGGGAGAAAGGAGTCACTGTTCTTTCAAAGGATGAGGCCACATTTGCAGAATCATCGGGCTGGGAAACTCTGCAGAGAGGCAGTTTGGCAGAGGGTTTTGTTTGGCCTTGGAGAGTGAGCTCCTCCGCTTTCCTTCTCAGCCTTGGGAGGGAGGGGATGCTGATGCCACCTGTTCAAACAGTGGCTTTGTGCTACTGGGTTTTCCTGTGGCTCCGCCAGGTGACACCCTGGCCCTTCCGCCCTCGGCCAGGTCAGCCCAGAAAGCCAGTCTCTGCCACTGGGGCCCACATGTGACACTGGCTTTCCTGTTTCTCTTCACTAGTCCATGAATAGAAGCCCACATTTTGTTTTTTATTTTTGTTTTCCTCTGGCTGTGTTTATAGAACAGGCCCAGGAGGGCACCAGGCTGGATTCAACATCAGGAAGAAACATCTTTGTTGGAGCCTTTGTGTTTCTGAAAAAGTTCAGGTTGCACAAACCAGTGTTGGTTACTATTCTGTGTCCTCCCTGGGTTGCCCCGAATTCTCAGAGCTTGAAATTCTAGTCAAGGTCAGAAGTCAAAGCGTCAAAATGCCAGAGTGAGCTTCCCCACAGAAAATGGCAAAGGGCAGGAGAGGAAACGCAGAAGGAAAACAGAAACTTCTCTGCCTGGTGCCCTGAGCGCATGCTCTCATCTCCACCGCCAGCTGGCATCCAAGAAGCCTGCCCTCCATGAGGCGCTCACCCCCAGAGAGTCCTACGGATGCCTCAGTAGCCGGGGCCCCTTGTTTGGGTTCCAAGGTTGACTGGAACCAGTGCTGTCCTTCTGAGTGTGCTGGGTTTCCCCAGGTACCTAGGGGCTTGAAGCCCAAAAGTTCTCAAGAGACCACTAATCCAGCTGCCCCATTCCTGAGTCTGTTACCCCAGGTTCTGCCTCTTGCCACCTACATGTCCTCTGAGCTGGTCGTATATTAATGGCTTTGCCCCTGATAGTTTCCCATGGCTGTGCGTCTATGTGCACCACCCTCTCCCAGAACTGCACCCTCACTGCCCACTTCCCAGCACAGATGTTATGGAAAAATACTCATAAACCTCTCTGTCCTTTGAAATCTTTCACCTTTCACACCTTCAAGAAACTGACTCCTAACAGGCTCTAGAATCAATCTCTCTCTCTTACTTCTTCTGTTCACAAAGCATACTTCATCACTGTATGGTTATTGACTGAAACAGTAGCATAAAATTAAAGGGACCGTTTGTATTTTTAAAAATGATTATTTATTCTCATTATAAAAAGGTGCATTCTCAGTACAGAAAACTTGAGAAATAACTAAACAGAGAAGAAAGAATATGTTATGTGCCACCAGTGAGCATCTTGGTGCCTCTCTTTCCAATTTTGTAGGCATTTGTTACATAGTCACAGTCATGTATGTGATCCTTCTTGATACTGCCTGAGCATTTTTTACATATTACTATTTCCTGTAAATAGAAATTTTGATTTCTGTTTAACTTTACATTATGGGCATGTCTTACAGTGTATTTAGCCATTGTCTTCTTGTTAAACAATTAGCGATCTAATTTTTCAAATTATGAATAACACTTCATAGAACCTCTTCGTGGTCATCTCTTTAAAAGGTATAGCAGGCCCACTTTAAAGGCTTTTTGATAACATTGCCTAATTAGTTTACGACAAGGTCATACACCAGTCCTCCTATCAGCAGTGTATTGGGCAGACTTAGTTTTTAAATTTTGTTAATTGAGAAGTGAAAGTATGTCAACAACCTGAATTGTGTTTCTTGATTATGACTGAATGGAACACTGTCCCATATTGTCACACGTTGTTTTTCCTCTCTCTGGACTGCCAACTCACATGCTTCCCCATTTACCTAATCTTAGGGTTTCTCATATCTATATAAATTCCTCATATATTAAAATATTAACCCAAGTGAATTGAAAGTGCATGTCCATACAGATGCTTTCACATGAATGTTAATGGCAGCTTTATTCACAGTAGCCAAAAAGTGGAAACAACCCAAATGTCTTTTAGTTGATGATTGGTACACAGTGGTACATCCATATAATGGACTATTTTTCAGCCATAGAAAGGAATGAAGTACTAGCTCATGCTACAGAATGAATGAACCTTAACAACATGCCATGTGAAAGGGGCCAGTCACAGAAGGCTGTATGTTGTATGATTGTATTGCACGGACTGTACAGAACGGGCACATTGTGAGGACGGAAAGCGCATCACTGGCTGTTGGGCTGGGAGAAGACAGGGATGGAGAGTAACTGCCTAGTGAGTGTAGGTTTCTTCTGGCTTAATGAAATGTTCTAGAATTAAATTGTGGTAATGGTTTCCTTTGTAGGTATATTAAAAACTACTGAACTGTACACTTTAAAGGGTGAATTTTATGGTATGTCAATTGTATCCCAAAAAAATTAGGTTAAAATTTTTAAATACTCAGCACAAGGAACTTTTCTATGATCCAAAAGGGGTAAGAGAAGGCCTGAAAATCTGTGTACTTATTCTTCCTGAACCCTTTGACATAGACAGTTAAAACATACCCTTACTTTCATCACCATTTCATTCTGTCTTAACCCTGAGATCCAAAGTGAAGTGAAGATAAGAAAATGTTCTTCCCTCCTTTTGGAGCCTTTCCACAGTTTGGTGTTAAAACCTCCTTTGGCCATCTGGGTTCGGGCATGTTCTAGCACTTAGCTGACTGTGGTGTTAAGTCTCACCATTGGGGTCTAATGCTTCCATTTCTTTTTATTAAGAGTGTTTGACTCCCTGGGTGTTGGGGACTGTAACGTTACACAGAAGGGAAAAGAGTATGCAGTGGGAGTGGGGGCGGGTACAGGCACGGGCTACTGCTTCCCAGGGGCTCGGGGGAGCAAGACAGGCCAAAGAGGGAGGGCCAAAAACTATTCCAGGTGCCAGGTATGTGGCTTTTTCTTAAGGAGACATTTTGAGTGATTTATATTAATTCAGTTCCCTTGCTCTGCAGGTAGACAAGATCATCCTCTCCACACTCCAAGAGCCTTTGCAAAGTCATGCACAAATGAACGAATGACTGCAGTGCTACCTCTTACCATTTCTAAAGCAAAGCTTTGATTGGATTGGAAGTTGTCTCTGTTCTCCCATTGTTGCATGTGGCCAGTGTCTGCATTGTATATGTTCCTGCATTTACATCATCTCACCTCAGAGATGTAGTGTTTTATCACATGTGTTTGGTGAGGGCTCCCTCACAGGACTCCTCCACCAAGGGTAGAAATCTGTCCTTTTGTGCTTGGAGGAGGTATTACGTGTATAGCTCAGTTTATGTGGTAAATACGTTCAGAAAGTCTTGCCTGTAAAGCAAATCAGATTGTAAATGCAGTAGGAAAGCTCACTCTTGTTCCAAGGAAACTGAAGCTGACTCTTTTTAGTATATGTAAATACCCCACCATATCTAGGAAGTACCAGGAAGCTAAGGGCTGCTTTAGCATTGTTGCTCAAGAGCTCATTAAGGTGCCAAGCTACATCAAGGAAGCTGGTGGCTCCCCACACCTGCCGTGGTCCCAGCACCCTTACAGAGCCCACTCTCCCCGCGGAAGTGAGACTCAGTCCTCGAAGCCGGGGCCTCCATTAGTCACCCACATGCAGCTGGGCTGTAGAACCAGGGGACCTTCCCCATGGCTCTCTCCTTCTGCTCCTTTCGCTTGCACCCACACCTTGTGTGGACTGGCTAGGATTCTGTGGTACAGGAGCTGACTAGTCTAGCAGCTCCCTGTGCTGGCCGCAGAAACTGGCTTCAAATCCCATCTCCACTCCTGATTGAGCTTTGACAGATTCCCAAACCTCTCTGTACCTTCATCGTAAAGTGAGGGAAGATAACAATACCTGTGTCTTAGATTTGTCATGAGAATTTCATGAGGCAGCATGTTAAAGTGCACAGCACAGTGCCTGGTGTGCTGCCTGCCTCCCTGGATGTTGATTGCCACTGCCAAGATTGGAGCCCTCGTCCCTGTGGTGCCCCACCCCACCACAGTAGGTGTCAGCTTTCTACTGCTGTGTAACAAAGGGCAACAGACAGCAGCATACGCAGCACCTGTTTATCATCTAGTTCTGTGAGTCACGAGTCTAGGCATGGTATACGCACAGGCTAGAGTCTGTGGGTTGGTCAGCGGTGCTCTCATCTGGAGTCTTGACTTGGGAGGAATGATTTCCAGGCTCTTTCAGTTCCTGGCCCAGTCCAGGTCCTTGTGGTTGTAGAACTGAGGTCTCCGTTTCTTTGCTGTCTGCCAGCTGAGGTCTGTTCTCAGCTCTGAGAGGCCACCCACGTTCCTGGCCAGGTAGCCCCTCTATCTGTGCCAGCAGTGGGTCTATACCTTGGGGACTGCCTCTCGAGTTGAGTCTGCTTCTCAAGAAAGAGCCCCATTCCTTTCAAAGGCTCACCTGATGAAGTCAGGTCCACCTAGGACTTTTAACCCTTTGTTAAAAGTCAGATGTGCCAAATAAATAAGTAGCCTAGCTAGGAGTGATTATGCCATCATTCCAACCCCAGGGGCCATACAGGACTCAAACCCCATGGACAGGAATCTTGGGCTCACCTTAGAGTCCTGCCCACTGCACCACTCTGAGCAAGGCATGCACTCCGCTCCTGCCCCCACTTGGCAGCTAGGGGGTTTCCCCTCTTTGGCACAGTCCTTTGTGTTCCTTTCTTACAGATGGTCTGGGCTGCTGGCCGGGCCCAGAACCAATGCTGTATAGGGTTCAAGCCTCAAGTGTTGGACATCTCCAGTGTGTCATCTGGGTGTCGGGGAAGAGCCGTGACCTTTCCCTGCTTCAGAACCTTGGGGGTGTTTGTGCTTCCAAGAGTGTCCAGCATGGTCCTCACCACCTCAGCCTCCCTGGAAGACAGCACTGCCCTCATTCCCCCATGGGTGTCAGGACCCAGTGCCCCACAAAGAGGAAAGCCCTGTCATAAAGGATTGAAAGTGCCAGGAAATCTGGGGGCATGTTCTGTGGCCGACTCCCATGGCTGCTGGTGTGGCACATGTCTGCCTCTGAGCATCCCTCTTCAGGCAGTTACGTGGCAAAACAAAAGCAACGCTTCCCTAGACTTCTGAGGGATTCACTTTCTCCACTGAGAATGTTGCAAAACACCTCAAGTTGATGCTTGTGGGTGTTTCCAATTTTACAAGGATCAGGAGCCCCCTGTTATGAATCCTCCACCCAACATAAGGTCATTGCTGGCGTGTCTGCCACATCTCATCCTTCTGCCTCATGTCATTACTCTTGACTGAAAAGGGGTGTTTGCTTGTTAAGCTACCAGTTTTTGCTTTTCTTCCAGAGAAGTGGGTGAAACTTGCAGTCAGCTGCCCCATCTCAGCTACTTGTGCTTGGTTTCTAGGCTCCTTTCCTTGTTATTTTCCTTTATGATGATCCCCACCCAGGGACACTGAGGAGCAGCAAAAAGCCCTGAATGGTGGTGCCAGGAAACACTCCATGTCAGAGCACAGACCAGAGTGGCTGTCACTCTGCAAAGTCCAGCCTGTTGAGCAAGGGTGGTGACTTACACCTAGGGGCTCCCACTTCTCCACACCCACCTAGGATGCTTTCTAAGAAACAGTGCTTACAACTGGGAAACTAAAGGCCACCTGTCTTCCTCCTGCCTCCCCTCCTCTGCCACAAACTTGGGTGTCTCAAGAGAAGGTAATCTCTTACAGAAGACTGCCATGCCCGTTTTCCTTCTTGATACCTAGCACTTGCACACTGAAAGCTCACAAGTCCTGCCACGTTGTGACCAGAGCACAAGGCACTGCTTTACCAATGGGCACAGGAAGAAATGAGAGCGGGTTCAGTGTGCATCGAGCAGACCTGACATAGTCCATGGCATCAGTGGAGGGGGTGTACAGTCAACCAGACTCACTTGGGATCAAAGTAGCCTACGCCCAGAGAAGTGGGTGGATTCCACCCCTTATGTCAGCTACCGTCAGTCACTTGAGGGCTTTGCCAAGGATTCTGAGGTCACGTGCGGCACAGCAGGCGAGCGCGGAGGCTATTTGATGGCGTCAGCCATGCTTGTGGGGGCTGGGTGTGGCATCCTTGGTTCTCCCGTGGCAGCTGCAGGCCACATGACTTGATACTCAGCACATATGAGAAGATGCACATGATCAAGGCGATTTTAGGTAAACCAGGTTTCCTTGCATAGTGGGACCAGAGCACCTCAGTTTGCAGGATTGGAGAATAGGGGGCTCCACAGCTACAATGCAGAAACTTGACCACAGGCACGGGATCCTATTGGCCATAGTGCTTGTCTGTCAGTTCTTCTAGGTATTGCAACATGTGGAGAACCGTGGTCCTGAGCTCGTGCGGAATGACTTACTGATCAGAGGATCTCCAGGGCCCCACTGCAGAGTGGCATTACTCAGCGTCTCCCAGTGAGCGGGCATATTAGTGCATTACGTGTTCATGCCAGACCCACAGCACGGCCATAAGAGCCACACCACAGAACTTAACATAATAAAAGATATTTTTATTGTAACTCCAACACTCAGAAGTTTGCCTGGTGGCAAAGAGCCTCAAGTCACGTCAAGTACAACTCATGTAGCATCTCCTGACTCTTCCATCAGGAAATGCCAAGTGAAAGGAGGAAGCCCACAGGGTCTTAGACAAATATTTTCATTGTGGTACTTTTAATGGCTTGAGCCTGCATTTACTGATTGATCTCGGTCTCTTCCTGTGTGTCAATGAAGGGAAGAGAGTAAGCAAGAAACATTCCTTCCTCCAGATTGCAAATGCATGAAGTGTAATGGAGCTGGCCCTTCTATAAAAGAGTTGTTCTCTCCAAAATGTCTTTGAGTTGTTGGTTTTTCTTGTTATTTAATCATTCAACAAGTACTTATTGAGCTCCTACTGTGTCCCAGGCACTTCTCTGGACATAGGATACAATAATGAAACAAAACCAGGACAAGCCCCTGCCCCAAGGAGCTTGCTGTTTGCCCCCTTCCTTTACTTCATAGAAGCCTCATTGTTAGTCCCTTCTCACGGCGATGGTGCTTTTTAGTGGGTTGTGAAAGGTTGGACTTCTCTGAGTTTTTGTTTGGAAGTAGGATCCTGTTTTCAGCAGAGTTCTGATGTAGGGTTTGGTTTGGATTTGCTGGAGCTGGGTAAGTAGTTTGTAATGAGAGTTCTCGCTGGTTTTAGATTCTTTTCTCTATCACAGGGAATAAGCTCCTAGAGAAAAATCAGAGCATCTCATGTCAATTTTCAAATCGTCTCCTCTGCCTAGCATGCCTGTTCTCCTAAAGAAGGCATTCTCAACTAATGTTAATCGCATGCATATAAAGGAAACAGCTGTTATGTTTCAAAGATACAGGTACAAATACTTTCCTCTCTACAAATCGGGATTTCTCAACCTTGACACTGTTTGGAGCAAGTAACTCTGTTCTCAGAGGCTGTTCTGTTCATTATAGGACGCTTAGCAACATACTTGGCCTAGCTTCCAGTAGTGCCCTGAACCCCCAAGTTGTGACAACAGAAATGTCTCCAGATACTGCCTAATATGTCCCTTGTAGGGGAGCAGTGTCACCCCCAGCTGAGAGCCACTGGTGTAAATGATGTGACCCTGGGATCCTGCTAATTACAGAAGTTTAGTGAAAATCCCTGAGAAAAGCCCCTGGGCCAAAATGGGTCTTGGCCTTTGTGGGACCTTTTTGGCGCAGCTCCTGCCAAAGAAGTTAATGTCCAGAGAACAAGGTATTTTATCAGTTTTACAAAGCAATGTCAACAACAAATGATGAAATTCCTTCATTAAATCATGGCTTAGAGATGTTTTGCATTTCCTATTGGAAACTTATTAAAATCATATTCATTTACTATAAGTTAGAAAGCATGTTGGATGCAGTGTACTGTAAATTAATCTTGAATGATTTACGCTTAAATGTGTTCCAGATTTGGTGATCTCAGCTCAAGCAGTAGGTGGCTCATTTCCAAACATTTCCGTTCTAAGGAACTGATACTCAGTTCCACAAGTATTTATTAGAACATGCAATGTGAGAGGGTTTTTGCTTCCATGACCCCCTTCAGCAGAAAAGCAATGTTCAGAACAGTGCCCCAGAGAGCCTGCGTACCTGGCTCTGTAGGAACACTAGCTCCTGTATCTCCTGCCCCCTGCAAGTTCCTCCCCATCCTGGGCCAGCTGCACCCCCAGTGAGCTCGTGTATTACACATGATGTCATGTGTCTCCTCTTTGGTTTGTTGGTCCCAAATGGGCCACTTCTCAGAGTGTGTCTAACCTGGGAGATTAAGGATGTATTGCATGTCAAAGAGCAGAGAGAGGGTGTTCAAGGCCATGTTCCAAGGCCTTCGGGAGACCAAGAAAATGGAACCTTTGAGGAACCACATTCAGCGTGTTTGCACAGTAGAGTGTGAAGTGAACAGGAAGAAGCAAATAGGGTCACTTCTGCGAATTCCAACTGGAGCAGGTGGGTCACTGATGGTGCCATTTACTGAGATGAGCACAGGAAAGGTGGGTCTGGGGGTGACAGCAACTTGAGTTTTTGATCCACCACTAACTCTAGGGCATGGGAATGATTTTTTTTTTTTAATGTTTTTGAAAGATGTCAAAAGCAAATGGGAATTTGCAATGTGAATTAGCAGCTTCAAGTGATTTGGTTACTGTCGGCTGTCATGACAGCCTGCAAATATCTTTGGACTTCCTAGTTTCTGCCAGTTTTATTTTTAATCCAGCAACTATTTAATTTGGATTCTTACCATCATCTTGCTGCTCAAATTGCCAACAGTGCGTGCAGACCTGGAGGTGAAGGGGTCTGAGAGCCATGGGGCGGGCTGTGGCTCTCCCAGGGCGCCTCCCCTCAGTTTCTGTTGCCCTGATGGGGATTTACCCAGCTGCGCAGACTCACATTCCAGAGCGCACCTGACTCCCTGAGAGGACGAAAGGAAAGCATCTCAGGCAGTACTGGGTGGTCTTTAGGCAGCTGTGACACGGACTAAGGGGGGCGTTCCTCCTTGGGGAAACTGCTGCGTGGTGAGCAAACTGTGTGGCCCAGGGCACCCGGAACACCTGGGGACAATCTGATTGTCGAGCCATGGGCACCGAGGGAGCTTCTGACCACCAGCCCTAGCTGCTGCTTCTCCTCATGCCCCCATGGGCCCATGGTGGCCGAGGCGAGCCTTGTGAACGATTCCTCTTTAACAGGCAGCCCAACAGTCAGGAGCATTCAAGCTCACATGCCTCCTTTTGGTTTCTGGCAGGAATTTAGATAATGGGCTGTGTGCAATGTAAGGATAAAGAAGCAACAAAACTGACGGAGGAGAGGGATGGCAGCCTGAACCAGAGCTCCGGGTACCGCTATGGCACAGACCCCACACCTCAGCATTACCCCAGCTTCGGTGTGACCTCCATCCCAAACTACAACAACTTCCACGCAGCTGGGGGCCAAGGACTCACTGTCTTTGGGGGTGTGAACTCTTCGTCTCACACTGGGACCTTGCGTACAAGAGGAGGGACAGGTAAGAATCAAGCTCTTTTAATTCTTTTGACCATTGGACATAGTGCCTCAGGCAGCTTGCCCTGATGGGGATCTGAGTTCTTCCCACTGTCCACCTGTCCTCAACCCGATGAAGGCTGCAGAGGAACCAGGGCTTGCACACAGTCGAAACACTGGCTCCAGTGGCACCGGGCGCCCCCAAGTAGCTCCTGTGAGTGTTCTTTTGGGTCATAAGACAACTTGGACTCAGATACTTTGGGTCCATGGCTCTCAGCGAGTGAGACTGACCCAGAGTCACCAGGGCAGCTTTTCCAAAATACAGATGCCTCAGCCCCTTCCCAGCTTTTGTGGATCAGAAGCTTTGGGGCTGTATCTATCTGAGAGTGCGTATTTGGAGTTCTCCAGACAGGCGTGCACTCTTCCCTCCCACCCCCAGTTCAGGGCCACTTTGCAGAGGAAGCACTTCTCCCTCATCTTCCTTATTTTATGCCTGCCCATCACTTCCCACCTGGGGGGGTCATTTAGCAATGTTATTTTATGGCCATTCATCTTCATTGTTTCTGTCTCTGATCTTCCCATCATCTTCCATATGACAAAACCTATCAGTCCTCAAGTATTTTCATGTATCTTTTGTATTTTAAAATCAAATCTTCTATATCCTTAAGGGAATCTTTCTCATTTTTTTTTAACTTTTCTTCTCTTTCCCAGCACAAGGCTATGTTTTACTGCCATGAGCTTTTGCTGACTTAGCTAATGCTTTGTAAAATATCTGGCATACATTCTCAGACATATGTTTTCTGAAATATTTGTAAGTTATCTCATGTATCTTTAGCCTTCCAAATCTTCTCCCAATATGTGAATCATGGTAACTAGATATTTGACATTACTTGTTCCAAAATGTTTTGTTTATTACAAAAGTTTAAATGCATATACATCAGCTATTATGGTCTCAGTTCATCTGGATCCATCATGTTCTTTTACCTGGGGAGTGGGCATGTGAGTCATCAGCAGGAGTTTCCCCCCACCCCCTGCACTCAGTAGGACAGCGTAGTTGTTTCAAGGGGGCGTGACCCAGAGCTTTGGCCGTCACATCATTGTGCTGTGGTGGCCTGGCTTTCCCTTGGAAGCAAGCCTTGTATGGGTCACACTCACTCATCCTTCCTGCTTCCTGGAAGGCACCTGGAATGGAGGGAGAGAGGAAACAGGTGGCCAGGTCGTCTAGGGAAGTCTTTGCGAGTACAGGAGAGAAAAGGAGCCAGGAACGCACCCAACACACACCTGGTGCCTGGTGAGCACTTTGTCAGCCAGACTCTGGATTCTGCCCACACAGGCTCCGCCCTCGTTCCTTCATGAATCTGGGTGCGGATCCCTGGGTCTGCAGGCATCACTCATAAAGTCACTAAAGAATCTGTCCTGAAGGGAATCTTCCGACAGTGTTAACAAGAACGGGCATGACCTCACCAGCTTCTGTGCTTTGCTGTGAGCCAGTCTCTTTCCTGATTTCTAAAGAGGTTGCCCAATGAGTTCCACATGGTCAGGCCTCCAGGTCAGCTCTCCTCCAGGAGCCCTGGGGCAGGACCCCACCACCCCTCTGGCTCCTGATCAACCCCATGGGTGCACCTGCCCCTCAGAACTACCCACACAGCATAGTGGCAACGGGGCAAAGGGCAGAGCCATGTCATGTGCTTTTTAGGCCACATCAGGCGCTCGGAAGTGTGTGGGAATCAAAGTGAGAAGCTGGAGAGCAGAGACAAGAGGAGTACTAGTTACCCATCGCTGCATTACAAGTTATCACAGAACTTAGCAGCTTGAAAACCATACATGTATTACCTCGCAGTTTGCACACATCAGGAACCCAGCATGACTTAGCTGGGTCCTCCATCCAGAATCTCACAGGCTGCAGTCTAGGCATGTTGGCTGGATTAAGCCATCTCGTGGTGCAGTTGAGAAGATCTGCTGCCAAGCTCATGTGGCATTGGCAGGACTCAGCCCCATGTTGGCTGCTAGCCAGAAGCTACCCTCAGTTCTTTGTCATGTGGGCCCCTCCAGCATGGCAGCTTGTTCATCAGTGTTCAAGCCAAGTGGCAACAGAGTCTGCTAGGAAGACAGAAGGCATGCTCTTTTGAAGCCTAGTCACTTCTGGAATATCCGTCCCCTTTGCCATGTTCTGTTGGTCAAAAGCACGTGACTAGGTTCACTCACTCAAGGGAAAAGGATTGCACAAGGGCACAAATACCAGGAGATGGGCATCCTTGAGAGCCATCTTAGAATCCTGCCTGCTGTAGGGGGAAGTCCTGGGCCAAATGGGACACTGGACATTCTTTGCTGTTGATAGCAAACTTCTGCAAAGCAGGAAGGCTTCTGCTGGGGGCAGCCAGAGGGGCAGACTTAGGGCAGGTATGAAGAGGCCTGAGGACTAGGAGGTTGTGCGGAGATCAGTGATTTTACGGTAGAAGGAGAGCAAGACCTGGGAGGCTGCAAAGCAATTGCTGATGCCAAAGGCAAAGACATCTCCAACTTGGGTGGACATTTATGGAGAGGGTCTTCTCAGTCCCCAGGCTGCAGGAGTTTCCTGCTACATTCTGCATTACTGTTATGCCACGGGCAAGAGTGATCCATTTTACCTGGAGCTTGCCAAGGCTCCTGAGTGGAGGAGAATGTGAGTGGAATAAAGAAGTCTGTCTTCTCTCAGACTGCTGATCTGAGCTGCACCATTGCTCCCACCCCTTTAGCTGTGGACATGATATTAATGCCTGTCTTTTTCCGGGTCACGTTCAGAGGTGTACAGTGCAGAGTCCTTCAGTTCCAGCCAAAGCGTGAATTCAGCCCTGCAACGCTAGTCTCACATGGTGATGTTCCTTCACTGGGTCACGTTCTGAGTGCTGGTTAGATGTAGATTTTGCGAATGAGGTTTTAGCAAAGATTTGATTTCTGGGAATTAGTATCCCCTTGCCTAATAATCTCTCCTCTTTTGATTTCCTTTTGTCAGGAGTGACCCTGTTTGTGGCCCTTTATGATTATGAAGCACGGACAGAAGATGACCTGAGTTTTCACAAAGGAGAAAAATTTCAAATACTGAATAGCTCGTAAGTGTGCGGGGGCGGGGGAGAAGCATGCTTTTCAGATTGGGAAAGAATTCTTGTGTCATTAGTCTGTGCCTTTTCATATATCTCAATGCTAAGAGAACACTTGCTAAATTTGTGAATTCATAGCAAATAAGCTTGAGAAACAAAGAGCCAATGACCCATAGAGGTGCTTCTTGGCGCCGTCCGTCCATGGAGCCCTTGCAGGGTCTGAGTGGCAGCTGATGCCTGTCGGAGGCCCGGAGAGGCATCATCACGTACCTGCAGGCCCACACCTGGCACAGGCTTGCACGTCGCCCTCTCTCTGCCTTGAGCTGTCCTCACAGTTCACGTGCTGTACCAGCCAAGCCCTCACTCAAGGCTGGCAACAAGCTCCTTCTGTTTTCACGACCACTAAGCATTCCGGTTGGCGAGGCCTGTGGGGGCGTTTCCCCATCATGAAAATTTGAGAGTGACTGAAATCTTTGTGAGATGGAAGAGAAGTGATTTCGCCCACTCATGAATGACTACAATGCATACATTTTAAGTGTGTCCAGTAGGAACAACAGCTAAACAGGCAATGGGGAAATTTCAAGGGCAAGAATCACTCTCTTTTCAAATCGTACATTTTACACCTCCATTAGGAAGAGTAAATAGGGGCTCATGTGTACCATCATAAACAGGGAGATGTATTCCCCCTGAGTTTTAAATATTGCCTCTGTTAGGTTAAGGCAGCATACCCTCTGTCCCAGATCCCTCAGAAACTGGTGTCCCCCAGCTGCAGGTCAGGCCTTCTCCCTGGTGCCTCAGGTTCTCCCTGTGAGTGCTCCCCAGTGCTAGGAAAGAATGCCGCGGGGGCTGAGGACCCACCACAAAGCTCTGCTGTGCTGCCAGGTCCGGCTGCTGTGCCCTCCATTCTCTGAGCAAACTGGGTTCCTGCCACCTCCTCTCCAGCTTCCCTGAGAGCAGGAGGGACGAGTGGGAGAGATGGCCCTGCACACCCGCGTCCCAGGAACGAAGGTGGCTGTTGAACAGGGAACTCCTTCAGCCCTGAGACCTGTCTCCTGGGAAACCTACCACCTCCCTGGGGCACCCCAGCTCCAGGGCCTGTGCCCTGAGAGTGAGCTGCCTTACGATGGCAAGACTCAGTTCCTCCCAAAGAGTCCAGAGGCCCCTCTGGATGTCAGGAGACACTGTCCACAGAGTGGCCACAGGGGTGTTGTTCTTTGATTATCATTGCTGTTGTCATCATTAACAGGGGTGTGGGTGGGCTTTTTGAAACTCTTTATTTAAATACATGTGGAGAGGTGCCTGTACCAAGTATGTATATGGTGGTCACCCCTCAGAGCAAATGTGCTGAATGCCGCTCAGCTATACACACACAGATTGTTAACATATGTTTTAACACCACTGTCCTGAAGTGTACAGTTTGCTGAATTTACACAAACTGAATGTGCCTGTTCAGACCCAGACCAGGAACACTGCCTGTCCCCCAGAAGCTCTCCTGTAGCCACAGGAATTCTTTTTTAAGTAGTAAACAGCTGCCACTTACGGAAGACGCCTTAACGTGCAGCCATGTGTTAAGCTGCACATGTTCTTATTTATCCACAGCAGCTGCCTGAGGTGTGTCTCATGGTCACCATTTGACATATGAGGAGGCAGAGGCTCAGATTATGGAGCTGCACAGATGCAGAGGAGCTCACAGGTGGTAGAAAGCGTGAGCTGCCGAAACGGTGTCTTGCGCAGTGTCAGGTTTGGTCCTGGAAAGGCCCAGAGACCCTACCAGAGGGGGCCTGACATTACGTGAAGGTCAAGGTTTGGCAGGTCAGCTGGGAGGTGCGGGAGGAGGGGATTCATCTGTGGACTCACCTAGTTCATTATTTCATAATGTTACTTCGATTCTCAGGTGAATGTCTATTAACTTTGAATTCTGAAATGCCCCCCATTTTACGTAATGCTCCCTCAATGCCAAGGTTGGTCAGAACTTCTAACCGTCGAGAGGCAAGGAATACCACACAGAGCCATTCCATAGCCTTTCCCCACACTGCAGTGGACCTTGCATCAGGTTGTCAGGCCCTGTGAAGCCAATTCTTGCCAAAGCTAAATTTGTGACTCCTTCCTTTGTTAATCTGGGTAAGGTCTGCAATGGTATCCAATTAAAATTTTGGAGAAACAGTCACAAAGATCCGGTCTGCCTCAGTCTGTGTGCTGTGGTACGCATGCATGGCCTTTAACGTTTACAGAAGGCTTGAGCCTCTGCCCAGAAGAAAATATTACAAAGGTTTTTCCCTTTAGTGTTCTTCCTTCTTGCCAGTAGAATTCTTCATCCTACGTTCCATTTAAATGCCCTTTTTCAAGGTTATGAGGGAGAAATAAGGTTCTTGTAACAAAGACATATCTTCAAATAAAGAGTAGTAACAGGGAAGAGGAAATCGCGAAGGGCAAAGCAGCGATTTGGAACCAGATGGCAGGCGGTGCCTTCCCCTCCTCCCCGGGGCAGCTGCCATACATCCCCGTGTGTTCCCTCTCCTTGCCCTGTCCAGAGGCAGAAATGGGAGGCCACCGAGCCAGCTTTTGTGTTTTAAAGTGGGGCAGGAACCATGTGATGAGTGTGTGAGTGAGTGCCCAGAGCCAGTGGTGGCACCGCTGCCCTGCACAGGGGTGGCACCTCCACTCATCTCTGAAAGGCTCAGTGTAGTTATATTTGGACTTCATTAAACTTGGGCCATTTTCCAAAATATTTAAATTCATTGTTTTTTCCCGTTTTCACATTTCATAACTGGTGATTTACCACCTAGAAACAGTGACTCATTGAAGAATAATGAACATTTCACACAGAGGTCCTTGCCTGCAGTAGCCACTCCTGCAAAGTTCTTTTCATCATAATAAATCCTGGTGTGGAGTCCCATCTAAGCATTTGATGGAATTGTTATGGATATGCTCTCTGGAGGGGAGGGGAGCATGGCCAAATTCAGAAAGAACCCAGCATTTATAATAAAGCTCCATGGCTCAGATCAAGACTGACATGTTGGCAAGTGCCCTTCCCAACTCCTGGGACCATAAGCCCTGTGAGCAATCTGGGGACTGGGAACAGGCTGTTGTAGTAAGTTTTTTAATTAGAGGAGCTGTGATGGAAACTGAAAAGCTTTTCAAAACCAGAGCAGGGATTAAATTACATATTTCAGTCAGAGCAAGGTAACAGTTAAAGAAAAATCTTACCAACTCTAAACTAATGAAATATCTGAACTATAAGAACTGTTTAAAGAAATACAGCTTTAATAATAATGCCACTACCCCCAGTAACACTCAATAAAGAAATAAAAATAGCATAGTAAAGATCCTATTTTCCTCAATCCAGGTGGCTAATTCATAAAGAGTGTATCATTTATTTGCAGGTAAATTGGGCTTCTAGTGTATCAAAAAGGTAACTTAAGTCATTTGTTCAAAAAACTGCTTTGATGTTTTGAGTCTGTACCAGCCTCTCTGGATACAACATACGAGGTTTACTGCCTGATGCACCATGCCCATGTCACTTTATCTTCTTTGATGGAGAAAGTGACCCTAAGATAGCCTAGAAAAAGAGAGAAGGATTTTATCTTTTCATGAGTAACTGAAAATTATTATGAGATTAATGGAGTCACTTAAGAGAAAAATCATCAATTTCTGATTCATGACTTTAGAATAAGCTGATAGCTGGGTTCTGATCTGTCCTAAGGTGCCGAGACCAAAATGGGACTGTTAGTACTGGATCTGATACACCAGACTGGGCTTGTCCCAACCTGCAGCGAAATGTATCCACTCCCTGCCACAAACGACACTTCCTAGTACCCCAAACTGGTACTGTCTTTTTCTTAATTCAAATCAAAACAAACAGTGAAAGTATCTTGCAATAAAAAATAAGAATCTGCTGTAAGCACTTAATTTTTTCCCCACTGTTTTGGAGCATTTTCCACTTTCAAGGGTGCGGGCGGGGGGGTGTGTGTATCTGTGTGTGGGAGAGAGAAAGGAAGGCAGACTGCACAAAGGAGGTGGGGAGAGGGTGGGTATCTTATGATGAAATGTCTCCATCTAGTGGAATTTGAGAGCAGAAAAACTTGTCATCTTTATTAAAGCACTGTCTCCAAAGCCATTTCCTTAAGTACATGTGACCTTTACGGAAAACATTAACTTCCACATGTGCTCTGAGATAACATACCGCAGCGCGTACTTCTTTGCGAGGACAGAAGTGAAAGCAATACAAACTGTTAAAATGTTAACATTTTTCTATCTTTTTTATGATTTCATGGATGGAATTTATTTCTTCATATGACTAAAAGCAAAATATAAACAAAAAGTGATACCAAAACACTAGATTTCAGTCAGTAGTCATAGAGCCTAAAAATTTTTTTCTTAATTTATTTTGGTACCATTAATCTACAATTACATGTGCAATATTGTGGTGATTATAAACTACCCCCTTCATCAGATCCCCCCTACCAGCCCCATTAGAGTCACTATCCATCAGCATAGTGAGATGCTATAGAATCACTACTTGTCTTCTCTGAGTTGTACAGCCCTCCCCGTGCCCCCCCAACATTGGTGTCCTCTTTAATTTCTCTTAGGAGTGTCTTATAGTTTTCAGGGTATAGGTCTTTCACTTCCTTCGTTATGTTTATTCCTAGGTATATTATTCTTTTTGATGCAGTTGTGAATGGAATTGTTTTTCTGATTTTCTTTTAGCTCATCGTTAGCGTATAGGAAAGCAACAGATTTCTGTGGGTTAATTTTGTATCCTGCAACTTTGCTGAATTCAGATACTAGTTCTAGTAGTTTTGGAGTGGAGTCTTTAGGGTTTTTTATGTACAGTATCATGTCATCTGCAAATAGTGACAATTTGACTTCTTCTTTACCAATCTGGATGCCTTGTATGGCTTTGTTTTGTCTGATTGCCGTGGCTAGGACCTCCAGTACTATGTTAAATAACAGTGGAGAGAGTGGGCATCCCTGTCTTGTTCCCGATCTTAGATGAAAAGCTTTCAGCTTCTCACTAAGTATGATGTTAGCTGTGGGTTTGTCATATATGGCCTTTATGATGTTGAGGTACTTGCCCTCTATACCCATTTTCTTGAGAGTTTTTATCATGAATGGATGTTGAATTTTGTCAAAAGCTTTTTCAGCATCTATGGAGATGATCGTGTGGTTTTTGTTCTTCTTTTTGTTGATGTGGTGGATGATGTTGATGGATTTTCGAATGTTGTACCATCCTTGCGTCCCTGGGATGAATCCCACTTGATCATGGTGTATGATCCTCTTGATGTATTTTTGAATTCGGTTTGCTAATATTTTGTTGAGTATTTTTGCATCTACGTTCATCAGGGATATTGGTCTGTAATTTTCTTTTTTGGTGAGGTCTTTGCCCGGTTTTGGTATTAGAGTGATGCTGGCTTCATAGAATGAATTTGGAAGTATTCCCTCCTCTTCTGTTTTTTGGAAAACTTTAGGGAGAATCGGTGTTATTTCTTCTCTATATGTCTGGTAGAATTCAGAGGTGAATCCATCAGGTCCGGGGGTTTTGTTCTTGGGTAGTTTTTTGATTTCCGATTCAATTTTATTGCTGGTGATTGGTCTGTCTAGTTTTTCTGTTTCTTGTTTGGTCAGTCTTGGAAGGTTGTTTTTTTCTAAGAAGTTGTCCATTTCTTCTAGGTTTTCCAGCTTGTTAGCATATAGATTCTCATAATATTCTCTTATAATTATTTGTATTTCTGTGGGGTCTGTCGTTATTTTTCCTTTCTCATTTCTGATTCTGTTTATGTGTGTAGATTCTCTTTTTCTCTTAATGAGTTTAGCTAGGGGGTTATCTATTTTGTTTATTTTTTCAAAGAACCAGCTCTTGGTTTCATTGATTTTTTTTTCTACTGTTTTATTCTTCTCAATTTTATTTATTTCTTCTCTGATCTTTATAATGTCCCTCCTTCTGGTGACTTTGGGCCTCATTTGTTCTTCTGTTTCCAATTTCAGTAATTGTGTCTTTAGACTGTTCATTTGGGAATGTTCTTCCTTCTTTAAATAGGCCTGGATTGCAATATACTTTCCTCTTAGAACTGCCTTCGCTGCATCCCACAGAAGTTGTGACTTTGTGTTGTTGTTGTCATTAGTCTCCATATATTCTTTGATTTCTGTTTTGATTTGGTCATTAACCCATTGATTCATTAGGAGAATGTTGTTAAGTCTCCATGTATTTGTGAGCCTTTTTGATTTCTTTCTAAACTTTATTTCTAGTTTTATACCTTTGTGGTCTGAGAAGTTAGTTGGTAGGATTTCAATATTTTTTAATTTACTGAGGTTCTTTTTGTGGCCTAGTATGTGGTCTATTCTGGAAAAAGTTCCATGTGCACTTGAGAAGAATGTGTATCCTGCTGCTTTTGGTTGCAGAGTTCTGTAGATATCTGTTAGGTCCATCTGTTCTATCTGTTCTAGTGTGTTGTTCAGTGCCTCTGTGTCTTTACTTTTTTTCTGTCTGTCTGGTTGATCTGTCCTTTGAAGTGAGTGGTGTGTTGAAGTCTCCTAAAATGAATGCATTGCTTTCTATTTCCTCCATTAATTCTGTTAGGATTTGTTTCGCATATGTCAGCGCTCCTGTGTTGGGTGCATATATATTTAAAATGGTTATATCCTCTTGTTGGACTGACCCCTTTATCATTATGTTATGTTCTTCTTTATCTCTTGTTACTTTCTTCGTTTTGAAGTCTATTTTGTCTGATACAAGTACTGCAACACCTGCTTTTTTCTCCCTGTTGTTTGCATGAATATCTTTTTCCATCCCTTCACTTTTAGTCTCTGTATATCTTTGGGTTTGAGGTGAGTCTCTTGTAGGCAGCATGTAGATGGGTCTTGCTTTTTTATCCATTCTATTACTCTGTGGCTTTTGATTGGCGTATTATTGATAGATATGTACTTATTGCCATTGCTGGCTTTAGATTTGTGGTTACCAAAGTTTCAAGGGTAGCTTCTTTACTATCTAGCAGTCTAACTTAACTTTCTTGTTAAGTTATTGTAAACACAGTCTGATGATTCTTTATTTCTCTCCCTTCTTATTCTTCCTCCTCCATTCTTTATATACTAGGTGTTGTATTCTTTGCCTTTAGTTAGTATTTGGGTGGTCTGCTTTCTTTGTTATGATTTTATTTTCTCTGTTGACATCTTTTTAGCCTTAGGAGTGCTTCCATCTAGAGCAGTCCCTTTAAGATATCCTGTAGAGGTGGTTTATGGGAAGCAAACTCCACAACTTTCGCTTGTCTGGAAATTGTTTAATCCCTCCCTCAAATTTAAATGATAATCATGCTGGATACAGTATTCTTGGTTCGAGGCCCTTTTGTTTCATTATGTTAAATATATCATCCATTCTCTTCTGGCCTGTAAGGTTTCTGTTGAGAAGTCTGATGATAGTCTGATGGGTTTTCCTTTGTAGGTGATCTTTTTTCTCTCTCTAGCTGCCTTTAATACTCTGTCCTTATCTTTGATCCTTGCCATTTTAATTATTATGTGTCTTGGTGTTGTCTTCCTTGGGTCCCTTGTGTTGGGAGATCTGTGGGCTTCCATGGTCTGAGAGACTATATCCTTCCCCAGGTTGGGGAAGTTTTCAGCAATTATTTCTTTAAAGACACTTTCTATCTCTTTTTCTCTCTCTTCTTCTGGTACTCCTATAATGCGAATATTGTTCCGTTTGGATTGGTCACACAGTTCTCTTAATATTCTTTCATTCCTAGAGATCCTTTTATCTCTCTCTGCCTCAGCTTCTCTGTAAACCTGTTCTCTGATTTCTATTCCATTAACAGTCTCTTGCATCTCGTCCAGTCTGCTGTTAAGCCCATCCATCTCTTGTCTCATTTCTGCATTGTCTTTCCTGACTTCCCTCACTTCCTCCCTCAGCTCTTGCATATTTCTCTGTAGATCCATCAGGATGGTTATGACTTTTATTCTGAATTCTTTTTCAGGAAGATTGTGCATGTCCATCCCATCAGGCCCCCTCTCAGGGGTTGTCTGGCTGATCTTAGTCTGGACCATATTCCTCTGTCTTTTCATGGTGATAGAAGTGGTTGCTGGTAGGCGCCACATATGTCAACTGGGAGAACATAGTCCCTTCCTGCTTGTTGTTCTCCTTGCCCTTCTCCCGGGCCTGAGCTGTTTCCCTGCACACCAGGAGACAGTCTCTGGGATAATCCCCTGAACTGCCTGTGTGCGGGGTCGCCCTCAGCCTAGACCTGGTTCTGGGGCTCTTCCCACTTAGCTGTGCGCACACCAGGAGTCTGCAGCGCCAGCCGGGGTGGTAATGAATATCAGGCTGCTGATCTCTGTGGGAAGCCTCGGCGCAGCTGCTTTGCCCAGCCGCTGGCCAAGGGGTCTGAAATTCCCCAAGACTCCCAGCCCACTGGGCTGAGTGCACTGGGATGATTTTGTTCCTCTGCTGGGCCCTTGTCTCTTTAAGACTTTTGGAGAAAAAAAAAGCACTCACCAGAATGTGATTCTGTGAGGATGCTGTAGGTGGCACCGCTCCTCCACTGTTCTGCAGCAGTGGTGGCTCCGCCGGACCATTTGCTGCTCTGGCCGGGCGGGGGGGGGGGGGGAGAGCGAATGGCAGGCTGCTGATCTCTGTGGGAAGCCTTGGCATGGCTGCTTTGCCCGGCCACCGGCCAAGGGGTCTGAAATTCCCCAAGACTCCAAGCCTGCTGGGCTGAGTGCACTGGGATGATTTTGTGCCGCTGTTGGGCCCTTGTCTCTTTAAGACTTTTAAAAAAGCTCCCTCTTTTCTTTTGTCCCTGAGAGCTGGCTGAGAGGACCTGCTTGCGTTCTCCATCTCAGATCCTGCACTTCTATTTCTCTAATCTCCAATACACCACGCGCAATGTGTGTCTGTGCTCCTGGCGCAGATCACCAGGGCTGGTTATTTAGTGGGCCTGTGCTTCCACTCTCTCCCCACTCTGAATCTGTTCCTCCCACGGGTGCGCTGGGGTTGGGGAGAGCTCGGGTCCCGCCGGGTTGCAGCTTTGTATCTTACCCGCTTCGTGAGGCACTGAGTTTTCACAGGTGTAGCTGTAGCCTGGCTGTGGTCCTGTATTTTCTGGTCTCTCTTTTAGGAATAGTTGTAATTGTTGTATTTTCATAAATATATATGGTTTGGGGAGGAGATTTCCGCCACCCTGCTCACGCCGCCATCTTCCCAGAAGTCCAAAATGTTAACATTTTTAATTGCATGATTTGAAGAAAGGCAGGGATGCAATAAGGGAACAGCAGAGCAGATTGGTGATCATCAAGCTCTTATGTTGGGTGGTGGGTTCACAGTGTCCACTCTGCATATATTCTTTGATTTGGTCAGTTATTTCCTGATGAAAAGCTAGACATGAACTGTGTTTAAGGTTATCAATATGGCACTTGTTGGGTATAAGAAAACTGTCTCCCTGTTGATAGGTTTATCTGTTTAAATTTGTTTAATAAGCTGAAAATGGAAAGACTAAAAACTAATTAAAACATAAGTTTTTTTAAACTTTTACAAGCACCCTGTTTTCTTGTGGGCTATTCTGTTACTCATGCCACCCGACACTTCCCCACAACCACACCTGGAGGATGTGGGCCTGCCACTTTGTGAGATCCTGTCTGGAGTCAGTGCTCTCTGGTCACCTCTCTCTGAGAGGCGGTCTTTGGAGAATGGGAGTCTGGTTATTCTCTACCTAAATAAATCAGTCGGGAGATCTTGGCCTGGGCCAAAGCCAGCACATTTTCTTTCCTGGTGAAGGGCTTTGACACAGAGCCTAGCCAAAAAGTGATTTAAAAAAGAGAAGAGCCTGGGTTTCTCTTGCTGTCTCCAGGGACCATAAGAGGGAGGGCCTTGCTCATCAGACAGGTAACTAAGTTCTGGTGACCAGAAGTCCCAGGAGTTGTGATTGGCTCAAGGGCAATTGTGCCCTCCCCTGCCCCTCGTGCTTCTGACAGCAGGCTGGGGGCAGCCTCTGTGGACACGTGGATGTTGAGCTATAGCCCACACCTGCTGACTTCTGTAATAGGGAGAGGCACTCACTCCATCCCTCCTATCTGTCCACCTCAGCCATGGGAGTCCGGTCTTATGAACTCTAACATTTTGTTTACTTGTCTGTTTTAAGCTGAGAGTGTTATTATAGCCCCCTTTCCCACCCTTCTGTCCCCAGCTCTGAGAGCTCCACAGACTGGGACAGGCACGGCACAACACGGGGCTCTCTGAGGGTGGCGATGAGAACCCCGTCCCCAACAGCTTGTTCTCCCTGCACTGCAGCGCGCAGCTATGCCCACCTTCCTCTCCACCCACTAGGCCAGACCAAGGCTGTAAACACATGATGAAATAACCTCAGGTTGAAATGTCTGAGCAAGGCTGAGCCATTATTCTACCCACCTTCTTGAGTACACACAAGGTGGGTGTTAAAAGCATGTTTCCATCCCTTACTGGGTGGACCTCCTAACAGGCTCCTTTCTCAGATAATCTGCAGTTGTAATGTTCTCTTTTCTTGATGAATCCTAATGGCTGGTAAAATAGCACCAAAGCCAACAGCTTGCACCTCTCCAGCCTAACCAAAGGATGTCAGTGGTCACAGGATGGGGAATAGAATAGACACTGTCAGCTAAATTCACATTGTTGGGTGGGTGGAGGGGGGTTCAGCTCTATTGAGATGTAACTGGCATTAAGCACTGTATGTTTAAAGTGTACAGTATGATCAGTTGATACTCATATGTAGTGTAAACTGCCACAATAGGGTTCCTTAACATATATTGTTACAGTGTTTTTCTTATGTAGCCTGGAGCTGGGCTCCCTTCCTCTCCAAGCTGGGGACACTCACAAAGCAAAATGTCTCCCTCCCCTAGGCAAGGTCCTACATTCTTAACTCACAAATGGCAAGAGATGAGAGATTCACAGTACTCCAACTGTAGCCCTCACAGAGGGCCGAGTCAGAATTCTGAGAAGTCGGGAGGTGGAATGACCACACTCTCGCGGTGCAGAGCTGGTGACTGGGGGATGTTGAAGGCTGGCGTGTTCACTCTGTTTCTCTTTTTCTCTGCAGGGAAGGAGACTGGTGGGAAGCCCGCTCCTTGACAACCGGAGAGACGGGTTACATTCCCAGCAATTATGTGGCTCCAGTTGACTCTATCCAGGCAGAAGAGTATGTTGTGTTTTGTTGTTTTCACTTAACTACTTGCTTTTAAAGTTAGTTGACACACAAAAATGCCATTCAGGTTGTGCAGGAGGGAGAAGAAATTCACTAGAGTGATTAAGGGTTCAGAGAATAAGGTAAGGCTCTGTTTCCCAGGCTTTATACCATGGTTTTTGCCACATCTTTGTAATATTTGTGCCCTTATTAAGTTAATATTTTCTATAAACCTGCTCACTTTTTAAAAACATGTATATTTTGAAAGGAAACTTTCTATCAGTCCCCTAAATGAAAACCCAGTATTACTTGGCATCGATAGAAAGAAACCAAAAAAATGTGATGGAATTTGACTAGAGCCTGTGTTACTGCCAGCGCAAGCGTCCAAGTGTGCACTCTGCTGATAAAGAGTGGGAGAGGGAGACAGAGTGAGAAAAGGTGAGGAGCAAATAAGTAATTGCTAAAGGTCAAACTGAGATTTTTTTCCCCGTTGCAGTCAGAAATAGTAAAGGAGCCCTGGGCAGTGGAGTGTCCTCTGCAGTGTGCCCCACAGCACGGGGAGCACTGTGGGGATGCCTTTTAAGATGATCCTTTCCTTTGGTTTGGGGTCTCGATTCATTTATTTGATAGTAAATAGTTACTAGCATTAGTTGGCCCAAGAGTGTCACTGGTAATAGTATTGGAAGGTGGCCAACAGGCTGAGGGGATTCTAGAAGGAACAACCATTGTTTCTCCTACCGAGTGGTTTGTGTGGGGACCCTGATTTCTCTGCTTTGGGAGAGAGGTCTGAACCATGATCTCTCAGATGCAGGAACCTGGTCTGCTCCCGGACTCCCTGGAGACAGTCTTCCTTACCAGGAAGGGGGTCAGCCACGGAGCCCAGGCTTAGGCACCGATGTTTCACATTGCCCTGGATTTGTTTAAGTACTTGAGTACTAAGCTCCTCTCCCAAGCAAATCCCTGATTGGACCGCACTTGTTTTAATTCCCCTGTATTTCTTCTAAGACGATCTACTGTGTCTCCCACTCTCAAATAATGAGCAGTTCCAAGCTCCTTTTTCTTCCTGGTGAGTCACTTCGTCATTGGTGAATAAAAGAATTTATAGTGAATTCTTACTTTAGAGCTGATACGCAAACATGTCTGTGTCCTGTCAGAACACAAGGCTGCTGCTCAGAGTTAGCATTGCTTTGATTGAGCTGAATAGTCACATTATATTGATAATGGCCAGTTTTTAAAATGCTTTATTTTTAAAGAATAAAGTAGCATTTTTAAATGATAATGCCTGTGGTTTTACATTCACAGTTGCTTACCACTATCTTAAAATGCTATCATTTTAGTATAGTCCATTGTAACATCGCTCTTTCCACCACTGTTGCAGTTTACACTGCGTTTTAATTGGGTCACTGAAACAAACCCAGAAAGCCATGTAGTGAACAGTCGGCAGTAGCTCTTGGCCCAGACTGCTGTCCAGTCTGGGGCCTCTGAGGGCCGCTGGGAGCCCCACACTGTGTGCCTTTCCTTTCCTTCGGTGCAGCTCTTCACTCATAGACGGATTTGGCAGTGAACACACATAGCTGTTCAAGTATAATGAAGTGAAGTTTTATTTTAGAAGCTGGATCCATTCACAGTGAAGTAAAAATTGTTTCTGTGTGCAGATTCAAGCAGGTGCTCATGGCCTCTCCCTAGGGTTCTTGGCGCACCTGCTGCCCCCTCATCCCAGTGCCGAGTGTCTTTGTTCTTTATCTGTTCTGACTGGCTTTTTAAAAAATGCTTTACGAGTTGTCATTGTACTACAAGACTGGTTTTGTTGTTTCCCAGGGGTTGTAATTATGACCAGAAATCCAGGGCCCTGTAGATGTGCATGGGAACAGTCTCCTGTTGCCATTTCACAACAAGGTCTTGGACTTCTCTTTTTGTGCATGCAGGTGGCAGTTTTAACACAAACCAGTCTTGTCATCTTGGAGGGGAGGACAATAACCCTTAATTCAAACCTGATTTTTTTAAAGAATGGAAGAGGTGGAGTAAGACGAATCAGGAATAGATTGAAAGGGACTAGACGAGGCTAGGGAAACATCCCCAGGGAAGGGTTAAGAGTAAAATCAGAGGTGAGGAGGATTCATGGGCAAGAGAGCCTTGTAAGTGATCATTATAAAATGTTTCCTTTCCTTGACCTCATCTAAAGGTGGTACTTTGGAAAACTTGGCCGGAAAGATGCTGAGCGACAGCTTTTGTCCTTTGGAAACCCGAGAGGCACCTTTCTTATCCGTGAAAGTGAGACCACCAAAGGTGAGAGAGCATTGAGGAAGCTGGCTAGTCGTTCAAGTCTGCAGATCAGTCCAGGGGATGAAAGGCTCATCTCTGCCTATAAGGCTCTTTAATAGATGTCCTCCCTGCCTTCAGGTTTCCCTCCAGGCTGTAGGACTACAGAGGCTCAGGGTCGAGCCCTTCCTGCTGAAACGGGCCAGGGTGGCTTCACTCCTGCGGCACACAGGACCATAGGATTTTCAGAAATCCTTCAGAATTATGCATTTTTTAAACACTTAGTTCCTCGGGTGCCAATCTCACAGGTCATTTTGCTTCTCTTTTGTTTTTTTTTGTAACTGAGGACTGCTCTTTCTCCAATGCTTGGCCATGTAGAGCCACAGGAGGAGCTGGGCCAAGGGAAAGAAGCCAAGGCCTCCTAGTTCCAGGGCCTACCAGGCACTAATCCTCTGCCCCTCTGAAAAGCACTGTGAAGCAGAAATAGGTGTTCACTTCTGAGGACTCGTCCTTGATTTCTGTAGTGCACACTGCCCCAGCCTCAGTGACACGCCATGGGGAATAGAGGCCGGCGGCAATCTCAGGCTGAGCCTGCTTCTCAGCTGGGGGTAGGTGGGGGTGGTTTCTGCACCACAGTAAACGGCATGGGGTACTGAACAGCAGTGCAGAGAGAATCCAGGAGGCTTTCATTCTCAAGGGCAGTGTCCCTTTTCTGCCTTCTGACATTTGCAGGGAAGATATGTTTTCTCCTTATGTTACTGAGTGGAAGTGTGTGTGGTGTCTGTGTGTCTCCCTGCTCTTGATAATTATTAATCAGATAGTCTAGTAAATGGGGCCTAAGAAACAAATGAGTACTCAAAACGATTGGCGCTGCTAATGATTCATGTATTTGCCAGGTGCCTATTCACTTTCTATCCGCGACTGGGATGATATGAAAGGAGACCACGTCAAACATTATAAAATTCGCAAACTTGACAATGGTGGGTACTACATTACCACCCGGGCCCAGTTTGAAACACTTCAGCAGCTTGTACAGCACTACTCAGGTAACCTTAATTCCAACTAGCTAGTGACCATTTGGACCCTGGAGGGGGAGGGGTGGAACAGAGCAGGAAAGGGGGAAGGCAGGGGACAGGTACCAATGCAAACAAAGCAAAACACTTTTCCCCGTTAGCCCTTCAAAGTGGGGTGTGGCTGAATAGGTTCTTTTGGTATTTTCCTACCAGTTATCATTAGTTTCATTTGTATGCCGAAATGTCATTCCCCAAGTGGAAGCAGTAGGTTAAATCCTCAAGTTACCATCTTATCCCGTCATGTATACTCCAGTGGATAGTTCCAGACCATGAAGGGGGCAGTCTCTGGGCCAGGACTTTCACAGGGACCTGACAGGCTTGCTGTTACCACCACTTGACACTCAGCACTGTTGCAGGGAAGCCTGCACATGCGTTTCATTCATGATGCAATGAATTTTGCAGTCCACTTATCATGTCCTACTTCCCCACCAATACTTCTGTTCCCGAACTGGACTTAAACTGATATGACCAATAGCTCTTGGCTCTGTTACAGCTGTCATGTTAAATTAAACTTGTATATAGTCGGTCCATCTCTGTCCACACACCCAGGTGTCACCATTAGTTTGTTGTTCCTAGAAATGTATACTTGGTAGGTGCTCAGGTGTGTGATTTGTACATTTTATTAAAGAATCGGTCTAATGTACAAGTGCTAAAATGATTGCTTTCTCTCCTACTATACAATAGGTGCACACAGATGGCTGTAGATAGATATACATGTACACATATCTATATCCCATTATTACACCTCATACCTTTGTGTGACCTATGTGTATGCATACATATATTTTGTATTGTTCTTCAGGACAATGACAAAACCCCAAAGTAGTACATCATTTTATCTCAACTATTAATCTTTGCACATTCATTTTTAAAAGTACATACAATTTTTAGTTCTAAAAAAAAGTTATCTTTTGAAAATGGCAATAAAAAATGCCTGTCTATTGATCCTGGGCACCAGTGAGTAAGAATTAGTGACAGCTTGACAGACTATTTGATTAGGGCATTGGGTAGCTTTCATTTAGGTGGATTCTAGTGAAATATTTGGCAGAATATATTCTGAGTTGAGTAATGTGCTTAAAATGTCTGTACGGATTTTCAAATGCTGAAACACATTTCGTCACGGCCAGACACCAGCAGCGTCCCAGGATTTTGATCATTTGAGAATACTGTTGGAAAGGGCACCTTGATAACACTGTAAAGGTGTAAAGAAACAAGGGAGATGAAGAGCAACAGACATTTCTAATATCAAAAAAAACCCATCTCAAGTTAGATTTGTTTTTACATTGGCTTTTCCTCTTCCCACTTTCTCTCTCACACGATAAAATGCCTTTGAAATATTGACACATAAATAATTTTCTGCCTAAACATCTCAGAACCTGATTCTATTTAAAAGAAAGGACTGGAAAGCAGTTAACAGTGGTTCCTGGAGAAAAGGCAACAGCAGGGCCTTCAGTCCCCTGGATCCGGGCGCCCCAGGGGCTGTGGTCAGGCAGGTTCTCGGCAGTTTGTCACGGCCCTGATTCCTTGTTCTTCGCTACCTTTTCTTACCTGCCTGATGTTTACCTTGGCATTTCAGCATTTTCCCTTTACCACTGCTAGATGTTCAAAGGCATATTCTTTACAAAAGAGAGAGAAAGAAGAAAAGAAAAAGGAAAAACAACCTCCAAATAACCTGAAGTGGTAACTTCTTTTTCCATTGTTTTTCATAGGAATTAGAGTTCTTTCACATCCCGAGTTTCTGCAGATTTTAGTTTCCATTCTTTCTGCTTTCAAACCAGACTCCTGAATTAGACATCAGAGATTATTTTTTAGTGGAAATACCAAAGTAGCAAGAGTATCAAACTAGTAGAATAATCAGTTAAAATGCCAAAGAAATAACTACAGAAATGTAACCTCTTTTCCCTGCCAGGCATAATCTTCAGCCCTAGTTTATAACAGTGTGATGTTCAGTAGAAGAATCCTGTATTAAAGTTACAATTTTAAATACATTCATACCAAAAAGAGTCCCTAAGCCCTTGTAGAGGGGAGAAGAGTCATGCTGACATAGTCCATCTGTATCTTTAGGTCAGTGGGGGCCTTTTTAGGGTTCCAGAAGGTATGTTATGAGCACATTGGGCTGAAAACAATTTTCTTACTTAGTGAGTTTAGAAACCAACACGATCTACATCTGTACATATGTAAAACTATATTACACCTGGGACTCTGAGTAGTTCAGATTTTAAATGTCCTCTGTTCTACCTCCAATGACCCTATTTCAGCATGTGGCGTTTCATGTTTTCCAAGATGTGTGTGTTTTCTGCCAGGTAGCACTGTTTTGAGTAACGCTGTGCACTCCACTCCCTGGTTTGTGCCCCTGTGAAGTGTTGTTTCATTCTTCTGCTTTTCTCTCCCTCTGCCACTGTCCCGCTCCATCAGAGAGAGCTGCAGGTCTCTGCTGCCGCCTAGTCGTTCCCTGTCACAAAGGAATGCCAAGGCTTACCGATCTGTCTGTCAAAACCAAAGATGTCTGGGAAATCCCTCGAGAGTCCCTGCAGTTGATCAAGAGACTGGGAAATGGGCAGTTTGGGGAAGTGTGGATGGGTATGCCAAGACTCAGTTACTCTATTACTAGCTTTCTCGTTTGGGAAGTCCCAAACATCAAAGATGGAAGGTGACTATAAAGAGTTTATGAACAGTAGGAAAGCTTTAATTATCAGTACTGGGGGAATTATAATTTTGATTTTTTATTTTGGACTTCAAGAATTTCTAGAAAAGAGCTACTAAGAGTCCACAATTGGCAAATGGCTCAAATTATCCTCTTATGAGTCTCAATCCATAAACTAGTAAATAGTACAAGGACTGTTCCAGCCTGCCCCAAATGCCTTGCCCTTCGTTTCCAACCACAGATGTTCATTTGGTGAACTCAGTATTGCCCTAGGGTACATCACCTTCCATCTTTCCTAGTGCATGCATGATTATGGATTATAAGGACTGTTTTCTTTATTAATTCCCTCTCCTGTAGAGAAAGCTGATGGTTTATGTTTTAACTTAACTGTGATTGCATCGAGTTGTACCCCACAAACTTCTGGACTAGCTAAAGATGCCTGGGAAGTTGCACGTGATTCATTGTTTCTGGAGAAGAAGCTGGGTCAGGGGTGTTTCGCTGAAGTGTGGCTTGGTAAGGCAGAGGGCTGCATCTCAAAGCCAACTAAAAGGATGGTTTTAAATAAAAACAAATGCACAGCCATTGGGACCAAGACACTTAACCTGGATAGCTAGACAGACACAGGCCAGCCAGATTTTCAGAGTAAAACGTTAACTGGCTATACTCTCTGTCCTACAACATGTGGTTAAGTAAGGCACGCATAGAACAGGAAACCGATGCTATAAGAATCTGGTGTTTTCCTCTTCCTAACACACAGGAAGGTAAGATGCTACAGATGACACTGTAGGGAGACACCATGGGCTTCTTTGCTCTGTGGGCCTGGGTTTGAATCTTTACTAGCTGACTAACCATGGGTGAGGAGGGGCTTATTTAACCTTTTTGAGCCTCAGTTTCCTCATCTGTAGAATTGAAATGATACCTACTTCATAGGTTCATTTTGAGGATTACATGAGATAGTATGTGAGAATCCCTGGCAACATAGTGCTCAGTAGACAAACATACTCCTCCTAATTGGGCAGTCATGTCATTGATAAGGGTGACTGCACTGGGCCCTTCTCACTGCTTTAGGACTTAGGCCCCACACAAAGCATCTGTCAGTAAGAAAGTCTTGGTGCTTATGGAACCCTCCTTCTCCCTTTCTTAGATTCAACTAAAAACAGTACAGGTAGGTACCTATGATTGCATGTAGCTGTAGGTGTTCAGGTGTACTCTGCATTACAAGACCTGATACAATTAAAGCACTTGGAATAGAGCCTGGCAATGAGTTAAGTACCACAGAGAGAGATGCTCAGACATACACATGTGTGTGCATGTGTGTGTGAGGTAGATTTACATATGTATGTGTGTGCATGCAAGCTACACATCCGTGTGTGTGTGTGTAAGCTACTCTAAGTATTGCTGTTACTATTTTCCAGAGTCCACATTATTGTGTCCCTCTCTCTGGATTTTAACTCAAATATTGTAAAATATGTTCATATGGCCTCTCCCTCATCTGCCCAATTTATAATTGAAGTTGTGGGTCCTAAGTATTTTAGACCAGTCACACAATCAGGAAGAATTAGACCCTATATAAAAATTTATTTTCAAACTTTATAATTATAAATTTTTAATTATTATACATATTAAGAATTTGCTTCCCACTGAACATAAGACATCTGGAGGATCAAGGTGGAAGGCCAGTGTAAGTAGCCAGGGTTCTATTAGGGAGGTCCCTATTTAAAATTTTGGAGTGCTAAGATTCTAATAGCAAAGACAGACTGCTTGCAAATTGTCATATTTCCCATTTATATTGAGTGGTCAGATATTTTATAAGATTTTGGATGAACTCTTCTTTAAGCCACTTGCTCTTTCATAATTTTATTTGTAGGTTGCATGTTGAAATTACATGAACCATGTTTTTAACAGGGTAACAAAAGTTACTCCAATTTACAGAATTTTTTATTTCTAAAATCAGTTATATTAAATACAAAAATCTTAATTTAAATCAGCCTTCTTTTCCAAATAGAAAATAATGTAATCTTAGCAAATTTTTCTGTTCCCCTTATAGTTTTAATTCATAGTTGTAGAACTAATGGAATGCACACAGAACCTAGATTTTTTTTTAACTGGGGACTGAAATAGACTTGAAAGAGAATCCAGTTCCATTTCTATATTTTACAGATGAGGTAACTGATGATGATTAACCAGGCCTGCCTCTAGACCTTCTGATTTTTTTTTAACATGTTGAGCTTAAATACTTCGTTTCCTCTTAACTTGTAATTTGTCCAGGGTGACTGATGGGAGACACTGTTCTGGCTGTGTCTGGCTGCCAGTACACCTGAGTGACGTATGGGCAGGCAGACTGAAGCTCTTGCCAAGCTTTCCAGCATCCTTACAGTCTTACTCATCTGTCAGCTGTCCGAGGCTCAGTCAAGTAGCTCACCCATTACAGGCAACTGAAAATCTAGAAGTAATTTCCAGACATCCTCGGGTGCTGCCATGTGTTTTTAGGTGGGCACACCCTATAAAATGGAACTTAATCTAATTCTTTCCATGCTCACTCTGCCGGCTAAGGGATGGCTGTCGGATGGTCAGAACCTCTTTAATCCCCAGACTTTCGTCCTTGTAAATACATGTGCAGAGCTTGGTACAAATTTGTAATCACTGGCTGAGCCAGAAAAGGAAAGTGGTATATATCAAAATAAGAAAAAGTTAAAAGAATTGTAAACCATAATTTGGACGTAAGTCAACACATTTTTCCTGTTGAAAATACTTGACAGAGTCCTTACATTTGATAATCTTTATTCAACAACAAAAAAATTTAACTTAAAATCTAATTTTATGGAAATAAGTTGATTGAAAAAATATTTTTCCTCATCGTAAGAGAATCTTTAATTTGACTTAATATCGTGGGATGTCGCAGGTACCTGGAATGGAAACACAAAAGTAGCCATAAAGACTCTTAAGCCAGGCACCATGTCTCCTGAATCATTCCTCGAAGAGGCACAGATCATGAAGAAGCTGAAGCACGACAAGCTGGTCCAGCTGTACGCAGTGGTGTCCGAGGAGCCCATCTACATTGTCACCGAATATATGAATAAAGGTCGGGCGGGCCTCAGGGCTCCACCTTGCAGTGACCCACAGGGCCTCAGGGGGAGGGAAATGGGGCTGCCTTGTACCTAGTTTCTGCATGAGACAAGCGTTCCTGTCAGGAGCACAGACTGTGCTCAGTAAGGAAAAACAGTTTTAAAGCAGACTGTGACCTTGAGTTTCCCCCGGATCCTTGTGAAATACAGTACCTATGCATGCTGCACATGTCAGGAGTTCCAACTCCTCTCTCTAATTAAAACACTCATTTTTAATAGCAGGGGTGATACAGAGAGCTAATGGTAGTTTGCTGTTATTTTGAGTGCTGTAGCTTGTGTTAAGTTTCCTTTTTGCCAGGCTGAACAGTTGATATCAGACACTGATCCTTGAGGTAAGGTTAGTCCCCATCATTTCAACATCATTTTTTTTCAGCTGACGTTTTTTAAGCATGAGATAAAGAAAGACATGCTTTTGAAAAGCACATTTTATTCTCATTCTCTCTGTCTGTCTCTGTTCTTCTCTTTCTAATAAGCCAAAGATTACTCTGTTTTGGAAAAATAGATGAACCAAACAAGAAACAGCCTTGCAAGGCAGTGCCTTGTACCAGGACACCAGTGCAGTTGCCCTTCCACATTCCTCCTTTTAATTTGGAATGTTTCCTGGCAGCTTATTTGTCCTTTGTATCCAGGGTTATTTGGTAAATAACTGTTGATTAAAGCACAAAATATCCCAGTGACCATCGTGAAGCCTCCAGCCTCTGCACATAATTGTTTCAGCCTTGGAGTTAGTTCTGGTCGCCTGGGGCTATTATCACAGTGGCCCTGGAGCTCCAGCAATGCTGTTCCAGGTGTGTAAGGCCTGCCTGCCCATGATATCACAGGGGAGCTGCCCTGCCCTGTGACACTCTTTAGATAAGCTGGGGTTGTTCTCACACTTTTCTGCGTATCAGAATCACCTAACAGATCTCCAAATACAGGTTTCTGGGCCCAGCCTCCAGAGTCTGATTCCATAGGCCTGGGGTGGGGCCCAGGAATTTGCATTATTAGAAAGTTTCCCGGGAAGGTTGGGGGTGGGAGGTGCTGTTTCTGCTGGTCCCAGACCACATTTTGGGAGCACTCAGCTGGGCAGTATTTTCCCCACCTCAGTCCTTTGTGGAGGGCCTATGAGGGAATAAGACGGACATGGTGCAGCTCTTCGCAGGTTTTTCTTCGTGACATAAGGGAACTGAGTCCCATTTCCTCTAGTTTCATCAAATTTTTGCTGTCCTTAGAAAAGGAGTCACCATTGCTTATTTTACAACTGCTGCCTCCAATGCATAGTTTTTTTAATGCTTTTTTAATATAAATCTCTTTTTTTTAATTGATGGCATTATCCCATTCAATTACCTCATCGCTTCCAATAAGAAAACGAAATACAACCCTTTGTTGGGCATTTTCATCTTTCAAAGTAAATTGGAATGTTTTATGTTTGTTTCATAGGAAGTTTACTTGATTTCTTAAAAGATGGAGAAGGAAGAGCTCTGAAACTACCGAATCTTGTGGACATGGCAGCACAGGTAGGCCCTGTGGTGCACTGGTTCCTGCTGCAGGTCCCAGTACACGGAGCGCCATGTGGTGCCATAGCCGCATCCTGTTCCGTTGTCTCCACAGGTTGCTGCAGGAATGGCTTACATCGAGCGCATGAATTACATTCACAGAGATCTGCGATCGGCAAACATTCTAGTGGGAAATGGACTAATATGCAAGATTGCTGATTTTGGATTGGCCCGACTGATCGAAGACAACGAGTACACAGCAAGACAAGGTGAGCGCTTGAACAATCACACCCTGTAGAGCAGACATGCACTGCACACCCTTCCTCCCCACCCTTCCCTTCCTCCAGAAAATGTTTGAAATACCATTCTTCAGCTGGGTTTTTTCTTCTTGATCTGGCAAGAACCTGACAGCTGTGCAGATGGGAGACGGTTGTAGGATAGACCTCTTAGGGATGGATCAGCTGTTGCTTTCTGTTGGATGAATGTCCACAGATGTGGTCCCCCTGGCTCATGCTGCCCTCCTCACAGTGCCCAGTTCTTGGACATTTTGCCATTGGAGAAAGGGCTGAGGAAGGCCAAGAAATCAGTCAAGCAGTAGCTCATCACTCCATCAAAGTCTCAGCAAAAAACAGAAGGCATGCTCACTGGAGAATTTAACAAAGGAGTTACTTGCAAAGGTATGGGCAGGGTTTAGGAAAACCCACAGAGCATGATGCAGTACCCTAGAGCAATGGACCCAGACATGAAGGGCCAGGGGTGGGAGCGGGCACCAGAACTAAGAGTGCGCAGCTGTCCCAGAGGCGACCTTTGGGAGAGACAGCAGGGCTGAATCTGGAGGACTTGTTCTGAGCTCACACTTTGGTCCTCCTCCAGACCTCTTACCAAAACCAGCTAGAGGCCAGAGGAGCCCATCACTGAGTCTGGATGGGCCCCGAGCAAGAAGAGTAGAAGGGGATTTAGAGGGAGGATGGAAGACAACAACATAGTCACTCCTGTCTTCATCTCCCTCCTTCACACCCTCTTTGACGATGTATAGGAATAGCCTCTAGATAAAGTGCATCCCACACCAGCAGCCACTCCAGTGATGCAGCTTTTCATGCCTGTAGAGCACACACAACAGCGGGGCCTGCTGGTTTGTTTTCTCTTTCAGATCTTCACCTCACGACTAGCAGATAAATGTCAGAATTAAGTGTCCTGTTGGCGATTGAACATAGGCCCCTCGTGTAGAATATAAACGCGAAGGAAGGGGGTAGCCTTCACTGACATTTTTAAATATAGCCTAGTCATCCTGAGCAGGGACTGGGACATGCTGCAGGGAAGTGTTCTCTGGAATCTCATTCTATTTTCTTTCTCATTCTTCCATTTCATGCCAATTCTTCCTCCTTTTATCATTCTCGGTGGTCTCAAGTGGTGAGGAAAAGGTTAGACTAAGCCCCTGGCTCCCATAGATACTGTCAGAATGCTAAATCACGAGTTGGTCAGATAGCTCGGCTATTTGAACTTCCAACAAACTTCCAACACGTAGCAGTTCTTGTCCTGGAGCCAAATGCGCACACAACATGCATGCCTGGCCTGCATCACATGCACACACACCAGTGCAGGCCAGATGGCATACCGTGTCTGGTCAGAGGCACAGGGAGTCCAGAGAGAGATGTGGATGTGGTTCTGAATCAGGGTGACCTGAGAGACTCTGGTGTGTCACTGGGCTGAGCCTTGGCCTCACAGAATTTACCCCGAGGCAAAGCTGTCAAGTCCCAGCTCTCCAATGCAAGGGGAGGGGTGGTGCAGGTTGAGAGACATGAATGTTTGGTTTAGGAAGGGGTGTGATTGGAGTTAGCCTGGGCAGTTGGTCAATTGGGTGAGCATCTTCTGTTTGTGAAGAGTCCTGGTGATGGAGGGAGTGGTTCAGGAGTTGTTTCTCCCCCTGGACCAGAGACCCTATAGAAGTTGTGGTTAACAACCTTGAACCATCTGTGAGCAAGAAGGGGCAGGGGTATTGTTGACAGGGCCTGGATATTTAGTTTATGGTATGAGATCCCTCTGGCTGTGGCCCTGGGGTTGCATATGAGGATCCCCTCATGGAGTTCCCCTTGCAGCATGTCACTGCTGTGGAGCAGGGCCAGGGCCACCCTCAGCCCTGGCCACCAAGTCCCGCCTTCCTCCCCAGGTCACTGTCCAACAGCCTTTCTGGTGACCCCCTCACCTCCACCTTCCCAGATGCTGTCGTGACACCTTCCAGAGGGTCAGCTTCATACCTTCTGTACTGCATTTCCTTCACTTAATTTCCAAATAGAGGAAATTTCCCACCCTTCCCTCTTAAACTCTTGTCTTCTCTTCCCTTTCACAAGTGTCTTCAGATCTGTGCCAAATAATGGAAAGTGATAAGTAAGGAGAATCTAATGAACCGGAGCTGAACTATGGGACAAGCGGTGGGGCCCCAGGATTTGCAAGGAGACTAAAAGAAACACTGTCCTGCCACAGAGGGCAGGAGGGAGCAGGGGCATTCACAGGACACCCCCGGGTGCCAGGCCTGTGTGGGCACTTGTGAGGCGTGGGGAGGAGAACAGCAGCCTCAAAGGGCTAGGAAACTTGCACAGAGTCCCACGGCTAGAGGAGGGCAGAGGAGGATCTGAGCACGAGTACTGCTGGCCCCATCTGCTGCTTACACTGTACTGACCACCTCTCGCCAAGACAGCAATTGGGAGGAGGGAGGAAAAACAGAGATGATTCATAAGTCCCTTTCCCATTATTTTATGGTAAAGCTTTGAAAGAGCATGTTCAAGTGCACATATGTGAGAGAGTTTGGGAGGACCTTCATTTTCTAGCTCTAGGAGACAACCTGGCTGCTAATAAAACTCCTCTGGAGGTCCATCTTGTCTCAGCCTTTTTATGAGGCAAGGAAAGAGCTGGTGTGCTCTGCAGGTGGAGTGCATTCTGCATGCTGAAGTTTCTGCTGGAGATCAGTCAGCCCCTCCAGACAGCTGGCCCGTGTGCCTGATGGTATTTGCAGGCCGGGTTTCATGATGCCCACAGGCCTCTGCACCTTGATTATGGAAATGTGGCCAGTGTGCAGAAGCACGTGCCAAACACAGGTACTTTAGGACTGTGAGTGGCAGTCCTTTTTCAACTTAGTGTAGAGTTCCCCATCTAAGGGCACACAGGGAGGTCTTCTGCCCCCCCTTTTGAGGTGGCATCTCCCAGGGCACGAGCAGAATTGGGATTTGGCCCTGTGTCCCTTTTCTCCCCACTGGACTGAGCACAGAAGCCTGTGAGGCTGGTCTCCTGCCAACAGCAACAGAAAATCAGCATTGCTCACCTCCCTCAGTTACAGCAGGTACATCTTCTCTAGTCATAAACTCTTTGCTAAGTTCTGTCCAGTCAGGGTCTCAAAGTGATGCCAACCTTGAACGGGACTTGCCAGCAGATTGATATCAGGAAGCCTAAGACTGCCCCAGGGCCATCAGCAAGCATGAGGAGGAACACGCAGGAGCTTCTCTGACATCAGATGGAGCCAGATGTGAAATGCAGCTCTATCACCTAGCGGCTCTGGGGCCTCGAACAAGTTAATTAACATTCCCACACCTCAGTTTGCTTATCTGTGCAATGGAAATACGTTCTACTTGCTTTATGCTTTAATTTTTGCAAAGTGGAACAATACATGCAAAGTGTTTAAGTGGCCAGCACAAAGTGAGCAATGAGTAAAAACACACTTGTTATTTTGTTGCACGCGAGACTGACTGACTGGGAGCAAAGAGATGCAGGAACGGACTGTGGACACAGTGGAGAGGCCCCAGCACCACTTGGGAAGGGAGAGAGGGAGCACAGGTGTTCCCAACGGAGTCACATGAAAATTAATCACAGGAAAGGAGCTGCCCGCAGATGTGATCAGTCGGGAAGGTGATCTTAGTTTCAGAGAAAGGGGCTGAGCTTAGCTGGTTTGGGGTCTGCTGAGCTAGAAGTGGTTACAGTGCGCATGCAAGCGCAGTGAAGCCCAGAGAGGTCAGTCAGGTGCCCTTGCTATCCCCACTTCCCAGGTTCTGACCTCCTAGCCCGTCACCTCCACACTTCCTGCACCTTCCACCCCAGCCATCCAGGGCTGCCCCCAGCCCAGGCTATGAGGCCTCGCATGCCCACACCACACTGTCTCCTGTGAGCACCAGGGTGGGGTCTGTCCCCAAGCCTGGCTTCCAGACTCACAGCCACTCCAGCCTCAGTTCCATCAAAGCTCACTCACACAGACAGGAAGCAGTGGGAGGACTCTTGGCAGACTCTAGTTTTTTTCTTTCCAAGCTTCCAGAACTCGGTGCTGACTGATGTTGAGTTAAATATAAGCTCAGGTAGACCTGGCTTATGTGGAAGAATGACTTGCTTTCTTGGACACTTTATTTTTTATTAAGCCATCATATACTACAACAAAATGAGTGAATCTGAGGTGTCTGACTCAGTAGGCTTTTACCCCCAGATGACAATATAGAACAGTGCCTGCACCTGCAAAGACGTCCTCATCCCCCTTCCAGTAGTAACCTCCCTCTGAAGTCGCCACCATGTCTACAGCTGTCACTGCAGACTCATTGTGCCTGCAGCTGAACTTCACATAACAAGCCTCATTGCATCCTCTGTCAGGTCTGGCATCTTTCCCATCATTATGTCTGTGAGATGCATCCAGGTGGCTACATGTAAGAGTAGATCTTCCCTCTCCATTGATGAGTATTCCGTGGTTCAGATACATCTGTTTAACCTATTGCACTGGTGTTCCTGTTTGCACTCTCATGAGTTAAGCTGCTGTGGCAGTGGGCGTGCATCCTCCTGTCGCCTGTATTGCCCAGAAGTGCGACCATTAGTTGTCGAGCAAGCCCATGGCTCATGTGGGCAGATGCTGCCCCGCACTTCACAGGCCCGTCTGCAGAGGCAGGGTGTGCTGTCGCTGCATCATGTGCCAGCGCAGGGCTCCCCTCCAGGCTGCTGAGGTGGCCCCACAAGCCAGAGGGTCTGCCTTGGGGCTTAGGCCTGGGTTGGGACTGAACTGTTAGGAGCCTCAGCTTAAGCATCTGTAGAACAGAGATAATGAAAGTAATTGCCTTACATAACTAGTGTGAGAATTCAATGGGCTGTCTATAAAAGCTCTCTGAAGGTTGTAAAATATAAAAACCATTCTTATTACCTGAACTTTTTGCATTTGATGTATATTTTTCTTGAAAAGGTTATTATATAAACACGTTTTTTAAAGACTATTAGTAATCAATGAAGAATTCACCTTTTAAGAGAAGAAAAATACTATTTCATTATCTAGCAGCCGCAGTCACCCTTTGTATGGCCTACATGCCCCAGGGCCCATGGACCCTGAACTCAGCCAGGGGCCAGCAGTTTAGCCCATCCTCTCCAGAAAACTTCCCTTTCCTCGCATTTGCCTTCTCCTGGGAGCCTTCCCCACCCCTGGGCTGCCTCGTGCAGTCATGTTACCAGTGAGCATGTGGTGGGCACTCCCACAGCACAGCTGATGCTGACGCACATGCGCACTTGCAGGGGCACCACTGTGGCCGTTCTCCAGCGTGTCTGTGAACACAGTGTTACTGCTTCTCCATAGAGGTGATGTGGCCTGAAGCTCAGCACAGAGCACATAGTAGGTGTTGAATAAATATTGGCAGCAGTGGAAATAGCCAAACTGCTGTCAACTTCCCACTCTTCCCAGACATTCTGACGGGGTCTGAGCAGTGTGCACGGCTCTCTGGGACTGATAGAGCGGTGACCGTAGGACTCTCCAGAAAGGATTGCTTGCTCCCCCAGTATTCCCTGCACACCCCATGACTGTCTTTGGGGTAAGGGGAAGCACAGGAGCTTTGGAGCTAGATAAGCTGTGCTCAGATTCTGACTCCGCCGTCTCCTGGCTGTGGATTTTGCATAAGCTGTAGCCTCATGGAGCCTCAGCTTTCTCATCGCAAAGTAGGGCTGGTGTCAGTTACCTTTCAAATAGTTGCGAAGCTTAGAAGGCAGCTGGCAGAAGCTGCTCATCCTGTTCACTCCTTCCCACTCCTCCTGGCAGCTAAACTTTGTCTTTTTGGTTAGGCAGACCTCTTTCTTTCTTCACAGGCACACATGCACACACACCTCCTCTCAAGGTGGCAGGGGTTGGATTGCTTAAGACCACGGCCCATGACACCAGATTATGTTGTTGTGAATCCTAGCATCTCTGACAATTATCTGTGAGACTTTGGACAAGTTACTTTACCTCCCTGAGCCTGTTTCCTCCTCTGTAAACAGGAATAAGAACAGCTCTCTACCCCATGGAATTGTTCACGGAGTAGCCACACAGCACTTAGACAGAGCAGATGCCGAACTGATAGATGTCTAGTAGAGTGATGTCGCTGCACTTCGTCCACAAGGCAGCAAGGCTGTCTCCCTGTCCCTCCCTCTCACAGACACACCACCTCCCAGGTCCTTCCTGACCCACTCCCAGCAGGATCCTGCACAGAGGACCCGTCTGTTTGACCCTCTGCTCTCTTGATTGGAAGCATCGTGAAGAGTTGCTCTGCATTTGGGGTTTGTTTGGGGTTTTTTATAAAGACAGGATCATTGTTGAGGAAGCAAATGTCATGGCAGTTTAATCTGTAGATTTTTGGAATAAGTGAAGAAATGGGGGTCTGGAGGACCTTGTGTAGGACCTGCTGTAAATTTAGGTTCATGTATTAAATAGAAGAAAAATATGTCTGTTCAGATGGTCCCAGTATTGAGGGTTTAAGTTGTCTAGATTATTATCTGGAGGAAAATTCACATATAAATTAGACTGTTGAAGAATTCATAATTGTTGCAGTTTTCACGTTAATTTATTTCATGTTAAAAAACTGTTACTGTGTAAATTAACACATTCTTTCATGGAGAACATATTTTAGAAAGATGTTACTTTACTCTTCATGTGTTAGAAATTCCAGATGCCTGTCCTAACTAAATAGAATCAGATTTTGGACTCACAGCACACAGTAGCCATTCAACACAAACAAGCAGAGAGCCAGGTTGCCAGACAAACTCAGAAGAGAACCCATGTTTCTTTCAGATTTTGAATTTCACGACTGAGAACTTTGAGTCCAGTTCCTGCCCTTCCTTTGTATTGGGATGACTGGGGATTATCCGCCTCAGAGCGCCAGCTTTCCAGCTCCAGGGCCTCTGCAGACTGTCAGTCAGCTGCCTCCCAGGCCCCTGTGACCCAGTGGCAGACCAAGGCTGGGCTCGCTGTGAGATGCCCTCCCTCCGCACCCTTGTCCTCTGTGAACAGCACTGCAGTTCGTACAATGTGAGCTGCGGCCTCAACGGCAAATGTCAGGGGATGGGGGAGAAAACCCTTTTAATTATCCGGTTGATTCTAATGCTTCCCACAGGAGAGGCAGAGCACTGGCAGCAAAACGCATGCTCCTCTCCAGGGCAGCCACTACTGTGAGCGCTGAGCAGGAGGCCACACTGCGCCCAGCCAGGGCGGATGTATGTGGGCGGCCTGGTGAGAGCCCAGGAGCTTGCCCGCAGAACACCGGGACCAGGCCTGGCTCCAACCAAGCCACCCAGGTCCTGAGTGTGATGCTCCTGGCACTAGGCAGACAGGTACCTTGGCTTATATTCCACCGCCTACAGCCCTGGGCTTCCCTGGGCACTAATGCTGTGTTACCTGCTGGGCCAGGCTAGGGGCAGGAGTGGCAGGTGGACTGCCAGGGAGAGGGAGGCTGACTGTTCAGACCATCCATATCCTTCATAGAGGGGATGTGCGGACAGATGGAGGTGAAGAAGCTGTAACTCACCCTCGTGGCCCCAGTCTCTCTCTCAGGGTTAAACCTGTGTGTGGGCAGCATTGGACTCGTCTCTTCGCTCCCATAGCTGGGCCACCCCCTGACTCTTCCCAGAGGAAGCAGCTGAGCTGCCCAAGCCCTGGCTGCTGAGCGCCCGCAGTCTGAACCTTCCTTCCATCTGCACTGGGCATCACATTTTGTATTCTGTGTGGGTCTCTCCCCTTTGTGCTGCCTTGGGCAGAACTGTGCGTAGTTGGTTCTGAATGGTCAAAAGCAAGCCTGGGGCTGTGCACCCCACGTTTAATAATCAGCAAGGAGGAAGCAGATACAGTCGCCCTCTGTGGTTTTAAAGTGTGTGAGTAGGCTCTGCAGACTGCCATCAAACATCAGAAATGTCGCTTGACTGCCTTGTCTCACTTTGCTGTCAGAAGGGGCCCTGCATTTGCTCCATCTGATCTGGATAATCAGGGAAGGCAGTGCACCCAAAAGCTGCCTCACCCTCCACCTCTCCCAGCCAAGGGAGGGTCCCCAGCAGCAATGGGCTGGTCTCCCTTAGGGCACAGGCACTGTTGGGGCAGTTAGAAAAGGCACCCCTGCAGTTACTGTCTATGTCCTCTCTTCCTTTGATTTCTTCCCGACTCCCAGCCATGCAGGCAGCATGGCCACCAGCTGTTCCCCTGCTTCCTCACATACTTTGTGACATGATGTCTGAGGACCCAGGCCCACTGCCCCTTCTGGGGGCAGCTGGACTCTCGAAACAAGAACTCAAGAATCTGGTTTGTATATTGAGCTGCATCCCAGACATCTGTTTACTACTTAGGTCTGAGTTCCAACACCCTGAACAGCATATTCGCCACACACAACTTTCTTGCCCTTTATTCTGGATGACAGCCCCAAAGGTAAAACCCATCCTCCTGGGCTGTGAGCCAGAGTGTTATTCTGATATTGCCTCTCTCTCGGCTCGTGGAAAGCTGGAAGGAGTTGGGGTTACTCAGAGCTTTGGTGCTCTAGACAGCAAACAGCTGGTTCCTCCTTCCCTGGTTCCACCCAAGATAACCCTTAACCCAGCCTCCCCACCCCCATACCATTTTCATTTCAGGCCTCAAGACATCCCAGGTTGTTGGGAGGAGGGAGATGGGCAAAGGCAAGCCATTCAGAGCCCTCCCCTCCCCTTCCAGCCCCCCGCAAGTTCGCAAGAGAAATGTCAGCTCCCCCTTTCTGCTTTCTGCTCTCCTCCATGCGAGGCCCTGCTGCCCACCACCCACCCCCCCACCACCACCCCCGGAGTTTGCCTCCCTGTCTGGCCTTCCTGCAAGACAGGAGGCCCAGTGCCTTGGCTCCAGCCTCATCCCCATCTTTCCCTGTGGCTGGCTTTGCCCCACTCAGTCCTCTAGTTGTCCCGACAGGTTTTTAATACCCAGTAACAAACAGACCTTCTACCCCTTCTCTGTCTGGTCGTCAGTTTGGTGCTCCCCTTGACACTTTGCTCACCCCTCTCCCAGCCTGGATATCCTTCTGTGGATTCAGCTGCACCAGACTTGTTCGCTCCAGGCCTAGCTGATGAGCCTTCGTCTTGCACTGTGCAGGCCCTGCCCCAGCCCTTGGTTCTTGTCTTCCTTGACCAGACTTGTTTCTCCTACAGCCACATACCTGGTGGGACAGCACCCTTCCTCACTTCTGTGTCCTTCCTTCTCAAGCTCCCTGCTCACTGTTACGCATTTCAGGTGGAATAGCATCTCAATTTATTATACCATTTATTTGTCATTTATTTTTATTTTTTAAATGTGCTAGAACCTTATGAACTTAAGGTAGAAATTTCATCAGAATGTGTCACCAGGAATGTCTGGAAAACTCACAGTTTGGGAAATTCAGAAGTCATTCCCATGGCCCAGTGTGAAAATTCTGAGATTTGCTTTGCCAGGTTTTATTGGGTTTGAAATTTGTTTGAATAACCAGAGTCCAGGTCAGGTCAGCCATGACTTTCCCTCTGTCACTGGACACCCTGCCCTGGTCCTGCCCTGTCACACACATCCCACCCCTGGGGTCAGCTTCCTGTTTGAGGCCACATTTATGATTTCCTCCACTCTGCAGGGCAACTTCACAGTGTAGCCCTGTGCGCTGTGGAGTGTCGGATGTAGTAATCAACAGACCCTGTGGCTTCATAACTGCCAAGGAGCGTCCACTGCAGAAGCCAGTGCTTCTCCTCCCTGAGGACGCTGTCGGCACGGCTTGGCTTTCTTGGCAGACGGACCTGGCTGCTTTTATGCTGCACCAGCTCTGCCCTCTCCACCTTGGCCCAGGTTTTAGCCTGAGGAGATATTTTCTGAGGCAGGGCTGTAGAATTGGCTTGGTCACGATGTGGGGAGGCTTGACAGCCCAGCTCTCTAAGAGTCAGCAGTGTGAGCAGGGCCCCCCCAGGGCCAAGCTGGCCCAGGAAGAACCTTGGGTCACACTGCAGCATCTGTGTGCACCTCTTCCCAGAGCCCCATTCCCTGTCCCCATCCTCATTCCCTCCCCTGAGAACATCTTCCTAAAGCCAGCGTCACAGGTTAGCTCTCTGTTGGGCTTGACTGTGGACTCTGTGTCCCCAGCTCCCTGGAAAGTCCTAGGGCAGGAGGTGAGCCTTGCGTGGTTTTGTCCCCACTGTGCTGGCAACCAGCTGGATGCTCCTTGAATTCTCAGTGATTGATTGATGAGTGTACTGGGTTTTCTTCATCCTCTTTCCCTCTGAAGTTTGGAGAGCTTTGGCTAACCTGGTACAGCTCAGTGCCTTTGCATTACTGTCAGAATGAAATAACAGCTGGTGTGTATTTAACTTTTCAGGGCCAGGTTCTGTGCTGACACCCTTACATAATTTATAATTCTCACAACCTTCCGAGGTTGCCATCGTCCCCGATGTACCAACAAGGAGACTGAGCTGAGGGAGGTTTAAATGGTCCTCCAGCAAATGCAAGGTGCAAGCCCAGACCTGCCTGACTCAGAGCCCTTTGCTAACCAAGTGCCTTAAGCTGTAGGCATTCCACAAGTGACTCTCCAGACCAGCCCAACCCACAGGTGGGCCTTTTGCATCGTCTCTGAAGAGCATGCTGCATGTTTCCTGGCTGACTTACAGACAGACACCCGGGGAGGAGGTAGGTTTGAGAACAAAATTCTTTGCCATCTTCATGTGACATTTGAAATGCCACTGCCATCATTTTGCATGAAAGTGAATACAGTACAGTGGGCAACGGTATTGAGCAAGAACTGTCACTTCTGGAGATGGGAGAAAATGGACTGCTTGGCCACCGGGGACCTTCATTAGCCGGCATAGAGCCTGGGTTGGGATGAGCCACCGGACTTAAAGCTGGTAATCCTGTTATCACTTAAAAACTGAGATTGTCCAGTCAGGCTGCCCTAGACTATGGATGACTTTATCGCTATAACCCTAAGGGTGAAGGTACTTAGTTACACTGCTAGATTGTCACTCTTTTCTTTGCTTGGTTTAATTAAATCTGTGTAAAGGAACAGGATTTCTTTGGCCATCAGGGCACTGGGCAAATGCTGAGCTGGCCCTACATCCAGTTAAGGCCCTTACAGAGTGGTTGCTGGTTAACCAACCTCAGGCAGAGTGCCCCAGAGGAATACGCACACGTCTCCAGCGTCCAGTCCTACTGAGGGATGGAACAGCACATGTAGAACTAGTAGAGGACGTGCTGGAGACATTGGCGTGGCAGCTTTGTGTGATGTGTTTAAGCACCTGATGTGGGAGCTGGGGCCCTACGGGTCAAACCCCAGCTCTGCCATCTCCACCAGTCCTTGGCATATCAATTTACCACCTCATGTTCAGGTTCCCATCTGGTATCTGCCTCCTACGTGTGAAGCTCTTGGCAAGCACTCAGCATGGGGTGGCTGCTGCTCTCCCGCATCAGACTGTTTATGGCACAGGTTCCAGGTGAACTGGGAGGCCTGAGGCTGGGTAACCACAGAGCACTTCATGAGGGGTGGGACTGAGCGGGGAGCAGGCCTTAGCTAAGGAGCTGGAAGGAGAGAAGGCATTTACAACAAGCTAATAAAAAGAAGTAAGTGGGGTGAGATCAAGTGCAGGGCATAGGTTATGGGGAAACACATTAGACCAGTTAACTGTTTGGAGCAGCCAGAAGCAAAGAAGAAAACCGGTGGGGGACTTGGACTAATGCAACAAGGAGCCCACTGCTGGGGGCAGGCATGATGAAGCTGAGGTTTAAAGGGACTAGTTGGAAGGACAGCGAGCTGAAGCCAGGGCACCGTGGCAGAAGGATGTACAGAGGAATAAGGACCCAGACCAAGTTTTAAGAGAACATAAATAGGAAAAGGCAAATCTGAGGGGCGTGTCAGGAGAGAGGCTTTCATGACGGGCTGATCCAGAGGTTTAAGGGGATGGAGAAGTCCAGCTGGCTCTCAGGTTTTCACATTGAAGCCTGGCAGAATGGTGATCTAAGCCCCAGAAAAGGGAGAGCAGAGAGGGACTCCTTTTTATAAGTCATTCATGTAGTAAAATTGTCCACCTAGTACAAGAATCTCCATTAAAATAAAATGTCTTACTCAATAGTAAGACACTTTGGTGAAAAATAAATTTAGATTTCTAGTTGCCGCATTTAAGATAAAGTAGGACACCACAGAGGCTTATTCCTTAGACATCTGCAAACCAAGAACCCAGACTTCAGATGAGAGACAAGCCCCAGCCCTACTGATACGGGGAAGGTGGGCAGGGTCATCAGCCGCAAGGGCGATTGTGCCCCAGGGGGTGAGGCCAGAGAAGAGTGCAACACAAGCCCTCTCAGGCACTTATAATCAGAGTGCCTGCAGCAGAGATGACAGAAATGTGTAAGAAGGAACATGAAGGGAAGAATAAACTCAGGAAAGGTACTTTGTTCGTTTCCCAGGGAAGTTCGAGCTTTTCCAGTGTTGGAGTCTGGTCAGTGTTACTCCTTTGTCCCTGAGCCTGTCAGTGATGTTCAGGTGTGGAGCGTGTGCTAATAAAACAGTGCAGATGTGGTGAGAGCCTCCAGGCACACAGGCGTGGTGGCAGGAGTGACTGCTGAAGCGCCATCCACCCAGCTGGTAGTCGCTGGTAGACACCTGCCGGCCTTGAGTGTCATGGTGCTTCCTCAGAGTTCTGAAAGTTCAGAGTGCTTTTCACATCCTGTCTCACCACGAATCATTCTCAAGGCAATGATGTGTTATTGTCCACATCTTAAAGACAAGGAGAAAGAGCAGGGTGGGACGCTGTCACACTGCTGCCCACGATTCCTGCGGCCCTCCTCACACTTAGGACGGAATCCAAAGTCCTTTGTGTGACTTGCACAGCCCCACAGTCTGTGTCCTTGTCGCCCTTCCTGTTATTCTTCACAGCACCTGACGCTGTCTGGCATATATAACGGCCACTTTTATGTATCTCCTTCCCAAACCAAGCTGCCAGCTCCATGAGATACAGTGCCGGCAGGGGGAAAACTCCAGAAATATTTATGGTAGGAAAAGTAAGACAACAAAACCAGCCCAGCAGTGGGCTTTGTACTGTTGTTTTGTGGACACACTTTGGTAACTGACTAAATCCTAACTTTCCTTTCTCCTTAACTCATGATTAACCTTATTTTGAATGAGAAGGATCAGAGCCCCTGAGGAAGAGCCAGGTGTCCAGTCCCGGCTATCATCCCAGTCTATTAAGAAAAGGATTGTCCTTTTGCTGTGAGCGCCCTCCAGCCACCTTGTCTGTCTGCTGATACAATCCCCCAGCTGCACCCCTGGTGAACTGGGTCCTGTCGGCACAGAGCAGTCTGGGGCTCTTCCACCTTTGACCGATTCATTCATCCCCAGACCGGATCCAAGCAGCTTCAGCTGACACTAAAAGCACAGTGTTTCCAGGTATCACTAAGCTTCATTAGTGTGACAGTTACATTTCTGCTGTGGTTGGCAGTCAGACCCTTAAAAGGGTGTCCAGATGGCGACACAGTGATGACCATCACGGAGGACAGGAAGACCCACCACAGAGCAGGGAGGGGTGGGGAACTGAACCCCACACAGACCCTGGTGGCTCAGCCCGGCACGGGTGGGCTGAGTGGCTGTCCAATCCCTCACTCACTGGTTCAGCTCCTCTCCATCTAGTTCCTTCTGTGCACAAGGCGCTGGCCTGAGTCCTGGAGATGTGGCTGCCATCCAGGAAGACAGGCTCTGCCCTCAAGGACGGTATCTGTGTATCTGTCAGTCTGTCGAGTGAGGGAGGGAGGGACGTACTTCAGATTATTAATATATTCCCTGCACTCAAATAGTAACAGTAGCAAAGAAGAAGACACTCTGTCCACACCAATCTAGGGAACCTACCCCGGTCTTAGTGCTCAGGCTAAAAGATTCCCTGTGCAAGTACCACTTCCACTAAGCACAGAGAAGGAGCAGGGGATAGCTGTGGGGTGGGGAATTGAATTGCAGCAAAGAGGGTGGCCTGTCCCTGGGCCCTGCAGCTGCAGGAGCAGTCAGAGGTCAGTGGAGAGTCCGATGGAGATGGGAGCAGGGGAGGAGAAGCTGGGGAAGTAGGGAGGAGGGAACAGTCTGTGCATGTGAGCCATTGTGGGTGTCCAGACAGGTGACAGAGGGAGTGGAGGTGGCAAGGGCTGGGGAAGGGACACCTTCAAGGGGCCATGTGGACGCAGCATGGAGGATGAGGCAGTGTGGCCAAAGATGGCTTAGAAAAGGTTGACTGAGCTCCTCCAGCAGGCTGTGCTGCTGTCTGAGTGCACGGTGATGAACGAGTAGATAGCGCCCAGGTGAGGAGGGCCTCCTCTGAGACTAGGGAGCTGACCAGACAGCAAATGTTTAAAGAGAAGAAAACTATGGGGGAGAGGGTGTCTGGGTGTTGCAGTGAAGGCTTCCCAGTGCAGCCACTGCAGAGGGAGCTGGTTACTCAGGCCAGGGCCTTAGGAGGAAGGTCCCATCAGGGCACAAATGCAGGCACCACAGCCAGGACAGCCAGGGAAACTGAGAGTGAGTCCTCTGTCCGCACAAAGCTTGTGACTACTCAGTGCACACTGCGGCAAATTCAGAGAAATAGGATTGAGATGGATATAAGAAATTATTATTTAAAACACTGGTCCGTTTACTCACCACAAGAGATGATTTGGCTTAAGCTAAGTGGTCCCCGGTCCTATTCTGGGGAGGAAATAACTACAGTACGAAGATTCTCTACCTGCATGGCAGCCCCAGTAACAGCACTGGCTCAAGCTTGCAGCCCTGAGCCTACCTGGGGAGGTTGGTGAAATCTGCAGGCGCATACAGGAGAAAATGCTTTCAAGTCCAAACACAAATACATACTTGTTATACATGCCTTTTAAGGTAACTCAGTAAGAATTACAGCTGGAGTGGTAGCGCCTTTGTTTCTAGTTCATTGAGACTTTGAGCAGGCACACTGAGTGTCACCGTGTCCTGAAAGCCATGGTGTCGGTGACACAGGCCCTTGTCCCCGCAGTTTGCTGCGTATCCTCCAGGAAGTGCAGAGGGGAGGACACTGTGTTGGCATCTGAATCCTGCTCCCAAACAAGAGAATTTCTAGGGTCAATCAGCTAGAATGTAGCAATATCCAGTCACTGTGGTGTAGGCCTCCTGGCATGGTCTCCTCTTTCCTAGAAACCCATACTGCTTCAAAGATGACTTTGACCCTCACCTTATGGCTGCCATGATATCTGAAAAAGTCTGAAGAGGCAGGACTTTATTTTCAAGGGGAAGGTAGTGTTTACACCCAGAAGATCCTCCCAGTTTCTGAGCTTTGCTAATTTCACTCATGGAGAGTGCCCCTGGCAGCCCCCAGCAGGGCCCCCTGTGGGATTGTACATGCAGTTCACTGTGAACAGCCGTGGGCTAAGGTTGACAGTGGGCCACCTGCATGGCCATTTGCAAAGACCCCTGCCAGAGATCCCGTGTGGCCTCTCCCCCCTTCTGAGCAGCATCTGTACCCTCAGAAGGTGGGGAGCCAGGATGAGGGAAGACCCAGCATGATTAGTGCTTTTGTGGAACCTTAGTTAATGATTAACAGCTTATCCCTGCTTTCATTTATTAACCTGTGACGTCCTTGAAAAGGAAAATATGAGTTCTCTTTAGAGAAGTTTCTTTGGTCAACAGTGGCTGCTGTTTTAGAATGGAGAAGTAGTAAAGAAATTGGACAAAGACACTGCTTGTTTTCTCTCCAAAATGTGTTAGGTGTGAATATATTCCTTATCTTAGGAAGAAAAGTATGCAAAACAAATTTAAATAAGCTTCTGCTATTAAGTCAAAGCACATATCTACAAATGACTTCTTACTGGAGATTCATTACAGCCTTTGTTTGAACTTAACTTTTTGAAGGTTTATGACAACTGTTGTTGTAGGTGATATTCTAATGAGAAAATAACAGAGCAGAGGATCAAAATGGCTTAAATATTGACATTTTTCTTGTTTTTAATTGGAAATTGTGAAATCTTCTCTCAGAAAATCCAAAATGACCGTATCCAGATTCTGAATAGTTCACCCTCAGCAACACACACACCTTCTCCAGGATCAAGTGACTCCAAGAAGCAAAGAAAGGCTCCTCTTGCTTTTCTTCATTCACAGGATCTGTGTCTGCACAGTGGAGAAAAATGTTCTGTTTCCTTCAGAGATGCATATAGATTTCCAAGCCATTAGGCTCAAGAGATGAGGAATAGGAATGAATTTAATATACCTTTAATTCTCTGGAATGCAAGAACTCCAGCTGAGGTTTGATCCAGGACAAAGTCTAGAAAATCTATCACATTAATGCCAGCAGCTCAGAGTCCAAAAGCTGCATGAACAGAATGCTCGAGAATAAAGAGTGTGAGAAGAGTGCTTTGAAGGAAACTTAAAAACAAGTTGACTGTTGACAGAATACCAGGCCTGTGTGGGTCATGCACCACTTAAGAAAAGATAGAAATAATAGCTGATTAAAAATAACTCAGTACATAAAAGGAAAACTATAGAATAGCTCCTCTGCTCTAGTGTTAATGTAAGATGCCACATAATGAAATAATAGGAATTTTTTTTATTTCATCTCACACTGGCAAAAAGGGATGGAAAGGAAAATTATATTGCCAGAAAATACCAGGAGTAGATTCGCTAAAGATGTTAGCTTGTTCTGTATTTAAAACAAAGATCTAATTGCTGTAATTTATCATACCTCTGGTTATTAAGACCATACTAATTTAAAGATTTTAGTCATTCACATTGTGCCTTTTGTAGACAATACCATGAAAATTTCTAGTTTTGTCAGCCTTTGTGTGATTTTTTTAGGAGCTCCTAAATAAAATGAACATGCTTTAAACATGTAATTGTGTTTACATCAGTAATAAGAATTCCTTGTATTTTTCTATTAGTTTGTTCAGTGAAATATCTGGAATTGCTTTGTAATTGCTGAGCCTAGTGTGAGAGAACACAGGATGCTGGGTGATTTTAATCTCCTGTACGCACATTTAGCAAAGAGCAGGGTGACACCCACCCTTCCTTTTGTATTGGAGAGAGGATTCTTCCAATGATCACAGAAATTGAAAGAAAGGGTTTACTGACTTTGGCATGAATTTGCTCCTTGACCTTGAGAAGTCAGAGATCCATAAGACAGTCGGGGAGGCAAGTTTGCCTGCTCTTTAAAAACAAACATTACATTGTCTCCTCTCTGGATGGCAGGAGAAACGTCGAGAGGTAAGCAAGGGATCCAGCGGTGCAGAAGGAAGCCTATTCCAGAATGAAAGATGGCCCTGGCATTGAGGGGCAGGGAGGGGGAAATGTCAGGGCTGAAGGCATTTCTCTGTGGAGCGTGTGAGAGGCTGTGGGGAAGTATACACCCCATTTCAACAAAACCATATTGCTGTAAATTGCCTGCACCCGGAGAAGCACGGTCGTTAATTTGGTTTTTATACACCTTGTAAGAACAGACAATGGTCTTACGTGCAAAGAATTCATGAGAGTAGCTTTATGACTTAGTAATATGTGTCTTTATTAAATATATCATTATTTCGAAGCAAAAGAAAAAATACATAAATTAGTTTCCTAAATGACAAGCCAGTCCCACCTCCAGACCAAACCTATGACATTCAGTGTGGTCATAGATTCAAGTTATAGAAGCCAGAGCTCTAAGCTGCTTTGAAGTCCACTCCCGTGATGGAAGCTTAAACTGGTTTGCTTAAGTTCCCGCTCCAGTCGCAGGCGCACGGCACCTTCTTCCTCGTCCCTTCGTGTCCCACCATCACCCTGCCCTTCTCTCTGAGCTCTTGCCCCCATGAAAGCAGCTGTCCAGAGCTTCTTCCCACCAGCCCCCAGAACTGTGCTCTCTGCCTGCCGAATGACCAGGTGTTCCTTCTGCAGGTGCCAAGTTCCCCATTAAATGGACGGCCCCCGAAGCAGCGCTATACGGGAGGTTCACAATCAAGTCGGACGTGTGGTCCTTTGGAATCCTGCTCACTGAGCTGGTCACCAAAGGAAGAGTGCCATATCCAGGTAAGCTCAGGCCCAGCAGGACGCTGCTTGGGACACCTTGCCCAGCGTGCCCTCTAAGCCCCTCATCCTCAGCTTCCTGCCCATCATGAGTGTGAGGGACACACAGGCATCCAGACAAGCAGCGCTGGGAGCCGCTGTGAGTTGTGGCCAGGATTAACATAATAAGCCACTGGTGTGGGAGCTTTGGGCCGCCCCAGGGCTCGGAGCCTCCCATCTGCCCATGGCTCCCCGAGCAGGAGCGCCACTGCAGAACTTCCAGATGCTTAGAGGAAAAGGGGAGAGATCGCCCAGCTCCCGTTGGCCTAGGGGAGAGATGCAGCTCGCTGCCCCCTCCTGAGCAGTGGAGCACTGTGCAGACACACGTGTGACATGGGGCCAGACCCTCTCTGGGCTGGGCTCTTTCTGGGTTACCAGCTTTATGCTGTACAAAGCAGCCCCTGCTGGGTGGCCACCGTTATCACAGACAGATGGTGACGTCAGAGACATCCCTTCCTTTTCACAAAAGCCAGGCTGTGACATCATGGCCCAGGGGCCACCTTCCTTCTGGGACATCAGAGCGTGCTTGTCAGTTACTGCTGAGTGAAGAGAGACCTGAGTGATAAAAGCAATAGTGCAGGGTCACGGGGAACTGGGGCCTCCTGCCTATGCTGGCTTTGTGACCGCATCTCTGCCTCATGGGAGCCAGCAAGGGCGGGTTGGTCTGTAACCCCCATGGTCATTTTTTATGACTATGTCTGGTTATCTGCAGAGACTGCAGAGAAATAAAGAGGATCTCTCCAGTTTGGTGTAGCCTCGAGACTCCTCGCAGAGACAAAATGGGCCAACTCCCTGTCCCTGAAACAGCAGTCCTGCGTTTAGAGATGTGGGTAGACGCCCATCTTACTGCTGTTCCCAGCAAACACAAGTGGGCAGACCCTCCAGGAGCAGCCAGCCAGCACGAGATGGGCTTGGGGGCCTGGGGCACAGCGTGGGCATTTTTGAGTTGCTTCTCAGAGGGAGAGCATGCGGGTCTTGGGACTTTGAGGGTGTGAAGTCACCTCTTTCTTTCTGGTCTGAATTTTGAACTAAGTTCTTCTGCACACCCCTCAGGTTTACAGTCAGCCGGTGTGTTAAATGCAGTTGCAGGGAAAAGGTCCATATTGTTTTGCATTTCTGTGAAGCCTTTCCCTCTAGTAATACAAAGCTGCTTTTAATGTTTCTCAGGGTCACACACAGAAACCGAGACAAAGGGAAGGGGTGGGGCCTCAAGGCAGGAAGGCAGGTGTGTGTTTCTGAGACTCTTCTGTCAAGTTTGGTTTTAGCGTAAAGAAAATAGCCTCATTGATAACTTAGACCTGGGCTTATGCATTTGGCAGAGTGCCAGTATGTATGAACTGTACCAGGCATTCAGCTCCTCTTGGGACACAGGTATGAATAAGGCATTCACACTCTCAGCACGACTGACTAGAACCTTCCTGGAGCTAGGCACCACCTGACTTGCTTGGGACAGAGCAGTGAGCAAACAAATAAATTTTGTCCCTGTGCTCATGGACCTCACAGTCAGATAGACAAGATATGCAGGTCCAGGAAGAAGGCCACCTTTCCTGTTTATTATTAGACAATCTCAACTGCAAGGGATGGATTACTTGAGTTTGCCCACTGTGAGCCCCAAATCTTTGTTCTGATAATGGGGTCAGGGCACCTGATTCAGGTATGTTTGCACAACAGGTCTGACAGGGGCCCTCCGCTAAGAACTCATGGAGATGGCAAAGGAGGCTGAGTGAGGACTGGGTCCACTTCATTATGAATAGTTGTAAAGCTGAGCAGGGGACACCAAGGGGCTTCGGCAGCTGCTGTAGTTCTATGAGGGTGGTGGTGACACGTCCGGGAGGCCTCTTGGAGGTGGTAAGCAGGCCTCCTGAGGTTGTCTGAAGGAACAGGGTCCCAGACAAGGTTAGCGTGTGGGAGAGCAGCAAGGCCTGGGGCTGGCGCCAGGTCAGGGCTCCCCAGGACAACTGGGAGGAGAGGGCTGAGAGGTTCTGTGCCTGGAGGTGTGGCTGGAAAGGCTGATGGGGCCCATCCTGAGGCCTAGCTGGTCAGTGCTAGGTCCAGAAATAGTGTCCATGGAGGCCACGTGAGCTGCCCACCCAGAGAAAGCCACAGAGAACTGCTCTGTCCCTAGCCAGCATGCTTCCTGTTGTTTCCAACATGCTGTGATCGTATGTAATTGGACTCCTGAACCTCAGAGTAAACTCTTCTGGAGGGAGAAGCCCTTACAGAGGGATCCCAGCCACAGGGTCACTACTTCAGTGAAGGACAGTGGCTCCTAAGAACAATTTCCCTGAGCTTCACCCAGATGTTACTGAAAGGAGGGACCTCCCCCTCCTGTTCCCTCTGTGGGTGTGCTGCCCATGCCTTGGTGCCTGCCGGTGGTGCTCAGGCAGATCCCAGTCCCAGCCTGCCATGCCTCCAGTCTGACGTCTCCATGCAGTAACTTCTCAGTTGGCAAAAGAATTTTGTTTTCAAGAACAGCAGGTGGCGGTATTTTTCTGCGTTCTTTCGCATGAGAATGGCCTGCTGCCCTAGAGGAAAGGTAGCTGAGGAGGGAGGTCCGGGTAGCGGTGACTTATTAGCGGGTTTTATAAAGCTTTCCAGGCATTTTTGCCCAGCATGAAAGTAGGCTCAGTATAAGAATCAGAGAAGGAATGTGAACGGAGTGTGTGGTATAACCAGTGGGGGGCAGAATGGTGAGGGGACAGTGGCCTTGGGGGTTGGTCGGCGAACTTCATAAGAGGGCGGGGAGACGGCAATCTCACACTGAAGTGGGAAGCTGAGATTTACAGGGAAGTCATGGGGGAGTCACAGAGCCCTGCCAGGCACCTAAGGCCCCCTTTCACAGAGCCCCTGGGAACAGCAGCCTGAGGCTACCTGAGCACAGGTCTGGCCTGCCTTTCCGTGAGCCAGTTCAGAACCATTCTTGGTGTCCGTATTAGAACTGATTTTGCACTGATGGGCTGCTGAGTGTGAGAAGTGAAGACTCTTAAAAGCAGTTTTCTGGAGTTGATGCCTAAAATCAGGGTCATGTCTTTTAACCTGACGTTTCGCCTTCAAAACCTCTCCTACATCCTTTTCACGGGCCTTCCTGCTTCCCGTCGCCCCCCAGCACCACCCTGTCATTGTCACCACCAGAGTTACTACCCTGGAAACACAAATCAGGCATCTCACTCGCCTAGTGGAAATGCCCGTGGCTCCCCTTTGCCTTCCAGACAGACTCCAGGAGCCTCTGTGTGCGTGGCTTTATTACGTTGCTTTCAGTCAGTCTGCCGGTATTTATCGAGCACCTGCTGCCTGCCAGGTACTGCTGAGGCAGCAGCAGTGCAGCCCGAACCAAAGGGCATGACTCCTGCCTCGGGAGCTTTTACTCACAATGAACAGAGATAAATACGAAAATCAATTCTGTGTTAGCTGAAAGTAACGGGTAGAGGGAAAATAAAGCAGGACAATGGCAGGGGAAGGCCTCCCTGGGAAGATAGCATGAGTGAGGACCTGGGGGAAGCAGGCTCAAAGCAGGCAGGTTCTGGGGAAGGACCCTGCCTTCAGGGGAAGCAGAGCACTAAGCCTGAACTGCAGCCGACATCTCTGAGCCCAACAAAGGGAGCCCAGGCCTGGAAGGTTGGACAGCGCCTCCCCTGGGCAGTCAGGACTGCGGGGTCACTCTTGGAAGGATACAGAGCCACTGGGGGCTTTGAACAAGGTGGCATGGCCCAGCCCAGAATTTCTCCCTTGCAACCCCCATCCCTTCACACCAAGGGACCTCTCCAACATGCAGATCTCTCGTCTCGGCTTCACTGCCTGCCTCAGAACCCTTCAAAGCCCAACCCAAAGTCACCTCCTTTGTGTCTCTTCTCCGCATCCTAGCCAAGTGGGTTGCCCCTTCTGCTTGCTTCCATGACACCCATCACATCTCTGTTGAGTGTCTGTTTCACAGTAGCTCTGTACTCTGTGAGGGCAAGGGAGCTCCTTTTATGTTTCCCAATGCCCAGCACAGCACCTGCCCCTTCACAGACTCTCAGTAGGAGTAAGTGAATGGATGGGTGGGTGGGTGAGTGAAAGGTTGGAAGGATGGATGAAAGGAAGGAAGGATGGGTGGGTGGGTATGTGGGATGGGTAGAAGGATGGATAGGTTAGGGGAGGAGGAGATTATGCCTGTGAAGTTATTGAAACCAATCTTTTTAACTTGGCCCATAGTCTACAAAGCCTCTCTCATCTATTCCACCATCTCACATAAATATAAGCATCTATTTTCCCAGCCACAAGATAGCATCTGTCCTCAGAGTTGTTCTGGAACTCTGACCCCACGGCCGGCACACACACATATCCCAGCACTGTCCCAGGCAGAATGTGCCGGCCATTCTGTGCTCTGGCTCTCAGCTGAGCACCTGCTTTGTGAACTCAGCAGGAGCTGGCAAAGCAGGAGTGCTGTCTTAAGACATCACATTTATCTGTGCATTTGAAGCACTTTCAATCTCTTAGCAAGTGACAGCTGCTTGGCTTTGATGAATGGGTCCAGCCACTTGATAACGCCTTGAAGGGGCAAGGGGATTAGTGACACTAGTAGCACCTTCCGTAAAGAGCCAGAAATCCTCCTCCGCCTCCCTCTGCCACACTCTGATTACAGACATAATCTCCACTCAGCCCATTGCTGTCACCTACCCTCATGCCTGGGCCCAGCATGCCAGCAGGAGCAGGTTTTTCTTAACGGAGAGAGAGGTTAGACTGTCCAGCCAGGAGAGTGGGAAGCAGGGTGGGACCACTGATCCTAGCCACAGGCACTTTGTCCCCGCCCTCCCAGCCCCCACACTGGTCCTTCCAGCTCATGGCATTCCCAAGAAAGGAACCCTTGCCAGGAAGGCCTGGGAGTCATGCCAGCACCTTCCCTACAAGGTTTCTCGGCCAGTGCAGTGGTGAGAGGAGGCAGGGGAGGGAGGAGAATGTACATGGGGACTTGCGCTGCCCTTCATTCTCAGCTGTGCATCCCTCTCATGGCCTTCCTGACAGAAACCCTCTTTTCACTTCGGGGACAGAGTCCTCGGTGGCATATCATCAACTTACAGTGTGTTATGGAGCCTGAGTAGCTCATGTCTCTGTATTTAATGACGCAGCCTAATAAACACAGCTGCCCCAAGGTCTCAGCAGGCGGGGAAAGAGACAAAACTAGTCACACTGAGCCTTATCAAGCTCCCTTTTTTATTTTCACCTATGCTTTTTGATCAGCATCTATCTATACTTTGCTCCTGTGCCAGAACCTACTCTGAAGCCAGTAGCATGACTCAAGCATGTGCTGGTCTGGTAACACCTGCTCATGCCGAGCCGGCACCATTCACACGACCTCCTGCCTCCACCACTAGGACAGCCCTGCTCAACAAATGAGTAAAATGAGGACTTTTTACACGTTTATGCAGAGAAGCAGGGGAGGCTCTGACAGTCCTCGCACATGATTGAGTATAATTTCTTTTGGCTGGAAAGCTCAGTTTTCAGAAGTAACCTGGCTATCTGATAATCTGAACATCATTCCCATTGTTAAAGTGCTTAATTATTCACATGGCACAGAAATCCAGGTTCTTGTAACCCATAGTTAAATCCAGATACAAACTTGACCAATAAACAGTTAAAATTCCTGATTCTGTGGAGATGATGACCCCTCTGAGACCCATGTCAGCTGCACAAAAGGAAGGCAGTAAAGCGAAAAACACTCCTCTTTCATAGCAGACATTTTTCAGACAGGTGAGTGCACTGTGAATGCGGAGATAGTTTATTAACAAATGGAGAAACTGAGGCCAGGGGCAGTCAGGTCATCTGCTGAAAGACATAGTGAGAAATTTGAAGTTGCAAGTAGTGAAGTGGCTTTGCCAATGAAAATGAACTTTTTTTCCTCCCTAAAGAAGCTAAAGGAAAAGAGGGGAGCCTCTTTTCTCAAAGAGAAATAGGAAAGTTTAAAAGAAAAGGAGGGGGAAAACAAAAAGGAGAGAAGGGAAAGAAACAGGTGGAAACAGACTGTTGGGCACCATGCATTCTGAGGGCTGGAAAGCAAGAGGTGGAAACTCGACCTTAATTCAGAAACCAGGAGGAAAGTCTAGATTCAGAGAGGATACTAGAGTCATAGTTGCAGGAAGTTGGCTGGTGGACCTCAGCTGCAGTGTTTCAGGCAGACCGACTGGAAATGATGCTCTCAGGGGCCAGGTCTGAAAGCCTAAAATGCATGGTGACAGGAGGCCTCCCAGGAAGAGGGATCTGAAAGCAAACACTGAGCAGCAGCCCACACGGGATTCCCATGAGCTGCGCCTGTAAGAGAGAGCACGGAACAGCCTGTTTTCCCGTGAGCCCAGGGAGAGCGCGTAGGGCCCGTGTGTGGAGAGAGTCAGAAGAGGGCAAGCCTGCAGGTGACAGGCGGTCTGTGTGTGCTCATTGTTGCCAAGCCATGCACCCCAGCTCTGGCGTGCTAACTGGTAACAGGGCGTATGCCCGGGCATGCTTTGGGAATGTGACACTTCACACAGTCGGACAGCACTGGCTCGTGGGACCAGCCTTCCTATTGAAAATGGTCTCTATTGCAGCTCCCACTAGGATCCCGAGCTGCTGACAAGTGTTTCCCAAAAACCTGCCCATGCACCGTGTTTTAACATCCTGCCTTTCTCTGCCTGCCCTCCCACATTCTCCCCCGACAAAGGGCAGACAGGAAAAGCACACCCTGCCTGCTTCCTCGTTTGGAAGTACCCCTCCCTGGGAAGACCCTTCCCCAGGGCCCACCTGACTCAAGCTTGCTTGCATCTCACCTGCCCAGTCCCGTCCCTCACCTCCAGGCATTAGATAAATCAAGGTATTGGGAAAAGTGGATGCTTTTGGTAGCATACAGTGTAAAATCCATTTTGCCAAAAAGAAATCTTTGAAATAAATATATGACTTTTCAACCTTCTTATAGTCAAGAATACAGCTTTTTAAACCTGACCCCAACCCAC
>JAQQAC010021848.1:25605180-25636645 GCA_029783875.1 Phataginus tricuspis | reverse complement strand
CTTCTTATAGTCAAGAATACAGCTTTTTAAACCTGACCCCAACCCACTTATTTTGGCCACGGTGTGTAGGCTGAAAACTAGCCTGAGCCCTACTGAGCAGCCGTCTACTGGTGCTGTGCTGACTGACGCAGAGGTCAGGGTCCCAGGCCGCAGCCCAGCTCATGTGGTTCTGGCTTGTGGCTAGTCGGAGAACAGGAGGCCCACTGGGTGCCACTGCCGGCCAGCTGTGTGTCTTGCACCCCACTTCCCGCAAGGCTGTGACCCATGTTCCACTTGGCCTGGCTGGGTGGACTGGGTTCAGTGGCTGCCGACGCTGTGAAAGACCTGAGGAGGAGCTGGGCAGGGGTGCAGGCAGGAAGAGCCTGTGTGGATGACTGCAGGCCCACTGGGTGGCCGCTTCAATCCCAGGCTGCCTGGCAGCAGGTGGCCTCGAGAGACGCTGCCTGTTGGAGGTCGTGTCTCTGCATCTGTGTCCTGGGCGTGGGCTGAGCACGGGAAAAATAGGCTTGACCCAAGTGGCCAATTAGACCTTCCATTAGTGGAGACTGAATCAAGAGTTTTTTAAAAGCATGACATCTTTCCATTTGAATAGTTTGTTTTAATGAAATGAACTATTTCCTGGCATAAGCCCCACAGAGCAATAGAATTGGCTAATTCCCCTTGGTGGTGCCGTTTGGGCGGCTCAGGGCCAGGGTAAAGCATTGGGAGGTCTTTGAGGGGACTCATAACCATGGCCAGAAGGGCCTGTCGGACCACCTGAGGTTGAGACCCTCTTTCCATCTTCCCCTGGCTCCTCCAGGCTCCTGGCGGTTCCTGGAGGTCCAGGCCATGTGGCTTCTGCGATACTACGGAACCAAAGACTAAAGCATGAGGCAGACACTTTGCAGAAAGCCAAGCCTAGCGCATGAGGACACTCTCTCCATAACCTTTCCAGGCAGGAATGGGGTCACCACCCTTAGGGATTCCCAGCCAAGGTCCTTGGGACGAGATGTGCTTCAGAATCAGACTTTTTTTTTACAATTCATTTTGGTATCATTAACCTACAATTACATGAGCAATATTGTGGTGATTAAACTACCCCCTTCATCAGGTCTCCCCCACCAACCCTATTACAGTCACTGTCAGAATCAGACTTTTTTTATTTAGAAATTCCATAAGAGTATAGACTATACATTACATAGGACCGTCCAGGGCAGTACTCCATACTCAAACACATCCTTACTTCTGCAGCAGTATGTAAAAATAAAAACAGTAAATAGCCTCATACCAGGTCAGGTTTTATGGCCAAATAAGGTCAGTTTCAGTTTCCTGTCAAGTGAGTCGCCAGAACTTGTGGCCTCCAGAGCCACAAGTAAACGAGGAACTAGCCCCCATCTCTCACCCTGCTCTCCTGGCACCTCAGGCTCCTCATGTGGTCCTGAGCTCGGGAGTTGGGGGGATTTAGGCCGACCAGCCACAGAGCTTACGGAACCCCCAACTGAAGTGGGTACCTATAAAGTCAGGCTTGGTGTGAAGGCAGGGGACCCAGACTCATTCACCAAACCTCTCTCTAAAACAAGGGTCACCCCAGAAATGTGAGTGAGATTATGTTAGAATAATGAAATTGGAAGCCTACTTCAATGTAGGAATAATACATGGATTTTATCAGCTCAAGAAATTATAGTGGCAGAGAATAAGGAAGCACCCTGGAAGGTGTGGACGGGCATGTGATTGACACAGCCATAGCTGAAGGCACAGGAGCCGGGATAAACTCAGCTCCAAAAGTAGTAAGAAAACAGATGACCACAGATCCCAGAGTCTGGTGCCACCTCCCCAGGGGGACAGGCTATGCTCTGGGCCCAGTTCCTCTGGCCAGGCTTTCAGGGTCCTAGCTGGTAGGTTATCAGCTCTTTAAAGTAAAGGAGCTGGTTATGTGTATGTGCCGTGTTCTCCTGCTTATATCCCTGAGAGATGGGGGAAGAATCCTAGGTTCTTATGTGGCTTGAAATCAGCTTCTCGCTTTTATGAATTAACCAGGTGAGAAGTTGGGGAAGATTCCAGATTACAGGCTGGGGTCCAAGGAGCAGCCAAACATACAAGAGTTTGGCAGGCGGTGGCAGAACATGATGTGGTGAGAAGAGGAAGGCACGCTACAGAACAGTGCCTGGCAGTGATTGGGAAAGGGGTTGGGGCCCATCCCAAGTGTGGTGTTTGCTATTCTGCCCAGAGGCCAACATGCAGGGAGGCTCTGCTCTCCAAAGGGCTTGCAGTCTCCCGAAATGCCCCTCTCACTGTGTGTAGCCTGGCATCTGTACAATGGGCAGCTCCCGCCGAGGGCCGCAGAGCTCTCAAGTGATGGGCAGCCTGTCTCCTCGTCAGTCACCAGACCTTGCAGTCGCTGCTCCTGACGGTGCCCAGCCGGTGACATGGTGGCAGATCTTAAGCCTGCTCAGGGATGAGGAAAACTAATGTATGAAGTTCGAACAAGGGGCAGTGGTTTTCATTGCATGGACTCATTTTTATCTGCTTCATTCATATTTTTGTCAGCTAAATTGGGGTGTATTTGACATTCAACAGAATTCGACAATGTTAAGAATACATGACTTTGGATAAACATAAACAGTCACACTCCCACATACAGGATATTGAACAGGAGCTGGCAGACTAGGACTGGACTCTGGGCCAAATCCAGCTCCCACCCTGTTTTTGTTTTATGCATTTTTGAAAGGTTGTTTTAAAAGAAAGAAACATGAACAGAGATCATACATGCCGTACAAATCCTAAAATATTTACCATCTGGCCATTAGAGGAAGAGTTTGCTGACACGGTCCAGAGCATTTCCAGAACCGCACAGCATCCCCCACAGCCTTTTGCAGGCATTCCCCTGCCCCTCACCCTGGGCCTCTGGTCTCCCCTTTTCTAGAGCCTCACATCAGGGAAACCATGCACCATGCTGCCCTTCGCGTCCAGCTGTCACGAAACCTGAGATTCATCATCTGGCTCTGGGTTTATGGGTGACGCGCTCGCCGTCTCCACGCAGGGTTGCACCAGTGTGTCCCCACCGCGTGCAGGCTCAGACCCGGGACTGGCGGGGCTGCTCTCACTGCCTTGTCTCTGCAGGCATGAACAACCGGGAGGTGCTGGAGCAGGTGGAGCGCGGCTACAGGATGCCCTGTCCGCAGGACTGCCCCGTCTCTCTACATGAGCTCATGATCCACTGCTGGAAGAAGGACCCGGAAGAGAGGCCTACTTTTGAGTACCTGCAGGGCTTTCTGGAGGACTACTTCACCGCCACAGAACCCCAGTACCAGCCCGGTGAAAACCTGTGACGCCTGCCCCACAGACGGAGGCCTGTCCGGCAGGCTTGCCCACACCCCCCCATTAGCTTTCAGTTCCCAGCCAGCTGCTCCTGAGCAGCGGAATGTCCAGGATCAGATTGCATGTGACTGAAGCTGACGAACTTCCATGGCCCTCATTAATGACACCTGTCCCCAGATCCGAACCTCCTCTGTGAAGCTCCCGAGGCAGAACCCTGTTATTTCTCAGACTTTGGAAATGCATTGTAATTTGATGTTACGTAAAAGGCCAGACCTCTGTTCCATGTAAATAGTTACTCCAGTGCCAACGACCCTCGTGCTCTCCTTTTTTTAAAATGCAAATCCTATGTGATTTTAACTGTCTTCACCTGATTCAACTAAAAAAGTATTATTTTCCGAAAGTGGCCTCTTTGTCTAAAACAATAAAATTTTTTTTCATGTTTTAACAAAAACCAATCAGGACAGGTGTTTGTTTTTTTCTTTTTTTATAAATATGAACATATATATGCCCCTGTACATATATCATGTGGGTGCTAACGTGGAAACCCCGGCCAACCTGGGCCACGAAGCCTCAGGACCCAGAGTGAATTTTCCTGCAAAATCGGCATGAAAGCACTGGTTTTTTCTGAAAACCAGGCCCTAATTTCTGGCTTTTGGCTGAGCACGAGTCTGGTTTTGATTTGGCGCACTCCGTGGTTCATGACCTGCGCACAGCTGTCGCACTCACTTCTCAGCAGCATCAAGCTGACTTCACAAGCCTGTTCAGTATCTGCCTCGACTTACTCGATTTGTTCTTGAAACAAAAACAGCCGCTGCTACCAGGGGAACTGGAAAATGGAAATCGCACAAACTTCTTGTCTAAAAATAGGAATGCTGAAAAGTTTCCAACTTTTTTATCTAATAAACCTGTAACCACACCGAATTCGTCTAAAGCCCCTAGCTCTTCTATAGTAAGGACGGCCTGCTGAACTTCCTCACACACCTAAATCACGGAGGTGGCGGGGGCGGTACATTTCCCATTGTAAAATGCGATTTTAAATGTCCTGTGCTGCGAATGAAATGACTTTCCGTGTGTCCAGGAGTCTCCAGTGGGCTGACTATGCACGACTTCACATTTTATGGGGATGCACCAAAAAGCGTCACACTTCCAGTTGCTGTTTGTACCAACCTTGAATTACATGTTTAACAACAACTAATCAAAAGCCTATTTCTATTGAGTTTTTAATACTGAGTAGCAACTCTGAAGTCTTAATTCCTTTTTTGTTACAATTTATTTGTGAGTTTACATTTTTAAATTGTTTAACTTTCTTAATTTAGTAATTAAAAAGAGCATTTTACATTTGAATTTTTCTGTTCATTTGTTTAAATCCTGGAAGGTACTGTAGTGGTTCGTATCTGTCCCACGGCAGGCAGGGAGGAGTCACCTGGTGAATTTAACCACTGGGCAGTGATTTCCAAGTGACACAAGATTCCGATCCCTGGGGAGGTGGTTTTTAAGGCTCTGCTGTTAACTAAGTCAGAGGGTTGTTAAAGCCAGATTGGCATACGTTAACATTTTATCAGGCATTTTCTCTAACAGGAATTTTGTGTGTCCCACTTGTAGGAGAAAGACACAATTACAAGAAGAATCTTTCTTGCCTGTCGGTGTCAATGTGTCTATTTCCCAGTGTCCCTCCACCTCGGTAATGGTGGTAAGCAGGAAAACAAGCTGTGATGGCAGAGGGGCCACGGGTGGTACTCGTTCAGCTTCGGGCCATGAGCAGCCCCTGGCATCTCTCACCTTCAGGTGCCATCTGCAGAAATGAGGGTTGGGTGACATGTGCTATAGGCAGATCTGTGATTCTAAGGCCACTGAAAACATGCAGAAACATACAAGGGCACTTTCTTTGCTGAAAGAAACTTCGTATTTAGAAAGGTTTTCAAACATTAAAAGAAGGTGAAACAAAGGGATTTTCTGGTTAGTCAAGTCTTTGTGGTATTGTTTTTGGTATTAATATAATTGCTGAATAGATAACATTTCAAAGATCTTATTACATGTAATTACATTACTGGACAATATTAACACATTCTAGATATTATTAAAAGTAAGTTTGTTTTTAATCTTCACATCCCACTAGGTTGGATAATTTGCAAATACCCTCTGGGGGATTTTGTTTGTTTTTGACTTGGTCATTCAAAAAAAATCTGAAAAAGTCATAACCTGTTTGAAACAGGTTTCTTTAAGGAAAAAAATGGTCTGTTCAAACGAAGCACAGCCTTTAATTCAGTTGCACTCACTGTAGATTCTTATGAAGCAAAACTAGGACTTGGGTTAAGGGCACAAAGCGGGGCTGCTCTGGGCACTTTGGACAGGGTTGCGAAGTAAGGGCACAAAAAAGTCAGACATTTCAGGGGTTTTCTTCCAAAAGCAAATGTCAAGAGATACCCCTGAGGTGCCCCGTGCAGGGAATGAAACCACCTCCCAAAAGCCTCTCCCTCCCCACTGTGGGGGTGGGTGAGGAAACAAATTAACCAACCAGAAAATCCTCTTGCTCAGAAAAAAAGCCCAGCACATTGAAGGCACTTCAGTGGTAAGTGATTGTGGGCTGTTAATTTTGTCTTGAGTCGCCTGGTTGTGAAAAATAGTTGCTCTGTCCTTTGTGAGCTGGCCTCTGGCATTGCTGTGGCACAGGGAGACTTACAACTGTTTCTTTTTACTTAAGTAATAACCCTGCTAGAGACGACACCTGGACAGAGCTCAGACACTGTGGATGACAGACGATTTCTGTTCGGCCCCACTCCCTGCAGCTCACTGTCCTCCAAGCGCTCTTTTCCCGGGGCAGCCAAGGGCTGGGAGCCCCAAGAGCCTGCCATCCGTGCAGGGCATCGGGCGAACCACCGCAAACGGTGCATGTGGCTCTGCCTCTGTCATGCACAGAAAGGTGTGTGGGGAGCCAGGCAGTTCCACAAGAAAAGTTACAGACACTCATAACCTCTCAAATACAGCCACTCCATTTAGCGGCTCTCCGGCAAGCTCCAGGTGGCGTTCGCCTGCCTCAAGAAAGACAGGAACCCTCCTGTGGCTTAAATCGTGGCACCAGAGGATTTTCCCAGTAGCACTGGACATACAAAATTCTATTTGAAGTTTTCTGTGGGGCCTTAAGAACTGATACTGTGTTAACTGGAACCGTCTTTTGTGAGTCTTGGAAGAAAGCGGGGTTTTCGGCAAGTGAGGAGGATGCCACATGGTGGATGTCCTCTGCTCGGGGACAAGATAGATCAGCATTTCCTAACAAGCTGCATTTGCTAAAATGGCTTTTGGTCCTTTTGCACCTGAAAGTTATTTTAATGGGTTTAGATGACTTTTGTTGGCTTCCTTGCCACTACGTGTTACGCTGTTGGAATTCAGTTAGGCTGGCCAAAACATTTGCCAGAAGGAAGAAAGGAAGAAGGGAGGGAGAGAATAATTTGGGGAAAAAGGAAGCTCAAAAGAATTTTATTCTAAAAATGATGCTATGAAAAAAAAAAACGTTATTATGGAATATGGATCTACTAAAGCAGGTACCTATAAGGCATGTTTATTCTATTTCTCAAAAATAGGCTACAACTACAGAGAAGAAAATAATGAAAAATTGGCACCTTTAATATCTTTGAAATGGACCTTCATAGTTTATATAGATCTAGTCTCAGGAATTTTTCATAATTCCTAGATCATCTCATTCTTCCAAACATGCAAAATATTCAGAATCCCACTGGGGTTGGGGAGGGGGATATACATATATTTTTTAAATTCTGAGACCTAAAAATGGAAATAAGTGTTTTCCAGTGTGGCAGGGCCATTCTAAGGAGCCTGATGGGTGACGTGTGACTCCTCCCCCAGCAGCCAGACTCTGCTCCTTCCCAGAAGGCTCATTGCTCTCAACATGCTTAATAATAGGACTCTCCTGGTGCATCCTTCATGCCAGGTCATGAGCTCCTGCAGGACAGAGCCCTCCTGGCTTGTCCACCCTGTTCCCCCTGCACCTGGAGCAGTGAGAGCTGACACAGATATGGGACAGGTGGGTGCCATACAGTCAGGTGACTGACCTGCAGAATGGGCGACTCACAAGTAACATGCTTACCTAAGGGTCTCTGCTGTGCACACCAGCATTGTTGTGCACCTGGGGCCCTGGCCCTGCCCCTTGTGGAATGAGATCGCTGGTCTCTGATGCATGATCTACAGACTCAGTCTGCAGCCTGAAGTGAGCACTGCGCTGCTTCTCAAACCTGTCTCAGAGTGTGTCCCAACACTGGTGGGAACAAACTTGTATTCCCTGGGACTGGGGCCTTTAAGGTCTCATTCCAACTTTGCACTTTCAGGAAAATTTTAATATTCTCCCTAAGATACCCATTTTCTGTCTTCACGTGAAATTGGTTTCCCAGATCTTCAGGTTGTACGTTGCTAGCCCGTGAATGGCTTGCAGTACCTCAGCACACCCCTGCACGGCCTGGGAGCCCCTGGGCCCTGCTTGAGAATCACAGCATGAAGACACCCATGAGCTGCCACTGCTAACGCAGACACTGGGTGCGAGAGGTACCGTCGGCCCCTAGTAATACAGAATCTCATCTGATTCCCTCTTTCCTCCCAGCAAAGAGCAGTGCCCTGACTGAGAATGGGCAGAAGATGGGAAGGTTTGAGAGGAAGACCATCCAGAGCTGCCTGGAGTGAAGGTCCAGTCACCTGCTGGTCCCGGCCCTGGAAGATGAAGCCAGAGCTGGGATGGACTGAGCTCTTTGCCAAGGCCACTCATGGCACTAGGATGACAGCACATGCGACCACGGACATGTGTAAGGACTTAGCCATTTGTTCTTTGTCCAAGCGTTTGTTGAGAACTTGCAGGCTAGACCCTGTGCACAGCACTAGAAAGCCAAAGAGACACTTGTTATTCCCAGTCCAGTGAGGATGGAGACTTCTGAGACAGCGACCAAGAGCTCTCTGCTAAGTGGGAGCACCAGGGTGAAGGGTCAGCCTGCAATGGGCTGCACAGGGAGGTTCCCAGAGGAGGCAAGGCCTCAGAGGACAAGCAGAGGCAGACCAGGAGCCGCCTGTGGGCAGGTCCGGTGTTTTCTGCCTTCACACGTGTCTCCTTCAGACCCCCAGTCCCCAGGAGGGGCTCACTCAAGCTTTAAGTACAGAAGGTGCTCAGCAGATGTGTCTAAATGGAGACAAACCACAGCCCAGCCAAAAATTCTGAATCCCTGTGTCTGCCCCCCACCTCACACACAAAGTATGTGGCACATTATTTGTTCTGATGACTGAGCTGCTGACTGAAGGAGGTGGCAGAAAACATCAAAAGAGGGCAGTGAGCTAGGCTTTGGGTGGGCGGTGGGCTCCAGGGCCCTGCTGGCACCTACACGGAGAATGGAAATAGGGACAGCGACCTGGAGCCCCTCCCCGCCTTGGCTGGTGAGGCTTTTCCCCCATGACCTGTCCTCTCCCTCCGCTCCCCAGGCTGCTTCGCTGACTCGCCTGGAGGGGTGAGCTCACCAGGAGGGACGTAACCAGCAGCAGCGAGGTGTCCTGGTTATTTTGTTTGGGAATCTTTTCCCTTTGGTTAATTACCAAGTGCTGCTATGTAACAATCAGTGAGGAGTTAATTGGAGGCAAGAGAGAACAAAATGGGTATTACTCAGTGTTCTTAATGAAAAGCGCACGTGTAATACTGCAGGGAAATATTACTAAATAGCAAGAGATTTTATCTTTTTTTTTTTTTTTTGGTGTGCGTTTACTTTTATAAAAGGAATAATTTATAGCCACCCACAAACTAAATCCAGGTGTGTGAATCCTTCCATTTTAGGCTCCTCCCGAGGGGCGAGAGCTGGAAGATAACCTGGAGGGAGAGAGAGCCTCCAGAGACGGCTCAGGACCCAAACCAGCCTGTGTGGGGCCTGACGGTCTGGCAGTTCCCAGGGAGCAGGGAAGAAAGCGGTAAGCAAATGGCAGCAGTTGCCTGTAGAATTAGGGAGTGAATAACAGTGCTTTCTGGTAAATTAACCATATTACATTGTACACTGCAAAGTGATGGGAAAACCCTGTTAAAATTTGAATAATAACTTTCCCACATCATTTACATAAAATACATAAATTTCCTACTTCAGTGGACTTTAGTTTGATTTACAACATGAACAGCTCCAGTTCTGTTCACCAAAGCATAATCTGTGAGATAAGGGGAAGGGGAAGAAAAATCTGACGGCAATCCTGTGTGAGCCCCTACTATCATGTGCAAATCAGAAAGTATTTGTTTGCAAGTTCCTGAGTCGCTGCTGTCACTAGGCCTCACTTGTGTTGGGAGAAGGGAAGCAATGCCTCGCTTTGTTTGGTATTCGCTCTGATCCAAACCAGGGCTGGTTTTTAATGGGAGGGAAAGTGGAAATGTACTATGTACATGGATGAAACAGAAGCTGCACCTGGCTAGGTTCTGTAAGTGGAGGCAGCATGCATCTACGTCTGGCGTAAAAGTCACCCTGCAGCTCACCTTGATATTCAGAAGCTGTACTGGGTTTTCAGAGCCAGAGAGGTAAGAGGTTGAGCGGGATCCTCCGGGTGTGCTGGATGCCCTGCCCTTCAACGGGTCAGCCCTATGTTCCCCATTCACTCTCCTTCCTCTCCTCCTCCTGGCCTCCTCAGCCCTGCTCCCCGCCCCAAAGAACCGTGTGTTTTTACTGAGATTCCCTCATTCCCTTCGTCCCCATCTGCCCACAAAGGACCATTACCAAGTCAGCACTGAGGTTTAGGCCTTTCAGGGCAAATCCGTAGCTTCTTCTATCTACCTCTCCCTGAAGACCTAACCCTGTCTCCTCCATAATTGTGCTGGCCCTCCAAGGCTGAACCTTGAACCCCATAAATCTCAACCCTTCTTATCTCTTGGATGCCCACCACAGTGGGCCAGAGGGACTTTTTGCACCCTAATGCTCCTCCCCACTCTGTTCTCTTCCACCAACCTCTGCCACTGGTCTGATTTATTAGACACTAGTTTGGACTCCATGCCATCTGCAACTAGCTGTAAATTGCCTTTTTGCAAATTTGAAAAAGCTACCCTACCTCAAGACACTTTGCTGCCATCTGCCAGAAAACTATTGTAATAAGTATGCCAAGAGATGATGTGAATGGTGACCTGTAGGATCGTGCAGTGCACACCTGGCTACTGTATGTGACAACACTGCAGGGAGGCATCACCTGAGCTGCTCTGGAAGCCTGTGTAAAGATCAGAGCCACAGAAGGCCACTCTTGCCTTTTTAATAACAGTTTGGAATTTCAAAATCTAGATCTTTCACCCATGGTCACAAATTGCTGAGGGGCAGTTTCTGCAAGAGAAAGCTCTGGGCGTCAGCACCTGTGAGATGAAAGGGCCTGTTTGCCAGCCGAGAGCTGGCCCGCTGGGTGGGCAGATAGAGCCCAGCCACATGGGTGGGTCTCAGGCAGCTGGCAAGTTCACGAGTCGGGGTGCGTGTGGGGCGCCGGCTCTTCTGTAGGTCGGCCTTGGCCGGCTTTCTTGTTGATCGCCCTGCCTGTGCCCGCCCTTCCGTGCATTCAGCATGACCCACACACTCGAGTGACCTCTTGCTGCGAAACGGCCCACTCCAAAGCTCAGTGGCAGATACAGAAACAGTCTTCCTTGCTCAGGAGTCTGATTTGAGTGGGACTCTGGGAACCTCCCTGCTCCACCACGCATCTGCTCTCCGGCTGGCGCACAGGCTGCTAAGCTGATGCGTCCTGCTGCCCAGGAGCTCAGCTCTGCACGTGGGCTCCGTGTGGCCCTGTGTACGTGCTCACACGGTGGAGCCGCACTGAGGCCACCCGGTGGACTCCCCAGGCCGACTCCTCAGGAAGCAGACAAGCTGTACCTGTGAGGCAAGAAGGCAGATACGAGCAGCAGAGGAGGAGACAGGGTTTGCAGGGACCAGTCCACGCCCAGCCGGAGGGGCCCGACTTGGCGAAAACAGGATGGAACAACTTCCTTACCTGAAGTCCCAGGCTATCTGGCCCAAAGGTCCCCACCCAGCCAGTTAGACAACACCTTGACCCCTCTTAACCCTCTCATTATAATCTCATTAGCATAAAATCTACACTGTGGTTTTACCCCTCCCCCCACGCCACAGGCTTCTGTGTGTGCATTCTGGGGAAAGACGTGCACCCAGAGAAGTGGTTATGTGACTAAAGCTGTCCATCAAATGACCTCACCCTGTCAACAGAAGCGGCGCCTCCAGACTGGGGCTTAAAAAGGGACCTTCCCCTAAGGGACGGGCTGCTCTCCTCTGGCAATGTACCTAAATGCACCTAACACCTGGCTCTGCCTTTCTGTTCTTTGTCTCGGCAGCGACAGGAGCTGAGGAACAACCATGCACGGTGGTGCCCCAGCAGCCTTAGTCCTGCCCACATTTCAGATTTCTGCAAAATAAATGACTGTGATGTTGAGCCCCTAAGGTTTGGGGGCATCTGACTTGCAGCTAGATCACCAGAATGTAGAGTTTGAGCAGAGTCCACTGCCTGGTCTCTCTGGGAGGCCTTCTAGTGCGCACAGGCAAGGAAACTAAAGCATTTCCCAGCTCCCTTAACGTTACCAGATCAGGGTGTCAGTCGGGCGACACCAGTTAGACCCACCTGCACAAAGTCTGAAAGGCAGAATAAGGCAGAGGCTGATTTCCTGCAGCTTGGGGCTGTTTTCTGCAAAATTGAAGCCATGGAGCCTCTGAGGCCCCACCTCCAGCTTTAGGGGTGTCAGGTTGTCCGCGTAGAGCTGATTCAGTTCTCCTGTGATAAACGCAGCTCCAGATCGCAGACCCCTTCCTTTTCCCATTTGCACTCTGAATGGCTCCAAGCACCCCCGCGCCGGCCTCGGCTGGGCCTCGCCGGCAGCCAGTTGACTGGTCCGCCTGCAGACGGGGACGCAGGGACGCGGGGCTCGGGGCGCCCGGTGCCCACTGCAGGTGTGCGACCCGAGGGGACGGACCAGGAGGCACCCTCGGACCTCGGCGGGCGGGGCAGGCGTGCTTGGAAGGTAGAGGCAGAATCCAGTGAAGGACACACTCTGGAGCAAAGGAGTCCCCAGCCGACGCGCAGGGCAGCAGTCCGACAGCGTTCGTGGCCGCGCCGGGTGCCCAGGGCGGGCGCCAGGACCCGGAGGAGGGAGGCGGCGGTTCCAGGCGCTGTGGGCGCGTGCGCCGAGCACCAGCGGTGGGAAATAAGCGCCCAGCAGAGGCCGGCTGCAAGTTCCCGCGGGCGCACAATAAATTTCAGCGGGTTAGAGTCTCGCTCGTCGCTTGCTGTGAATACTGATCGCAGGGAAGAAGCCGGCTTCACCCCAATCAACAGACAGGGGAAAACTGAAAACAGAAAAACATTCTGGGTGTTTGGAAGGAAGGCATACCTGCGAGCCAAGCGTTGATGCTGAGTCCCAAAGAGAAGCAGAATCTGAAAACAGACCCTCCTGTTGTACAGGCACAGCTGGGCTCCAAGAAGCAGCCCTCACGGTCCCCCCCAGGGCTCTCCAGGGTGCTGTGAAGGGCCTTGCTTGAGGGTATAGAAGACAAAAAAGACAACACTCCTAATTTTTCTTTATTGTGGTAAAATATGCATGACATAAAATTTACCATTTTAACCATTTCCAAATGTACAATCCAGTGATCGCCAGGATCACTTTCCAGAATTTTTTCGTCATCCCAGAGAATCTGCACCCGTTAAGCAGTACTCTCCCTCCCCCTCCCCCGGTCCTTGGTAACCTCTCTTCCACCTTCTGCCTCTGTGGATTTGCCTACTCTAGGGACCTCGTACATGTGCAATCATACAGTACGTGTCCTTTTATCTTTACATCTGCTAAATAAGGCTGTGTCCACAAGGTTCATCCATGTTGAATGTGCACATGTCAGCACTTCATTCCTCTTTAAGGCTGAATACGATTCTATTTCACGGAGACCACATTTTGTTTATCCCTTCATCCACTGAAGGGCATGTGGGGTGCATCGTGCCACCACGAACATGCAGTACAGGTGTTGCTCAAGTCCCTGCTTTCAGTTCTTTGGGGTTTATGTTTCCGTCTGAGGAATCACCAAACTGTTTCCTAATTTGTTTTTAATATTCCTAAATTTGTGATGTAACAGAAAGGAAAAAAGTCATTACAGAAAAGTAAAGTGATGGGCACTTCTGGCATTTAGGAAATAGTACCGACCTCAGTGGTCGATGGCTGTTTGTGGATGGCCTTCATGGGCCACAGCCGGCCAGTGAGTTATTCTCCACGGCAACGATGGCCGACGAAGCTTGAATCCCCACAGTCGGTTTTAAATGGCTCACCTGGTCTGCCCTGGGTGGTACCCCTCCACTGTCGCTAAACCTTCAGTAAGATCTGTTGTGTGACAGTAGCTCTTCAAGCAAATAGGGAGAGTGGGGAGAGTGGGGGTGGGACTCTCTAATGTTGGGAAGGTGAGCTGTGCCCATATTCAGCGCCAGCAGGAATTCAGAGTGCAAGGTGGCTATGAGGCATTTCAGAAACCCTACAGACAACCGGGCAAGAGCAGCAGCCACTTAAAGCAGATAGGAAGGGAAAGGCAGTTGAAGACAATGGGAAGGCTTGAGGCCTTCCAAGCTGTCCTGAGAAGACCATGGTTGAGCAGGAAAACCAGAGCCACCCTAGGTGAAAACCTGGTGTCATCTGTGGGCAGGAAGTTCCCTGCCTAGTGAACATCCCAACAGACTGAGACACATCCTCTTGGAGACAAGTTTTAGCAAAATTCACAGCCTGTCAAACAGAACCCCATGGTTTTGGGGAGCTGGGGAATGTGGAGCAGCTTGGAATAGACCTAACTTCCTGTCCCCAGCAGGAACATCCCTGGAGTTCCTCCAGGGCGGGCCGGCCCTGAACGATGTCCAGTGGAGCAGAACTGGCCTTGGGATGTGGACTTGCTCAGACAGAAGCACCTGGGACCGCAGCAGGGGTTGTCAAGTGCTGTCAACCTCAGCACGGCCATGGTGGGTGTCAGAGCCACGCCTTTGACACCGGCAGGTCACCCCACCCAGAGATCCAGCAGAGGGTGCGGGGGTAACAAAAGGCCTGTTGATGGTGACCGCGCCCCACTCTGCAGGAAGAGTCAGGTGTACTTATCACCTGCTAGCCGCCCTTGTACATAGCAGATAGGACAGACTCACTTTGTTTAGGTCCGAGACGATCCTGTGTTCTGAGGGTCTGAGGAACCAGCCTGTGTGACTGAGGGACTAGCCTCTGGCCCCAGGCCCCTTTTCTGCTCCTCTTGCTTGTTCTAACCCCATATCATCTGCTCTGTGCAGGTCGTTCAAACCACACTAGGGCCATTTTCACTAAGCCTCAGTTTCTGCTGAAGTAACAGGAATTGGTACAAAACAACCCCCTGTACGTGTGCATTTGAGGTCTGGGTGAGGGATGGATGGGCATGGGGAAGTTTAGAAAAACACCTGTGTGGTTATGAAAGGCAAGCCTCCCAGCAGCATCTGGAGGGAGAACTGAAGTGACCTGCATAATGATTTGGCAGGAACTGGGGGCTTCCCCAGCAATGAGGGAGATGTGTCCCCTTACCCAGAGTAAAATGAAAGAGGTCAGAACAGACTCCAAAGAAATGGCTGAGGTCAGGGATTAAGGACACAGGTAATTCCACTGAGAAGGTCTCCATGCCAGCAAAGCTAAAGGGCCTCAGATGGTACCACCCAGGGGCCCTGTGCTTAGACACCTGCTACTCAAACTATGGTCCACAGACCAGCAGCCTCAGTAGCAGCTGATAGCCGGTTAGAGATGCAGAATCCCAGGCCTCACCCCAGCCTTCCTGAACCAGAACCTGCCTTCTAAAAGCTCCCTGGGCAGTTTACGTGGATGCTAACTTGGGACAACAGCTGTTTCAGAGTATTGGTCTGACAGTGCAATTACCTGGGAAACATTTTAAAATATTGAGTCCACTAGCAGAGCTCCCAGGAGATTCTAATATGTAGTGAAATCTTAGAACTACTGCTGCAGAGGGCTCTGATGTAGCCTCTTTCTGGCTGTGCCCCTGTGCATGGGGTGAGCTTGTTTTAGGAAGAGCATAGGGAGGAGAGTGAGAGCTGGGGCTTTGTGGGGAAAATGGAAGTTCCTACGGCCAGGATCCCCACCTGACCCTAAACTACTTGATGGTGTGACTGGCCTCCTGCTAGGCTACAACTTCCACACCCGTAGGCAATGAGCTACTGCTGACAGAGTCACTACATAAAGAGCTCCGCCCAGTGCTCTTGGCGGAGGCAGGGGCGGAGGCAGATTACGGACCTGCAGGTGTTGGATGCAGACATGGTTTTAGGGCTCGACCTACCAATGGGAGAACAGCCAGGTATGAACCCTTTACCCCAAGGACGTTCCATTGTCATTTCACAGTCTCACTGAGTCCACAGTGAACCTGCCCAGGGCTGAAGCCCTCAGGCCAGACAGGCCTCCATCTGTGCTCTTGCCCCACCCCTGTGAATGTAGGGCTGCAGAGTCAGCCTGCCCTGTTGTTAATTTGCGGCTCTTTGCTGGGCTCTGCCAGGTCCTGGCCTCTGTTACCTGTTATTTGGCCACCCCAAACCCTTAAAGGCAGGGTCAGCAAGCTGGTTTGGGCTTGGGTGTGCTTTGGAATAAGGGAGACCGTGCTCTGGCATTGGTGAGGGAAGAGGGCAGCAGATACCAGCAGGAGGACTTGAAGGGACCAGGACCCTAAGTCGGAATAAGCAGGTGAATATAACTCCAGCCCTGCTATCCAGGCCTCCTGGGTGTGTTCGGGACTTGCCGTACTTGCTTGTTAAAGGGAAGGTGATTTCTAGTGTGAAGGACTTAGGGCACAGAGCCCAGAGCCTGGACTTAGATTGCATGGGTTAAAATCCCAGGCTTGCAGCCTTCTAGGCAAGTGGCTCAAGTGTCCTCTCCTGTTCCAGATCCTCCTCTTGAGCCAGGGGAGGGTGTCAGAGGAGGGGTGTGCACGTGGAAGGCAGAGCGCTGGCAGGTCTGGGTCAGGAACGAATCAGGAGAGCAAAGGGCCTGGAGGCCTGGGGATGGGGAGCTGGTGCGAAGGTGGGTTCGAATGGGCAGCAGTGCCCAGGGAGAGGGGTCTCATGAAAAGGGGAACCCTGAAAGGAGTGCCCAGAACAAATGCAGGGCACTGGTTAATGCAGGGGGCTGAAGACAATCACACGTCCAGCCCAAGTGCAGTTAGCACAGGCCTCCCGCCTCTCTCCCAAGGGCCAGGTAACACTTCTTTGAAAACATTCAAAGTGTGAGGTCTTGAGCCCCAACTGTCAGAAAGTAAGCTTTCTCAAAGAGCCTAACAGCTCCCTGTGCTGGCATTTCCACTGCATGCTTGTGCGTGGGTGGGTACATGTGTGTGCATGAGTGTGTGTGCATGGGTGCATATGTGTGTGCATGTGTGAGCGTGTGGGTGTGAGTGCATGGGTGTGTGTGTGAGAGTGTGCATGGGTGCCTGTGTGTGCACGCAGGAGAGAAGTTGTCTCAGGGGTGGTCAGGTTCTTGTGGCCCCCGCTTCCTCATCAGCCTCAGGTGTCAGTCAGGAGCCGGCACTGCCTGTCCATCTCCAGCTTAGAAGTAGACATCCTCTGGAAATCCCAGGCTGCAACTTCCTTCCCTGGACGAGCTTACCTCCCACGGGACATGTCCTCTGTCCCAGGTCCTGGCCCTCTCCAGGATGCCCCAAGAAGGGGAGAGTTTGTTCTCCCATTCAGATCCAAAGGTCACCTTAGACCTCAAATCCTTTCTGTGGTTGAGCTCTTCCCTAGACTACTAGTAACAGAAATGCCCACAACCTTCAGGGAAATCTATCTCCCACTTGGAGCTGCTGGGGTAAAGGTGCTGAGATAGGATTTTAAATCTTAATAAGACAACCAAATCAAAGTCAAGTGGGATTCTTGTATAATATTACATACCTAAGATACAGGTTCTGGTATTATCAGGAACCCAGACTCCTTCCACATTGTTCCACTGTCCTTGGGGTGTCCCTGCCAACCACATGGTCCCCAGGAGCTCACCCCCACCACTGAATCCAGGGTCCAGCCCGTGAGATGGGAAAGGAAGAAGAGAAAGCGTACCCCTTGTTGGAGGGACACTTCTCCCATCTCACTGACCAGAGCGTAGCCCCCATGGCCATGCCCACCCGGAGGGAAGACTGGGCCATGAAGTCTCTATTCTGCATATCCATCTGCCCAGCTGAGGATTCTACCCCTGTGGAAGAGGACGAGATTTGGCACTGGGACTCACACTCAGCCGGTTACAGATAACAACAGCTCAGCTGAGTTGAGCCGTACCAAGCTTGGTGTTCTTCTCTGAGAATGTCTCCAGGGAAGCGGAAGGACAAGCCAGCCCTTCTGGGAAGCCAAGGCGAGCCTTTGAAGGGGCTTAATTATCATGCGCTGTCACTGTCTTCAGATAACCACAAGGTGCTGAGCAGGACAGAGGACAGCAAAGCCCAGCACGGAGGCCCTGCCCTCCCTTTGAAGACGCACAGGCCTTCCTCCATCTCTAGACCGGATCTCGATCTCGCAGAGAAAGCGGAGGAAATGCAGAACAGAGACTGAACTGAAAGACCGAGAACTGACCGGCAAGCATCACGTCTTTTCCCCACTCTGGGGGCTCCCGGGCGGGGGAGCCTCACAGAGAAGGGCGCTGGGGTTTTTGCTTGGTTCGGCGTGGTCATGATCTAAAATGAAGCCTCTCTCTCTGTGTTGTACACGCATACATGCACACACGAGAGTAAAATTTCCTGGCCTATTGTTTTTAAGATGCAATTTTCATCCCCCTGGAGGAAAGGGGAGTGAGAGAATGGAGCCTGATCCCCCTCAAGGAGATAGCGCACCACCCCGTTACTCAGATGGGGAAACCGAGGCATAAAGGAGTCAAGAAACCTCTGTAAGGCTCACAGCTTGCGGGAGGGTGAGTGAGGGTCCAGGCCGGCCTGACTCAGAGCCTGGGCTCATGGCCTGCCTGCCGCTGGTGTGACGTCCTCGCTCCCTGGCGATGGGCTTGAGCTCCCAGAAGACAGGCGTCATATCCACACGATTTGTCTCAGGTCTGTGAGAGGAACTAAGTCCGTGAGGGCGTAAAGTCCATTCTTAACACCAATCAAATGATTGCCCAGGCTCTAGACAGAGGGGTCCTGCCTCTGCACCCAGCTACTTTAGGCAGGATTTCACAGTGAAACAGGAACAGAAGAGGCGTCGCTGGCTGTCAGGGGACTGACACCCTGAGCAAATCAGCCCTCTGGATTCTCACTTCTAGGATGTGCACAGTTCTGGTAACAAACCGGACTTTGGAGCTTGGAAGTCAGGCAGCCAAATTCACACAAAGGGGGGGTCTAACGTGACCTGTCCATCTGCCCCCCCTCGCATCCCCACCTCACATCTTTGTGGAGTTCCCACCACTGACGCCCTTGTTTGGATTGTTTGCCGGTCCTCCGCTGTCCTCTCCAGCCCTTCCCTGCCATTTCCTGAAGCGGGAGATTCCTTTAACAGGGAGCAGAGTTCCTTTCATAGAGGGTGATGAGGCTTAAAAGAGGTAGCTCACCAATTTACATTCACACCAAGTATAAATTAGTGATCGATTTTTTCCTGAGAGCACCTTTTGATGACAGTGAGGCCCCTAGAGAAGGTGATGTTGGAGGAGGGGCAGTCTGGAGAGGACAGGGCACAGAAAGGAGAGTCGGGGGTGCTTGGGTGCATGCCTGCTGCCCTCCCTGCTCTGTGGTCCCTGCCTTGTGGAGCTGCGGAGAGGCGCAGCTTTCTTAGCAAATCAGATCTGTTCTGAAACTCAGCTGGAGGAAGGCCCTAGAAGCCCCCTAACTGCTCGGCACCTTAATTTCCTCACCTATAAAATGAGGTTAATGCAACCTCTTGCACAAGGCCACTTTAGGTATTGTTATGTGTTTGATTTTACTTAAATGATGAAATACACATAACATAAAACTACCATCTTAACCACTTTGAGGTGCACAGTTCGGCGGCATTAAGGACATTCACACTGTCATGCAGCCGTCACCACCATCCATCTCCAGAACCTTTTCATCTTGCAAAACTGAAACCCTGTCCCCATTAAACAGCTCCCCGCCCCACACCTCAGCCCTGGCACCCACCATCCTACTTTCCTTCTCGGTGGATTTGATAATGTAAGTGGGATCGCGTGGTATTTCTGCTTTCGTGAACTTGCTTCACTCACCGTGACGTCCCCAGGTACGTCCCTTCCTTCCTAAGGTGAATAATATTCCAGTGTGGATGGACCACCTTTTGTCCACTCACCTGGTGCTGGGGCTGCTCCCACACTCCACTAGGGGGGAATGCTGCTCCGGACGTGGCGTCTCATCTCCGTGAGATCCTGCTTTCAGCTCTTTGGGTACATGGCTGGGTCAAACGGTATTTTTATTTTCAGTTTTGCGAGGAACCTCCATGATGCTTTCCACAGCGGCTGCACCACTTTCAGGCTTCCAATTTCTCCACATCCTTGCCAACACTTCTTATTGTCTATTTTTTTCATAGTAACTATCCCGACTTTAAAATGTGGCCTAAATAAAGCTGCCTGTGGACATGCACAAAAGCCCTGCAGTTGAGGGTCTTCAACTCGAGAAGTTGGAGGGTAATTCAGGACTAGTCACCATGCTCTCCGGGGGTGCAGGGACCCCCCACGGGCGCCCCCTGCTCTCTGGCTGCCGCACTGCCAGCCTTCTGCTCCTGGTGCCTCTCTGAGCACTCCTCTCTCCTCTGACTCGCCGGCTGTATTCAGCCTCTCAGAAGCAAAACCTGGTCTCCATCTGCGTTTCTCTTGGTGAGCAGCTGTTGGAATCCCGAGAAACACTTTATTAGACTTCACTTCCTTATGCAGATAATGAAAACAGCTTAGCACATAGTACATGCTCAGGAGTGGTAGTAACCTTACCATCCCTGCCTCTTGGTGGCATTGTGAATGTTAAATGAGTAGATGCACCTTTCTTAGACGGCTGCCAGAATCGGAAGGTCAGCTACTCTTCCCGCGCTGGCAGCGTTGAGGACTCCAGCAGGATAGGACTGAGTCATTTTTAGCAAGAGAAGCTGCCAGCCGCCTCAGGCCCATCTGACCAGGAGGAGAGTTGCCTTGGGGTAGGTAATCTTTGGCTTTTCCAGAGCCTTTGAGCGCTCTCCCTGAAGTATGCAACGGTAAGGTCAATAGGCACTCGCTGCCTGGGGCCACAGGATGGCAGCGCCTTTTGCAGCTGTGTTCCTGGTATCCCCTTAGTAAGGGAAGAAGATAATGTCCAGTGAGTGAATGGACAAAAGGAGACACAATCTGCACTGTGGGGAAGGGACCTCTTGGGGAGAGACTGGAGCAAACCTTTCCTGGTGCGAGTCTGTGTTACCAGGGCCTCTGCTAGATTAAGCAGGTCAGGATGAATCAGTTCCAGAGGGGAATTTACCAAGAAGGATGGAGATCCCGGCCTGGTGGGGCTCACGGGGAAGATGGTGATGGATTCTGGCATTTGCCAGGGGCTGGCAGCCCTCTGGACAGCAAGCAGGCACCAAAGCCGTAGAGAAGCAGCTGGTGGCCTCCAGAGCTTTGCTGGCGGCTGGCTGGTTCAAAACCGCCTCCGTCTCCATAGCTTTCTCTTCTGACAAGCAGCAGGCTGTGTTGAGAACCCCTCCGTTTGCACACCTTACACACCTAGCATGTCTGGAGCAAGGCCAGCCCTCTCTGAAGGGTGTGGGACTGGAACCGCCGGAGGGGACCAGCCCGTGGGGGCCTGGGCACTTCTCTCTGGCTGCTGCTGCCCACGGGAGCCTGTGGGGTGTTGCCCAGGGTCTGAGCCCTCAGAGATGCCGTCTCGTCCTCTTGGTGTGCTGTAGCTTCACTTTTTCCTTTCAGCCCTGGAAATCGTAGCATTTAAAAATGGAAAATCAAGGCTTGTCCAAGGGATGGATCTTTTCCATCTTCACTTCATAGACTAATGCTGTAGAACATCAGGTCCGAGTGCCTTGGTTTGGGTTGCTTTGGTCTCGTCTCATTTATGGGGTGGGGGACAGCCGGCCTTTATATTTGCCTTCTGCAAGAACACTGAACAATGCTGGGCTCTGGCAGACACAAGCCCTCCGCACCAGGCTTTGTGCTGGGGGAAGAGGGCTGACGCCCGTGGCCACTGTCCCTGTTTTACACGGCACACACCCCCAGGGTGGCCCCACGGGCTCAGCCCCACTTTTGTATGGCCTACACCTTTCTTTCTGTCGTGACTGTTATCCAGAGTTGCGCAAAGACAGCAAGTTGTCCATGTTCCACCTACGAACATAGGGGCTGCCACAGCAGGGCGGCCGAGGGAGGACAGGCCACATCTACAAGGTGTGGGGCAGCTCTGGAGTCATCCACGCCCAGCTGTGTGACCGTGGATTCCTCAGAGGCACAATGGGAGTCAGACAGACTCAGTGTGCTAACGGTGCATATGTGGGGAGTCCCTCTCCCGTGAGGGCGGCCAGGTGTATGCACAGGCCTGAAAACCCAGCGGGGACTCCTGGGGACAGGAGCTCATTTCCCAGACGCCCCCAACTGCCCCAGGGACCCACGTCACTGTGAGTGCCTCGGGCTTGTTCAGACAGGTTTCTCTGGGCAGAATCCCCTCTGAACAGCTCACATCCTCAGGCTGCTTTTCAGCAGGACCCAGTGAAGGTCCCCTAGGGAACCGTTCACTCCCTGAGCACCTGCCTCTCAGGAAGAAGGCCCGGCCGGTGAAAAGAGGCCCTTCCCGGGAGCCCTGCACCTCACGTCTGGGAACAGTGGGCGAGAGAAACGGGAAGAAGACGGCGCTTACTCCTTGGCGGGCTGCCCCCCTAGGCACCGGGCAGGCATCACGGGAGAGGAGAGGCTGTCCCCGCCCTGGTCCCTCCACCTGCCATCGGCTCCTTTACTCCTCTCTTCTCATCACCTGACAGCTTTTCAAAGTCCCCTGGTGTCAGCAGCACCACGGAGAATGCTCTTTTTCCCTGACCTAAAAGAGATTTTCATGATACAATTGTGAGGCAGGAAGTTCAAGACCAAGGCAGTAAGTCCCATTCTTTTCAAAATATGCTTATTGTGGGAGAACAGGACCCAAACAGCCCATATGTGTGAGCAGCACAATAGCCCTCCTCCTCTCAGTCCCCTGGTCTCAGTCTGGATGGCCACCCAGTGATGACCTGCTGAGTTCCGGGCACTGTGCTGGGACCAGGGGAGAACAAACACATGTGTGTGCATGTATCTGTCATATACGTTGGCAAAAGAGATCACATTTCTCAATAAATATCTCAAAACCACTTTTCCATATTAGTATGTAGAAATAAATGCTTACAGTTTTTAATAGCTGCATAGTATTCCATTGTAAGACCAAACTAAAATATATGCAACCTGCTATTTTATTTCAAAAACAAGCCACATTCCCTCTGCCCATAGAAGGCAGAGCAGCCCGCTTGAGCAGACCCGGGCAGTCGGAACGGGGGTGGCTAGGGCCTGGACGCCGCACAGGGTGGGCAGACAGCAGGCTGACGGGGCTAATGTCCTGCCTCTTCAGAGGAAGGCAAGGCCAGCACTGGGAGCACGGCGCACCTGCCCAGGCACCCAGCTGCGGGCCGCTGGCCTGTGGCGAGACGGAGTTCACACCCAGGTCCCTCGGCCGCGCCCTGGCTGTCAGTCCTCCATCACACGCTCTCCTCAGCCATCCTGTCTCCAGCAGCTCCTTCAGCAGTAAATTTTGCAGGCTACTGACTAAGCAAGGAGAAGGAAGGAGATAAACTTGAGGTCATGAAAAATGCAGCAGAGGACAGACAGTGTGCGTGTCTGTCATGTGTGCGTGTATTCTTGAAAGCCACTGCCGCGTGGCTGTGGATGGGTCAGGGTCCCTCCTGGTAAGAGCAGAGATGCTGATACAAGCAGGGATAGTAAGCAGCTCCCACTTCACACTCCGCGTCGTCTGCCCCCCTTGGTGGTGCTAATGAATAACCCGGTCCCTACACCCAGTCTCAGCCGCCCCCCAGGCACCTCTCCAGCGAGGGAGCTGCGATGTGTGGCCATTCCTGGCACTGACTTAGCTGCGTGGTGAAAACGAAAATGCAGCCTAATTGGTTGTAGCTTTTTCTAGTGAATGAGGTTTCTGTTTTAAGTAAAGTGGCTTCTCGCTGTTGATTCACTGCCCGCAGGGAGGTTTCTGGGCTGAGGCTTGCCTGGCCTCAGTAGAAATTTGCATACAACTTCCACTTCCTGCTTCGAAGCCTGTTCTGCCGCTTACCTGGGCCCAGAGAGGGTGGAGGGAGGCCGGCGCGACCAGAGGTGGAGTAGAGCGAGAGGGAGAGGTGCCTGGCCGTCTGTCTGTCCTCGGTGGTTCTAAGGTACGTTGCTCAGAGCTGTCGCCTGCCTTGGGCGCCCACTGGCGCATTTTCCAAAGCACTGTTTTCTCCCTCCCCACCTTTAACTTGTGTGGTAGAGGCCAACTTGGGCTAAGATGTTAAGTTTCTGCTGCGAGAGGGGGCTGGTGGTTCAGTATTTCAGACAGGCGCGCCGAGATGAGCTGTTTGAGGAGGGGAGGTCCCGCACCGCCTGCCTGAGCTCTCGGTGTCCCCACAAGTGTCCATGAGGCGCATGAGCCCCACTCCTCCAAGGACAGCCAGGATTAGTCGTTTGGCTTCCAGCCCTGGGACACGTCAGCGAGAGGCGAGGCGGGAGAGCTCCCGAGTTTTCTTCATCCCTGCTTCTTGCCGAGAAATAATCAACCCCCGTTCTTGGGCCAGGAAGTTCCCTCAGCTCCGTGCTGGCTGCGGGCTGCCTCTTGGCCTGCATCCCACAGCCTGCCCGCCTCTCCCACGGCAGCCCCAGCGTTTGCTGGCACTGGATGGAGCCATCGGGCAAACCAGGGGAGAAATGCTCTGACTTGATTTTAGAAGATAATCAGACTTCATGTGACTTTCAAGTTCAAGATGATCTCTTATAATAGGGAGTATTTTTCTTGAGCAGAGAAAAGGAGAGCAAATAAATATTTAAAAAGGACCGGAAACTTGCTCTCAAGCTTCCCCACCCTTGGCCGGCTCGGGGACTCAGGCAGTTCGCCTTGGGTTCCCCAGGCCTGGATTTCTTCCTCAATGAAGAGTGAGGGGTTTGGGGGGACGGGGCGAGTGAACTAACATGATTCTGTCTAAGTTCCCTTCTAACAAAATAAGGCTGGGCAGTAAGCATCTCAGACGGGTAAGCCGTACAAAGGCTGGTCTGGGAAGACTTGCTGTGCTCATCGGCTATCGAATATATTGATTCTGTCTCTTACCCCTCGATGGCTAGTCAGTCCCCAAGGAAAGGAATGCAGTGTCTGTTCCTGTCTGCCCCCTGGCACCCTGAACACCAGCGAACACCTCGTCATGCCCAGGCTCCTTCCCCATAAGCTGCATTGACTTCTAGTTCACTGCTCTGTCTCTAGGCACAGGGAAAATCAGGCGTCAGGGCTGGAGGCCAGGCAGGTGGGAGGCCCTCTGCAGGAGGCTTGTCATTGGCTCTAGCTAATTAGGAGAAAACAGGGTCTCTGACTTCGTTGGTGTCCCATCAGGGTTACCTGTCCTGTGTACTTTCCCACAGCATCAAGCAGGCCAGAGAGGGTGCAGACAAGCCGGCTCCAGGAGGCTGGGTTGCTGGCAGCTGGAGCTGGAAACCAAACAGGGACTAGACCCTCACTGCGAGGGGGCCTAACGGAAGGCCAAGGGCGCTCTGAAGCGCATCCTGATGCCATGTCAGGGCCGTGACTCTGATGGGACACGTTATTAGATGGCAGACACACAGAATCCTTAACCTTTTCCAAACCACAACTTTTTTTAAATTGTCATTGTTCCTTTGGGGCAGTAACGCTCAGTCAGCAGTTCCAACAGGCCTGGCTGGTCAGGTATCGCTAAGGTGCTTCTGTGGAATGTCAAGGCCCTGGTGTATGTAGTACTGGTCATGTTTTTAGATGGTTCTGTGATGAGTTGTCAACTTTATTTTCAAATAACCAATGCGCCACATCTGACGTGAGGATGGCTGCTGCTCGCCTGCTGGCAGAGCTTTTATCCAGAAAGGCCCCCGCGGTCGTGGCTGATCTGCCGTGGGGCCTCCACGGCGGTTCCTGACGGAGCAGCACCGTGAGGGGGCAAACGACGCGAAGTCTAGGCGTGAGCTCGGGAGAAGGTTCTTCGTCAGGGTTGCCGTCTTTCGAGGTGCAAACATGGGCACTTGTAAGCCTGCTGGTCTCAGGGCTGAGGGGTCAGTGGCTTTAAGGTGCTCTGAGAGCAGGAGGAGGCGGTCTTGTTTGTGCACATTCTCTAACAGGCGCCCAGGAAGATAGGCTAGGAGAACAGTTTGCCTAAAGTAAAGCTTCATTCTACATATTGCAAAATCTAAATCTCAGAAATATCCTAAATTCAAATCATTTTTCTGCTGCAGGCAATTTCTGATCAGCCTTTAAAAACATGAATTGCAGGCAACTGCTGCAGAAAAAAGAAAAAGCACTGATGAGGCACATTAAACTTTAAATTCCATTCAGATTCAACAAAATGACCCCTAATGTTTGATCACATTTCCTTATCCAAACAGTTCTCTGGTGCCTGCGCAGGAAAGCAGCTGAGGGTCCGGATCCCAGAGCCCCCCTGGCCTCTCCTGCTTCTCCGGGAGGGTCTCGTCAGGATATTTTAGTTCACGAGACCCGGGCTGTCCTCTCCTCCCTCTGACCTTCTCTGTGTCTTATTCCCCCCGCAAGCCTCCCACCACTCTGCGTCTGCACGTGTGCGCGCGTGCGTGTGCATGTGTGCGTGTGTACACAGACCGTGCTGGACCGAGGGGCAGCTAAAATCCAGCGGCTTAGGGTGGAGCTGATGGGAGCCCCAGCCCCAGTGTCTCCCCGGCTGGGGGCTCGGAAGCTCCCCCGTGATGAGCGAGGTCCGGCTCTTCTCTGCTTCGTTGCTTTCCTGCGCCTCCCAGGTCGCTGCTCCCGCCCGCCTCTGGCCTCTGCTCTGTGCCGTCTTCCTGGCTTGCCTGCCGTTTACCTGTATTCGTGCTTCCCTTTCCTCCCATCTGCCCCTTCTCAGACTAGTAATACATAAATATCACAATTTAAATAAGTCTTGGACCACCAATGAAGGGCAATCTTTTGCTGCGTCCTTCAGGGTGTCCCCACGTCCCTCGCTTCTCTCCTCCGCTCTCCCTGCCTCCTTTCCATCCCTCCTTCCTCTCCAGATTTTTCCTTTCTGCCCCTTCCTCTCCTTCACCCTGGGGCCTGGAATGAACTAAATCTTACCTGAAACAAAACAGAGCAAACAGAGTCCCCTGGGCTGGTCTGAGGTTGTTCCCTAAATGTTTATTATCAGCTCTGTAAATCCCCATGAATCCCGTCATCCCCTTACTCGGCAGCTCGGAGTTCCCGAGCGCATCCCGCAGGGGTCACGGCAGGGGCCACCCGCAGCCTGAGTGAGATGCGCTGCAGGGCATGAAGGACGAGGGCCAGTGAGTGTCCCCCACTGCTTCCCGTCCTCTGTCGAGCCAATGGAAGGGCTTCTCTGTCTGGGAAATTCTGCTCGTAAACTTGGAAGTATTTCTTCACTGGACCTGAACCTGAGCCAGACAGTTCACTCAAATCCAGCTTCCACGAGGCAAACCGATGTGAGATCTTGTGTGCATTTGGTCAGTAAACAAAGACTGTTAATGAGTTTAAAGATTTTTTTTTTAGCTGTGACTTTTAGACTTTTAATTTATAAAGAAATCACTCCCTGGGGAATGAAGTAAGGCCTTGAGGATCGGATTGGAAGTGTCTGAGGATCTCCCCAGCTGTAAAGTATATATTTATTTATTACATCTGCCTGAAATACTGATACCATGTCTCTAGGACTCCTCAGCCCTCTTGTTGGCCCTAAGGATGCTCAAAAAAATGCAAGCAGTTGGTGAACAGCAAGCCTGATTCCTTAGGAGCTGGTGCTCCGCTCACTCCTGCCCTTCCCTGTCTTGCTGTTCGTCCTCTTCCAGGGATGTAACACCTTCATTCAACCCCATCCGCCCCTGCCGCAGGGCGTCCCCGGGAAGAAATCCCTCTCTAGACACGTCACCATTTAGCATCACCCTTTGTTTGCACTCTGTCAACCAGATTTCAGTTTATTTTGAATTCAGTTTATGATTAAAATCTAATGAGATCCAATCAAGTGTTTCTCTCAAATCAAGATCCCTCCACAGTCTCGTGCATATCCTCTGTTGTGCAGCACGAAGGAAAGTCACCGCGGTCTCCAGCCTGGCGGTTCTATATGAAACACAGGCGGCCTGTTTCCATGCCCCCTTAGCTTTGGGGTGAATGCTTCTGAAACGCACTCATTCCAGAAGCTTCTCAGGGTTACTCTGAGCTCCCCCCACCCTCTTTCTCCCAGAAGCATGGCTGGTAGGGAAGTCAGTGCTCCCAACCCAGGTACAGATGGTTAAGCACAGAGGCTCTGGTGCTGAACTGCCTGGATTTCAACCCCATCTGTGCTACCCATTGGGCATGTGGTCTTGGGAAAGTTACTTAGCCTCCTGTACCTCGGTTTCCCCATTTGGAAAATGGGGCTGACAATAGCACCTGTCAAGCAGAGTGGTAGTGAGAATGAAGTAAGTCAACACCTGTAAAGAACTTGGGACAATATTGGACACATAGTAAATATTCAATAATGTCAAGTGTACTAACAAAGAGTAAGGTTTCTTGAGTACACCCATTTCATTAAGTTTATATTTTGATTTAGCATAATCTATGTCAAAGGTTTTTAAAATACAAACCAAAGGTGGCCCATGGTCTGTTTTCGCATGGGCATGTTGCTAAGAATGGCTTTTATATTTTTAAAGAACTGTTTAAAGACAAACAAAAAAGCAGAACATGAGACAGGCTAATGTGGTCCACAAAGCACAAACTATTTACCTCCGGACCTTTACAGAAAAAGTTTGCCAACCCCTGAGGTATGTGGCTTAATGGAGAGAGATCGATAGGCTAGATTGGCCGGTGTGACTTTGGAAAAGCTCTAAGTGTCTAAGCCTCTGCAAAACACGAATGGTAAAGTGAAACCATGTACGCTGCCTGTGGCCCAGGTCGTTTTAAGGACCAAATGAGGTTATGCATATCAACTGTGCTGGAAATACACATGTTGGTTAAAAGATATGGTCTTCATTCAGTAGTGAGTGTGAGCGTCCAGGTATAAAGCCCATGAACATGGGAAGAGAGCTGCAAGCCAAGTCACTTGTGGCCATAAAACTAGTAACAAAATAGCTTCTGTTTCTTGGGAGCTTGTAGGGGCCAGGCCCCTACAGTCGACAGTTTGTCTGCATCCTCTTTATCTCCTGGGATCACACTAAGGGGAAAGTGTTACTTCCCCCATTTTACAGATGAAAAAAGTGAGGCCTGAGGAGGAAAATAGTTTTACTGGGAGTTTGTATAGCGCCTGTGCACTTAAATCCTGCATATTTCCCACATCCTAGACACGTATGCAGACTCAGGGCAAGCCCACCTGGAAGGCAAAAGCCACAACAAGAGGAGATGTTAGACCTGACTGTGCCCAGAGACTAATTCCCGCAGGCCGTGCAGGGTCTAAGGAGCATGCAAAGGGGAGGCTGGGGTGCGAAGGAAAAAAGCTTTCTGGTAAACTGTGAGGCCAGAAAGGTACTGTTGGAAGACTATTAGGCTGTTCTGAGAAACTAATCATTTGAGGCAGGTATGTCGTAGGAGAAAAAGGTTACTGGGAACAGACATGAGCAGAGTCGGGAGCCGCTGGTGGGGACTGAGACTCCTTGCAGGAAAAGGAGAGGGAGGGGTGGGGAGAGAGGAGGAGAGAACGGCAGGTCCTGTGAATGGGACGGCAGGGAGCCCTGCGACCCTGGACGGTCAACCTGCCGTCAACCTGCCGTCACCAGCCCCTGGGGTGGGTGGAGGAGCAAAAACAAGGTGTCAGAGCCGAGCAAGCAGAAAGGCAGCCTAAGCGAGCGGCCCAAACACAGAACCTGAGAGATTCTGAGCAGCACCCAGTGGGAAGGTGAGAACTCACAGCCCAAAGGGCAGCAAGGCGCAGAGAAGGAAAACGGCTGTCCCTTGGGTCGGATCAGCGTCGACCCGACTCTGCCGCCAGCTGCTTCCTCCCAGCCACGCATACGGGGTCGGGCCTCTGTCCCACCCGTGCGCCCACCCCTCCCTGGCAGACTTCGCCCTCGGCCAAGTGGCCTTTGCGTCGTAAGAGCCCGCCCGCCATCCTGGCTGCTGTCCACAGAGCCTCACTCGCCCAGTTCCTAGTCATCGTGAACATCAGAACCACGAGCAGAACCTCCCTCTTCTATGTAAAGTAGATAAATAGGCACTTGGCACAAAGTCTCTGGAAAGCAAGTCTCCTGCCTCGTCCGCAGGCACCCAGGCCCCTCTCCGGGAGCTCCTTGAGGCAGGCAGGGATCACAGGCTCCACGCTCGCACTGGCCGGCTCTTTCCTTTTCTAACTTCACTAGATGTTGGAGGGGAGAACTGCCCATCACCTCATGCAGCATGTCCTTGGTCTCTTGGGGAAGATGCAGAGTATTTCCTGTGGGGCAGTTTTAAAAAGCAGAACTTTCTGGACACACGTGTTGTTTCTGCTCTGTGCTGACATAAGCATTGTGGTTTGCCTGTGGCCAGAGCCCCTTCGTCCCACACTATGTGTGCACAGAGGAACTTCTTAGAAGGGAAACCACTAGGGCAAAGGCTATATGCTTTGACAATTCTGATTTACTGCCACATCATACAGATTACACTCCCCTCGGCAAAGGAGAATCTGTCTTCCTGTGGGTGGGGCTTCAACAAACTATACGAGTGCCCTGCCCACCTCAGAATCTCCAGGTACTGTAAGCCTGGGAAAGGGATTCTGAACCAGAAACTCCTCCAGCCTCTCCCTTCCCGCAGGGACCTGCTGTGGTGCGGTGACACGCCACTGTCCTGGCCTGACAGGCCTCACCTTCCCCGGGCTTCACGAGCCGGGCACGCATGCTCACCAGCCCGGGGGTGTCCAGGCATTGCCAGCCCTGGGGTGTAGGGTCCTCGCAGGCAGGTCTCTGTCCCCCTCAGGGGTCCAGGCTTTCTCTAGGTCATGGCTGGAAAGCAGGCTTTCTCACTTCAATCTAAGTGCCGTCCTCATCAGGGACTGGCACACAGGCCAGGCCAGGACTACAGTGTCAGGTGAGAAGCCCTGGATTAAAACTGAGAAAGATGGAAGTGGTCAGGAATGGTGAGGTACTGGGTGATTTTTTTAACGTGGAGCATTTTTACCATACTGACATTATTGACCAAAAATGAAACATTTCCAGCACAACTCACTGATGTGCCTGTGGCCCTCCCTGTATGTGTTCTCGGTGACACCCTGAGGTGGGAGTAGAGGTGAGGTCAGTTCTGGCAGGGGTCCAGGGCTGGGGGGCCCCTGTGGAGGCTGCAGGCCCACCCCATCCTCTGCTGTCCTAGGGGAGCTCAGAGGATGTAGGGGTGGCCCGGCTGCGTCCTTGCCCGGAGCAGAGTACGGACGTCCTCACTGCACTGGGTGGCAGAACAACATTTCTTCTGCAAGCGGGGATGGGGCCCCCTCTGCCCTCTTGGGCACGGCCCAGGCCCCTAGTGGGCACTTAGTGAGTGTCTGAAAGAAAGGAAAAGAGGAAGGGGAAAGCAGGCCCTTGTGGTGGGAATCGAAGAACTCTGAGTGCTTGGCCCCCCGATCCTGCAGGCCCCCCTCAGGGAGCCTGACGTTCTCACTGTTGGTGGTGCTTCGAGCTGCACGATCTGTCCTCTCCCCAAACAGGCACAATCATTTATTCTTTTAACAACTATTTGCTGAGTGCCTTCTATGTGCCAGGTACAGTTCTAAGGTGCTGAGAATACAAATAGGGTGGTCAAAAATAATAGCCTAGTGGAGTTTAAATTCTGGGCATGTATGGGTAAAGTGGGGTTCCTACGGCCAGGATCCTCACTGAACTTAAACCACCTGATGATGTAACTGGCCTGTTGCTATGCTACCACTTCCACACCTTTAGGCAATAAGCCATTATTGTGTTAATATAAAGAGTTCCACCCAGTGCTCTGCGCTCAGTGGCGTGGCACAGCTGCAAGGCTGCGGGAGAGCAGAGCAGAGGCTGGAGTGGTGGCAGCACCGAGGACAGAGGCCCAGAGGACGGCTGTGC
>JAQQAC010021848.1:25485356-25605080 GCA_029783875.1 Phataginus tricuspis | reverse complement strand
GCGGGATGGCTGTGCAGAGAGGCCCAGAGGATGGCTGTGTGGGACAATTGTACAGAGAGGCCCAGAGGACGGCTGTGCGGGATGGCTGTGCAGAGAGGCCCAGAGGATGGCTGTGTGGGACAATTGTACAGAGAGGCCCAGAGGACGGCTGTGCGGGATGGCTGTGCAGAGAGGCCCAGAGGATGGCTGTGTGGGACAATTGTACAGAGAGGCCCAGAGGACGGCTGTGCGGGATGGCTGTGCAGAGAGGCCCAGAGGACGGCTGTGCGGGATGGCTGTGCAGAGAGGCCCAGAGGACGGCTGTGCGGGATGGCTGTGCAGAGAGGCCCAGAGGATGGCTGTGTGGGACAACTGTACAGAGAGGCCCAGAGGACAGCTGTGCGGGATGGCTGTGCAGAGAGGCCCAGAGGGCAGCTGTGCGGGATGGCTGTGCAGAGAGACCCAGAGGATGGCTGTGTGGGACAACTGTACAGAGAGGCCCAGAGGACGGCTGTGTGGGATGGCTGTGCAGAGAGGCCCAGAGGACGGCTGTGCAGAGAGGCCCAGAGGATGGCTGTGCAGACAGAGGGGCCCAGAGGCAGAGACAGGCTTGCTGCATCCAAAGCAGCAGTAATAACACAGACTCGCTCTGAGTGAACAGGATTTTAGTGACTGACCTGCCACCTGGAAATAAAGTTGGGTATAACCTTTTCACCCCAAGAACCCTTTGCTGTAAATTTCTTTGGTCACAGTGAATCTATAGCATACTTGCCTGGGGCTGAAACTCCTTTGCAAGACAGCGTGGGAGGAAAATAAACAAGGTCTTCATTAGATGTTTGTGTTTATAGTATATATTTTGTGGTATATACTGCTGGAGAGGATGGTTATGCAGGGAGGAGAGACAATGTGAGAGGCATATACAAATGTTAGAGAGGGTGGCCAGGGCACAGACTGGAAGGCAGAACAAAGAGAGCCTTGCAGGCTTGGGAAGAGAAGGGACAGAAAGTGCAAAGGCCCTGAGGTCTAGATTTCCTGGACTAGTTATCTCTTTTGATCTGAATCACCAGCATCTGGAAGGTAGGAATAATGTTTTATGTGTCTTTAGAAATAATCTTGATTACCTCTAGCTGTATACCTTCTGTGTTCTTGAATTTTGTAGGTATTTCCTATTGTAAAAAAATCTGATTGTGCTTACACCTCAAGGAGGATACAGAGCATAAAGTTGCACACTTAGTAGGGTCAGTAGTTGTTTGCTGTTTAAATATTCAATAGTGGCACGTTTAAAGCATCAGGGGCTGTTGTGCTATTTAAGACTTTCCTGAGAGGTTGTTCGTGGCCCCACCAGGTTTATTTGCTACCATCTGAGGGGTCATTTGTTCCCTTTCAGACCAGTTTTAACTATAGAAGCCCCACTGTGAGCTTCCTCAGATTTCCATACTCTTCACCTTTTTTATTAGCTTCCTCCAAGCCTCTGGAGGTTCCTCAGCTAGAAGAGTAGAATTTGCAGCTTTTTTAAGGAAGCACTTCTAAGGAGTTCACCTTTGAGAATTCAGGGAGAATGCAGCAGTGGGACCTGAGGGGCAGGCGATGAAAGGGAGGCACAGAGGCCCAGGACAAGAAATCGCCGCAGAGCTAGTTCGCAGGCTGGCTGGCTCGCTGCATGCGTGTCTTCTCCCTCCTGCCCAGTTGTGGGTGCACAGAGGCTCACAGGCATCGCATGGCCCTCAGCCAGCCCTTTACAAAGTAGCTGTTTGTTTCCTGACCAGCTGAAGAGCATGTTGTATGGCAGTTCAACTTCATAGCTGTAGAAAATTGTAAGAAAGGAAAGAAACAATGGTGAGCCTTTAAAAGTAATAAATAGTTGAAATGGTTGTGTTTTGGGTAAGTTCCTGTTCATTTTTACAAGGGGATGAGGTCTCTTTTCCACACAGCCCAGGGGAAAGGGGCACACATGGTGCAGACAGCAGCCTAGAAAGGGGAGGACGGGAGAAGGGGAGCCTGAGGCTGGGCAGCAGGCCCGGAAAGCTGAAGGTGTGCTGGAACTAAGTGCAAAGGTCGTTGGTAGAGTGGGTGATTGAGGGCTGGCAGCCGCCACGGGGCACGAGTGGAGACGCAAGCTGCCGGCCTTTCTGCAGGCAGGGAAGGTGAACTGCGGGGGAACTGCTGACCCCATCCTGCTCTGTGGGGGAGCCTCTTAAAATGTGTGCTGTCCTATTATGACTGGGCTGGCTACAGGACTCAAGAGAAGGTGCCTTACAACAACAATAATTGATGTACGTTGGGATTTTAGGCACAATAAGCCCTCAGTAAATGCTTGAGGCTGAAATTCTACATGGATCCAAAAGACAAGTTCAGAAGTCTAGTGCTACCCCCCCTCCGCTGTGTGGTCTGGGAAGTACGCTGTGTGCAAGTTCCGCACAGAGCAGACCTCGGGGGTGTCACTCCCTCCACAGGCCTCCTGCCTCCTGTGCTGCCTGCACCTGGGACCCTGGGGCATCATCTCACCTACCTAAGGGTCCAGGACAGCTGGTTTTCTTTCTCGCTTTGTCATGTTGATTAGGAGTCTGTATTTGTGGATAAAACCAGTATTACCTGGACTGTGGGCTAAATGCTGGGTGAGCTACAGGCTAAACTGAGGCTGTCTTGCTAGTTCAGCTACAGCATCCCAAACCAGAAAGCCGTGGCCACCTCAGCCGCAGGCATGGTGCCAGAGGGAACTACGTCCTCCAAACACCTGTGGTCTAAGTGGAAAATGTCACCATGACCTCTTTTTGCTGCTTTTTAATGTAGGTTTCTTGTGTATGTGTTTTAAACTTTTTTTTTTATTAGGCAATAGTCACAGGGAGCAAATTTTTTAAGTTTAAAAGGTGAAACCCTCCCTCTCTCTCCCTTGTCTCCCCCATTTAATTGCATCCTCAAAGGCTGCCAGTGAACCAACATGGGATGTCTCCTCCCACGCAGTCCACGCATCTGTAAGCATGCAGAGGCAGCCTGTGTTGTGGTGGTCTCTCTCCTTAGCGCCTTGCTGCTGACCTTCCTCTGGGCTGTCCACCACGTTGACAGTCCAGTCACATTCTTCGAATCACCTTCCAAATAAAGGTATCTTAGGACATATTCATGCCTTTGCCTGGAGAGTAAGTGAACAATTTGTTGTGACTGGACCTCTGCAAGCACGTTGGTGTCACACTGCTGTTAATTTAAACCACATCTTGAATAAGGTCACAAAATGGGGACCCCATGAAACGGTTTGTTTTCTAAGGCTGTGGCGTGTTTTCTCTTGTTCCAGAAACTAGAATGAGCCGAAGCATTCCTGTGGAGGTCGATGAATCAGAGCCATACCCAAGTCAGTTACTGAAATCGATCCCAGAGTTTTTCCTGGAAGAGGAACCAGAACCACCTGCTTCAAATGTAAGGAACACGGCACCTGACAGCCTGTCTGCACTCCGAGCCCCTTGCTATCCCCCAGGAGACTTTTCTCAGGCTCCTACACCCCTGGAACTTCCAGGTCGCCAGCAGCCTGTGTCCCGGCAGGCCGCCTGCCTGCACACTGAAGTGCTGGAGGAGAGCAGAGACAGCGTCTGGCAGAGACACTCGGGCCCCGGCAAAGGCATTCCCTCTGCAGCCAGCAAGCCAGAGCCTGAGCGTGTGGTGGGAGCCCTCATTCCAGAGCAGCAGTTTTCACTGATGGGACAGCATCATCGATGGCTAGGATCTCGGCTCTCAGTAGCTTCTTCTGACACTGGCCGTGACTCGGGCAAGCCAGACCAAAGTTTACCTGATGCCTCAGCGAGCTCTGCGGCCAGCAGCCAGGAGACAGTGCACCAGCCCCAGCCCCATGGGCCCCGAGCCGCACCAGACCTGCCTACAATAGACACAGGGTATGAGTCCCAGCCCCAGGACATCCTGGGGCTCAGGCAGCTGGAGAGGCCGCTGCCCCTCACCTCCGTGTGTTACCTCCAGGACCTGCCCAGGCCTCTTAGGTCCAGGGAGTTCCATCAGCTCGAGCCTCAGAGGAACCTGGCGTGTGCTCCAATGCTGCCTGCACACCTTTTCCCACGTGCTCCGTGGAACCATCCTCACCACTGTCCTGGACAGCCCTTTCACCAACTGCCACGTAAGTGAGCTTCACCGCCTCTGGGCATTCCGGGCTGGGTAACTAAGTAAGCGAGGGCCTCGTGTCCATGCCTCGAATCACTGGACCAGCCCAGGCGGGCCTGAGTGCAGGGCAGCATCTGCTTCCCGCCAGGCTTTCCGTGTGTGGTTTCCGTGGACTGGCAAAGGGCTTTGGAGGAACGCTTCACCTTAGGTCAGAACCCGTCCCACTTGGAACCTGCCTCTGTAGGACAGTTCCCTCTGTGCTGGTTAGTTAACCGAAACCTGCCTGAAAGTAGGGGAGTCACCTGAGTGACTTCTAGAAAATTTTTCTGCTGCCTGATTTCTTGGTAATCTGAGTCCTTCCTTCCCTGCGTCCTTCTTCCCCTTCTTAGATTTAGCAGAGAAAGGGGCCGTCAGTCAGAAAAGAATCAGAAGGTGTGCAGAATGCCCTTGAGACTGCATTTGTGCTTTTCCATGAAATCCACTCCTGTGCGTCTGTCGCTTAGACCCCAAGGGACGGAGACTTGAGCATCCCTCTCCGCCCTCCATGCTAGCCACAGCCTGGGACTGGCAGCCCCTGTTTCACAGCTCCAGCATTTGCCTTTGCTCTTCTCTCTATCCAGGATGTTCTTCCTGTTCCTGTGGAAATGACCCAGTTCTATACCTCTTATTTTTTAAATAGTTTTATTGAGATCTAATTTAAATATTGTAAAATTCACTCTTTACCTGTTTAAGTGTACCATCTTAGAGTTACACAACTATCCCTGCATGCATCTTAAAGACTTAGCTCTCAAGTGTGCACTTGGTAACCTCCCCAGACCGGTCCCTCCTTCAGGCCCTCTGTTCCCTTGTGTTCTGCCATTTGCGGCAACTAACTACCTACTTAAGTATGGCACCTACTTATGTACATATCTGCCTCTCCTTCCAGAAGGCAAGCTTTTGCACATCAGCAAAGGTATATTTGAACCCATAATTCCCCGGCATTTAGCACAGTGACTAGCATGTGATAGACCCTCAAATTATTTCTGAATGAGAGAATGAATGAATATGTATCAGTGCCTTAAGCTCTCAAAGTGGTAAAATCTTAGACAGAGGTGAAAGATTATCACAATTATTGATATTAAATCTCCACTGAGGCCAGTGGAAAATAACAACAGGGCTTCACAGATGAAACACAGGGCTGTGAGATCCATTTTCCTTAGCAGATAATCACTGCACAAAAAGAAATTATTCAAAGCATCTGACTCAATACCTGATGCCTCGCTTTAAAATAAGTTATAAATTATAAATGCTGTAATCAGTCATGATATATGTATTTGTAGATGTACAGTTTATATAAAGCTTCTTAAAGCAAATGGAGAATACAGTGATTCATAATTTTTAAAAGGAGGAGGTGGAAGCCACAGTTCAGAGTGGCTGAGGTCAGGAGGGAGGCCCGGGCCAGGGAGGAAGGAGGGCGTCACTGCCTGGAGCCGGGGCGGCGCTGTGGCTCTGGGCGCCCAGCAGCAGCTCAGGGACGTGCGATTCCTTGAGTCTGAGTCACCGGGGACTGCGCCCTGGCAGGTCAGGGTTCTGTTTATTTCTCAGTGATTTCCAGGTTAAAGGGAATAACTTTGTAAGACTAATACCTTCAACTACTTTTTAAGCATTCTGTATACTTTTTGTGATCACAACAGTAATATTTATTCACTCAAAATTGAAATGCCCAAAAGCTCAGCTCATATTTCCATCACCCAAATATAATTCCTTATTGGGGTTTTGACAGGTTTATTTCTGTTCTTTTTTCTTTGCCTATATATATTTAATGTAAAATTAAAATAATTTCCAGTGCCAATCAGTATGCTCCCTCCAGCGTCATGTACAAATGCTGTCTAGGGTTTCATCAGACAGATCTACCAAGTCATTTTAAAACTATTCTCTATTGTTGGACATTTTTAAATACTTTCCAGTTTCTGAGTCAATAGCACTGGTATGATAAACATTAAGTATGAAAGTTTTTATCTGCATGTCTGATTAATTTCTTAATTTCTTAGCTTAACATGTAGAAGCATGAATACTTAGTCAAGGGCTTTGTGATACTGAGTCCCAAGCAGTTGCCTTTATCTGCTAAAAGGAGAAGGTCTCATTGAGATAGACAAAGAAAGCATTGATTCGTTCTAATTTGAGGAAGATCTTCCCAGTTGAAATTATATTACCTGTTGAAGCCTTGAAATGGCAGCATTAGCAATCCAGTCTCTGGAGGTGAGCACTGCCCCCTACAGGCAAGCTCTTAAAATGTGAGCATTTGGACTCCTGACTGGGAACACTTTCAGGTGTCTCATACTTCACGACCTGCTTTCCTTATCCTGTCCCTTCCACTTCTCTCTCTGTTATCTCCTCTGCTAAGAGACGGCTGGTGGAAAGCAGGAGAGAACTTTTGGATGGTGGAGGGAGTAACTCACAGAAGATATACAAAGGGCCAACAAGCATATGAAACCAAGCTTAACATTATTCAACTGAAGAAAAATACATATATGCAAAACTTTTAAGATACCTTTTTCCTAACTAGGTGTGCAAGAATAAAAACCTTGGACAACATCCAGTGTTAGTCAAGTTATAGGGAAATGAACACCCTCATCTACCCTCGCAGAAGCATAAATTGCACTGTCTCTGGAAGGCACTCTCACCACATCACAGCGTTAAACGTGCTCCCTCGGGCCCAGCAGTCTCGCCTGTAGGAATCTGTCCTGTAGAAACATTAAACAAGCACACAGAAATATATGAACAAGGGCGTCCATTAAAGCATTATTGTGTTAGCATCAAAAAGAAAACAACTAAAATGCCTGTCGGTGAGGGGACAGGTGAGTAATTGGTGGTGATTTGTTTATACAGTGGACTCTAGGTCTCTACTAAGGAGGATGAAACACACCATCTGACATAAAAAAGATTAAGTGGAAAAGCAGGATACAGTGTTGATCCCACATGGGTTATTTTTTTTAAACCATTAATGTTTAAAGACTCTTTGTTAAACAGTCTGAAAGGACTGCCCCAACTGTTAACTGATCATAGGATGGGGGAGGGCAGGGAACGAAGAAGAGAAGGGGAATTTTCCTTCTAACCTTATATACTATTCTTTAATTTGTTATAGAAAGCAAGCATTACCTTTATAATTAAAAAACAAGTAAAAGTTAAAAAAGAAAGAAAACTAAGGGGAAATGAGAGTGCACAGGGGGAACTGCGCACCCTGACTCCCCTGGCTCCGAAGGCCATCTCATCATTCTGTCAGGGAAGCCCAGAGCTCACTGCAGCTTTTCCTAGGGCTGTGCAGGCCCAGAATATTACGGGACCTCCAGCAGAAACGTATCCCACCAAGGCTGCTGTGAGGATTAAGTGAGATAATATATTTTAGTCACTAGGAAACTGCTGGCTCACACTAAGCTCTCAGTGACCAGCGGCTCTTAGTCATTCTTTGAACGGATCCTGCAGCCCAGTCCCCTCTCCTTCCAGATCCTTCTTGCCGGCACAAATTCTAAGCATTCAAAGCTGGTGTACAATGCTTAGTTTCACATCAGGGCTATAACTGCACTTAATTGCCAACAAGACCACTTTGGAAAAGCTGTTCACCTAAGGATGCTTGTGCAACTGGAAACCATGGCTCCGTGGTTCTGCGGGGCCCCAGAATGCATTGCTTCCTCGTCCGTTAATGAAAATGTGCCTGATGATCCCCATGCAGATGGTGCACCTTGGCCTTTGCAAGTTAAAGCAAAAATGGTTACTAGTCACTCCTTTAGTGTAAGAAGAAAAATGAAGTTTTCAAAGCAAGTGAAAAATGGAAAGTAGAATAAGCCTGCTTCCTCCTCCACCTCCTGGAGAAGTCGGCCTCTCACCGACTCAGAATCCTTCCTCTGCAGGTGAGCAGAACGGACGTCCCGGCTGTGTGATCACATAAAACCCATGATGCCAAAAAAATTGGCAAAAGAAGAACATCTTAAATCAAAAGAGCCCTTATTTTACTACAAATTTTTGCTTTCTCTATCACAGAGACTGAAAATAATAAAACTGCGGGCACATGCCTACGACTGCACGTAGGACCCAAAAAAGCAGTCACTGGTGTGCTGGAATGCACGCACAGTTACAAGTAAGGAAAAACTAAGCCAGATGGAGGCAGGGATAAAGGGGCTGCTTCTCGGGCCCCAGCTGCTCACAGCGGTGGGAGCCCCTGCAGCAGCCCAGCTGGCCTTTGTTGACTGCACTGGGTTGCAGTGTTTTCTGACAACTTGATAATCAGATTTTATTTTCTCACTCTTTTAATACCTTTCTTAATAAGGAAGAAAAATGTTAAATGCCTTGACTGATAAGTAGAAAACCCTCCAAGTGGTAAAAGCCCAGTCACATGAAGACTGTACCCAAGCCAGGAGAACTGCGAGGCTCGGAAATCACGCACAGTTCTGGGCACGTGTTTATGATTGTGCGAGATCTGTGTTTCGTTCTGTGACTGAAACTGCTTCAGGATGGAGGAGTCGCCATGCTGACTGGTGCTCCGTCGGTCACACCGCCCACCTCCTGCGGGATTAACTCTTTTGCCAGGGTTTTCGGCACCAGGACAAGCCTGTGGGGAGCTTGGGGCAGTCATTCTGTCCACCATCTAGGTGGCTGCCGACCTGCACGCCTCCCCACTCACCTGCTGACAAGTGCCGGTCTGTGTTTTCAGAACAGACACCCAGACACAGATTTTCTCTTTTTCTCTCTCCATTTATTTTGAGCTACTCAGGAGAACTGTATCCTATTTATCTCCATTCACTGAATGCCTGACAGCAAGTTCAATAAATATTTGTTGAATGAATAAAAGGAAATTTGTTCCCTACTTCCTAGGGAAAGAGTGGTCCCCAGTCGTGAGTAGAACTTTGTGATGCCAGACATTGGGAGGACCAGCCTGTCTTTAATCGTATTACAGGAGAGCGAGGGAAGGGGGAGGTCAATGGGGTTTGGAAACAGAGCTGCCCGTTCATTTATCAATCTGTCCAACAAATATTTGCTGCGCCAAACACTGGATGTGCAGCAGTAGACCACCCACGTGGTCCGCTGGGGACACAGACGAGAGGGCAGAGGTGCCGTGAAGGAAACAGCCAGCTATTAGGACAGACATCAACAGACAGGGTGGCCAGAAGGGCACGTTCAAGCTGAGATCTAAAGGGTGAGGAGGCCGAGAAAGACAGGAGCTGTGTAGGTGAGATTCAAAAGCAGGCCCGGGGCCGGAGCAAGTGGGCAGGGAGGCAAGGACTTGCTGCGAGAGGAGGGGCCAAGACTGGACTAGGGAATTGGCTTTTACTCCACATCCAGCTTCTTTAAGAAAACAGAACACTGACCTCTATTTCCTGGGATAAGGAGCTTAGAGTGGTACCTGGCCTATAGCAAGTATGTGGTAAATGGTGGCATTTCTACACACACAGCGCCCTGCAAACTAGCAGGCCTCGTCAGAAGGGTCGCATGGAGTGCTTTAGGGCTCGGACGACAAGGTGCTCGTTTACCTGAAAGCATCATGTTCATGTAGCAGCTTCTCCACACAACCACTAAATTCCAGACAAAATAAAATTCCACTACCAAAAGGGAAAGTTTATTTGTGATTGGCCCTCAGATGTTCAGTATTTCTTTGTTCTAAATGCTCAAAGGCCAGCATACAGGACCCTGTTTTCGGTGCCCTCAGTTTAGAAGGAGGTGAGGTGGATCGTTTTCATCTGTTCACACAAAGCTCTGTAGGTCTTTACACAGGTGGCCAATTCAGAAATGAAAGTCACAGCTAATCAGACACTTACCCACATGCCTTGGTGATTTTAATGATACGATTTGTTGCTATGAGACAAAAACATGTTGTGCAGGAAATAATCTGTTAGAGCCGTATGACCTTGATTCAGAGGCTTTTGATCAGCAGCATTCACATCCACTCTGCACGAGACAAACCGCATGACTAGAGCTTGGTAGTCCTCTTAAGGCAAATAAAACACTATTAGCCCCTCATTCAGGGATCTGGCAAAGGCTCTCCCCTTCCACCTTTCCTTTCTCCTTGCTTCAAGGGGAAGGAAAAACCAGCAGGTGGGGGGTGGGCAGTCTCGAAGCCCCACGCCTCGCAAGCAGACAGTGGGGCCCTTGCCAGCTCCCCTTCTGTGGGTGGGAAGTGGGCGTGCGACTGTCCCGCCCCACTTACTGAGTGCGCTGTGCATGCCAGCCCTGTGTTTGGAGACAGGCTGGCAGCAGACGTGGTCCACAGTGCGTGGATGTCCGTGGGGAAGGCAGGCAGGTGACAAGTGAGAGTCACACTTACTTACACAAGCACATGATGATCCCTGGGAGGAAAATAAAACTGAAGGGTCAGGGAGGACAGGGCGACAGAGTGGGGGTGGGCCTCTCGGGACAGGCGGTAGCCGACCTGAGCCCTGGATGACAGGAAGTTGGTCTGTGAAGATACAGGGCAAAAATATTCTGGGTAGAGAGGATGTCACACAGGGACCCAGAGCTGGGGACAAGATCCATCTAAAAGCAGGGTCGGTCCCTGCCTGGCGACTGGATGCCGTGACGCTTTTTGCCCTTTTCTACAATCCAAGCCGTAGACTTTTGCCCTGAAACTCCACCTGGCGGTCTGGACCCGTTGTAATGTGCCTGGCCTGCCAGGAACGTGGCAAAACCAGACCACGTGGTGTATCTTATCCCAGAAGGGCCTCTGTTCCGAGTCCTGGCCTCCTGTGTCAGCCGGGGCTGGGATGGGCCCAGCAGTACCCTTTCATCCCCCTCCCCTTCCTCAAGCCTCTAATGCCATGACCAGGCCTGAGCAAGAGCCAAGGTCAGCCCAGGAGACAACCTGGACTTGGGGTGTGATCGCTTTTGCCTGATGAAGTGTGACAGCAAGGACCCGACTGGTGTCTGGGCTGACGCAGACAGTAGACCGAGTCCTGGCGATCTGGCCACTTGAGATACTGGCTCGGGCATGTGTCCAGGGTCATCAGCCACGTTGCCCGCGTCCTTGCAGGGGAGACCTGGAGGCGGCCACACTCGTGAACACACGTGTTGTCTTCTATTCAGTGCTTGAGGCCATCGCCCCCTGGGTGGCCCCTGACCACTCACAGAGGAGGGAGAAGACCCTCAGCCACCTCCTCGCCCACACTCGGGCTCCAGCACATTGTGCGGTTTCTGGCTCACCTGCTGTTCTCTCGCTTTACGTCCCTGTACGTACCCTGCCTACGTGGAAGGCAGGCTTGATTATTACTCTTATGGCCAGAAAGAAAGACCAATGAATATTATTTTGAAAAACAAGGTTCATTCTTGCCCAAACCAGCCATGTATCCTGGGTCATCCAGCTTCTCACCTGGACAGAGGTGGCAACATTTGCATCACCAGGAGGCACCTGATTTGTGGTACACGGTCACGCGCCTGACCTTCTCCAGCCCCTTGTAGGCTGGGCCTGCCCCTAGGGCGCACCCCACCCAGACCACTCGGAATGCCCACACCTGGGCTGCTCTGGGCCTGAGCAGCTCCCTCTGAGACTCACTGGGCGCCTGCATGCCTCCGCTGGTCTTCAGGTCTCTCTCACCTGGCCAGGTAGGCTGCTGCCCCTGGCCTGGCTAGGACCGACTGGGTTCCAGATCACACTTTCACACAAGTCATCGCAGCCCTGGCAGGGCTCCAAGGCTGTGCTCTCTACAGCCCTGTCCCCAGGTGCACATGGCCTTAGCGAGGGAGGAGGTGTTGGGAAAGCTGAGAGGTGTTGCCAGCTGGCCGGCTGCTTCCCAGGGGGACGGGCCAAGTTTTCATTCACTTGCGTCTTCCCGGGAGGGAATGGCATACACTTACGAGTTTGTGTGTGTGTGTTTGGTGGGGGGTCCACGTCGGGGAGGGAAAGGAGACAGCGGCAAGTCTCTATTTGTCACGTGGATAACTTCTGCAGGCTTGGATTCGGGCACCTGGGGGGTCGCACTAGGAATGGGGGCATGCAAGGAGTTCTTCATCGTTGGCTTGTCCCACCTTATCATTAAGAGAGCATGTGGGGCTTGTGCTTTCCAAATGGACCCAAACTTCTGTTCCACATGTGTTTTTATTTAGGAAAAGAAAAATGACTTAATTTAATGAAAGCTATCAAGTCAATAATAGTACAGAAATTTACCAAATATCTGGGATGTGGTAACTGGCATCTGGAACCCTCAGTTAGCGTGAGGACCAACATTTGCACCGGGCTCACCCTCCTTCCACAGGAAGGAGCTAGAGGCGAACTTCCTGTCCTCTTTGCTGTCTTCATCCACAGATGGCCGTGGCTACCCGCAAGCAGCCTACCATCTAGCGATCCAGCCAGCTCTGCCTGGGCCACCCCTACCTGGAGCCAGTGTGAGAGGCCAGCACCCTGTGCAAAAGGTCGTGGTGAATTGTCCCAGCCCCTGGGGCCAAGAACAGAGGCCTGAACAAAGAGACTACCCCTTCCCAGGGCTCACGTGGCATCAGTAAGTGACCTGGCCAGCCTTCCAGCATTTTTAACATGAAAAAGAGTGATGCCAGGGTTATTGAGTTGCACCAAAACTCTTGTCGGTTTGCCTCCTGGGACCTCAGGACAGGAGGAAATGAAGCTGGTCGACAAGAATCCCTTTAGCAGACACGTGACGCCGCTGGTGACGAGTCACAGCTCCCTTGAAGGAAAGACTGCCACACCCCCCTTCTTTTACTTTCAGCTCACCTGGCCTTGTAGCCCACAAAAGAGATTTCTGTTTTCACTATGACTTCCACTGTTAGGAAGTTCTTTTTTATATCCCTAGTTTCTATACCTGCTTAAACCCATTTGTTCACTTTGAATTTTTAAATTCAGTTAGCTCTCAATAGGAACTTAAAATAACCCATTAGTTTCTTTTGTAATAAAAGCATTTGCACATGCTGAATGCCATTATTAGGTCTTCCCTACGCTTCTTCCAGAAAGACAATCCTGGTTTCTCTTGACTTCAGCTGTCCAACCCTGTGACCATGTTTCTCCTCACTGTTCTCTCTCACTCTTCTTCAAGTTTTCCTTTTCTCTTAACTGATAGATCTAAAATACATAGGGAAAACTCATGTAAATGGAGTTTCATAATTTACGACAAAATTGGAAAGAAAGTAGATGAAATGTTTGGCCTTGTTCAAGCACAACTTCTATATATTCCGTCAAAGTAACACTGTGTATGTTTTGGTGCTAGAATGAGGCATGAAGGGCCTATGAAAGCAGATTTTTCAGCAAAACAGAAAGCTCCAAACGTCTATGGAAAGGAAAAAGCCACTGTATTTGAAATGGCAGATAAGGCACATGCCTTCTCTCCACTTTACTTAAAAGCCCACCAGTCCTCAGATTTTCTTTTGAGACAGAGCCCTTCTTTTTTTAAAACAAAATTGCGTGAAGTTTAGATAATTAAGTAAAATGTGATTTTACTACTGAATAAGCACTCAGTGCAGAAGAAATACCTAAAATTCTGAGAGAACAAATGAAATTTAAGCATTTTGTGAAATGTTTTGTGTCGAATTAGGGAGGCAAGAGTAATTTTTGAAGTAAACGTTTGTTGAAATAATTTTAGATTTACAGAAGAATTGCAAATATAGTACAGAGTAATTGCTTTTGTGACATTCTAAGCCTGCTATATAGTCTCCTTGGGTTTATTTTATTTTAGGATAATGAAAACTAAGTTCAGGTAGTGATGTTAATTTTCCTCTTACTGGTAATTTGAAAGAGAACCTTAATACAGAAATTTACTCTGTCATTAATCTCCATGATACTGCTTTTATATGGAAGTTTTGTTAATATTACCAAGGCCTTCACCATGCTTTATCAAATGAGCAATTGTCTTTTAGAGGAACTAAAAAACTTTAGGTATAAAGGGATTTAATGCAAAACAAGATATGGAACTAGGTCACCATTAGATGAAAACACATATTACAGGAATTTTTTTTCAAAAAATATAAAATGAAAATAATTTCCTCAGTCACGTTTTAGAAATAGAGTATACTTGAGATTCTGTGTAATTTTTATTTTAAATTCTATTACATAGGTCTTACAATTTTTTTTATTTTGGGGCAGTAAAAATATGAAAATATAAGCAACAATCTATAAAAGCCAGGCATATGCACATAGATTTTATAACCAAATATTTTTTAAATTTATATATAAAACAATCTCAAACACACAACAAATAACAAACATCCATGTTCCCACTACCTAGATTTTTTTAAATGTTAACGTATTTCCACTTGCTTCGGAGTTTTTTTTTTTAAAGAAATGAAACATTATAGACTCAATTTTAGTGCCCCTATCAGTCAGGATTCAGTTATAGAAAACAGAAACGACTAGCTGTTTTAGAAGGAATTTGATGTAGGGAATTGGGTGTTCACAAAATTGCTGGAGGTTGGAGGGGCAGGCCCAGGCTTCTAGGAATGGGCTAAGACCGACACCCCAGAACAGGACACCGAAAGGCCTGCTTCCTCTGTCCCCGCCAGAGAGGCAGAGGACCAGAAAGCCACCAGGGAGCACCCCATGCCAGGCCACGCGCCACGGCAAGTCTAGAGTCAGGAAGCCCTGCCCACCACGATGGATCCATCCTGTGTCTGCTAGGTCTGCGCCGGCCAAATACAGATGCCTGTTCCCTGACCGTGACCCCGTGGAGCCGGTAATGTGAGCTGGGATGCCTCCAAGGAACTCAGCACCTCGTGCCTGTGCTTCAGAGTACATATGGGAATACTGGCAACCATATAGCACATAACAACAGGGAAGAAACTTCTTTAAAGGTCTTCCAAATGAGATTTCATCCATATATCAACAGCATAAATACTTTTAAACCTCCCTGTTCTCTGTATCATGAGCTAATGTCCTCTTTTTATCTGAACGTCTGCAGCAACAGCCTTGTATGTCACCCCTTATGCTGTTTTATTGGTGATCTTGTCTTCCCTGTATGTGAGGCTTACCTTCCCCATCTGACAGCCCTTGAATGCAAAAAGCAAATCCTGCTTCCCTCTTTTGATCCTGAGCACGGGCCCCCCTTCCTCAAGGCAGGTGGCCAAGCTGCTTGTTGACTGAAACTCCATGCAGCAGAGCTCATTCCTCTGGCTCAGAAAAGAAATTGAGGCAGAGGGGAAAGATGGCTCACTGGTGTCCCCCATAGTTCTTAAAGGCTCTCTGTGCCTCAAGGTTTGCCTCTGCAAAAAAAATGAAAATTCACTGTGAATCATTCCTTTCCAGGGACCAGCCATATAACCAGCCTCCTGACAGAGGGGGAGCGCCTGATGAGTGCTCGGAGCACCCTGCAGAGTCAGGACCACAGGGTCCCCAGGCTCCACCTGCAGCTGCTGTCCGCAGACCCCCCAGTAACCCTGCGGCCAGGGGAACTCTGAGAACAAGCAGTCTTCCAGAAGAACTGCGTAAGCTGTTTGCAGGGCTGTTCTCCCTTCTCTTTGTCAGGTCTTATACTTTGAGTCCATGATTATTCATCCGCAATCCTAGATATTTATTGCAGGCACAATGACATGAAATTTGTTTTTTTGCTTTTTGCTAAAAATGTAACCAGCATTTTGTATGAATGGTTTCAGTGAAATCTGACACTAGCAGCGGTGTTCACAGAGCACTTGCCCCTGGAGTTTCTTGAGCTAAACTCCAACAACAAATGACTTCAATGCCTTTTCCTCTTCTAAATGAGGTTCTTGAGTGGACTTGTCCCTGGATAAACTGATGGATGTCCCGTGGTGCTGGCCAGGAGCTAGCGTCTCACCATAAGTTAGTGGCAGCCATCGAGGTTAGGTCATTTCCTGTAGGAATGAGCAATCTTGTTTGCCAAAAGCTGTCTCGCATTCTCCATCCTGCTTCACAACCAAGCGCAAACTGAGCCTTTTGTTCAAAGAAATATTTGACTAAGTGTTGGGTGGTGGTCCCTTTCCCACATCTTGCAGCCAGAGCCCGAAATGTTGGAATATCACCAGAACGTTCTCATGATAAGGTCAGTCAGAGCAGTGAGCTCCAGACACCTTAGGCAAACAGCTGCTCCTTGTGAGACTGTCATGTTCTAAGGTGCCACTGGAGATGCTCTGGTGACGCTAATAAACTCATTTTCCAAACTGGGCATCTCTTCAGACCAAACTTAAAAATGATGCCCTTTCCATTTGCTAATTCCTAGTGGGATGTGCGTGCTGTCCACCATTCAGAATGCTGAAAGATTTTTAGGACAATGATCCATTGTTATTTTACATTCAAATAAATTTTTTTTCTTCTTAAAATACTACACATTTTAATTTTGAGCATTTCTGGAGAATGCATGCTGCCCTGCATAGGATATAGTCCCAAGGTCAGCCTATAGATCATATTTATCTTACCGCAGTCTATAAAGGGAGCCCTAAAATTCTTACATAAGAATTGGTTGAATATTAGGTGTTGAGAAGAAAATTAATTGAGCGCCACAATATGCCTGGATGCTTAAATGAGCCAACGTGACTATTGTTCACACATCCACTCGAAGGGTATGTTTCAGAAAACAAGAGTCTGAGCATAGGTGGATCCCTACAGACGCGTATTTTCCCTGCAATCTCCATTCTTTTCCACCTTCTGCCCAGAGGCTTTGTGAGATATAGCCAGTCCCTTCCAGACTAAAAGCCAACACAGATTCTCACCCACCACATTAATGTGCTAGCCAGCTGGTTTCCCCAAGGCTGTGTGAGCAGACACTGGTCCTCGCCATGGCGGGTCAGGCTGCCGGGCACGAGGCTGTCTGTGGCCCTGGGCTGCCCCAAGGAGGACGAGGGGGCCAGTGGCCCGGAGTGCCCAGAGGCAACACCTCCCCTTCAAGCTGCTCGAGTTCTAATTAACATTTCTGAACTGTACCTACTCCGAATTCCTGGGTTTTCCCCCGTGAGTGGATAGGGGAGGCGCAGAACCACTTTCCCCCTCTCCCCTCACATGCTCTCATCTAGCAAGAGTTCAGCAAGCAGAGAGCATCGTGAGGTCAGAGGAGGACACTGCCGGGTGGCCCCGCCCGGCCCAGCGTGCCCGGCTGCTGGGCGAGCCCTCCCCACGTACACAGCCACATGTCCCCTATGGACCCGCAGGTTCTGGCTGACAGGTTTTTGGCTGATGTGGCTTTCAGAGGATCTCCTCAGCTTGTCTCGGCTGCCCGCACGCCACCCGGGGCTCTTCTGTCCCCATACCCGAACAGTCTGCACACCCTGGGCAGACCCCTGCCTTTGGGCCTGCACACCCGGGTCCCGAGGAACGCTGCAGGCGTAGGCCCCACTCGCCCACCCAGAGGCTGCCCTCTCTTATTTGTAGAGGAGAGAAGGCATAGCATACAGTTCACAAGTGTTTGAAATGGAATACTTTGACTAGTTTCTAATGAGTGTGAAAATCTCTCTAGGGAAAGTCTTCATCACTTATTCTATGGACACAGCCATGGAGGTGGTGAAATTCGTGAATTTCCTGTTGGTAAATGGCTTCCAAACTGCAGTGAGTATTTTATCCAAGGGGAGACTGAGCAATTAGAGTGAAAAGAAAAACAAGGAGAAAACCTTTACATAGCTGTTGATATGCTAAACTGTATTACTTGATTTATGTGATCATCATAATGTTTAAAGATTTAGGTAATTATTTTCTAGCTTTTTGAACTCTCCACAGTTGGTGGCATTTCTTTCTTGCACACTTTTTGGGTGGCTCTGAGCGCCTCCAAACAGCCAGGACAGCGTTAATGCCGAGGACGCACGGGGCCTCCGCTGGGCTGTGCCTCCGTGATGCCGGGCTCCTGGCTTTCAGGCCACCCGCTTATTTTACAAGGTCCTTCTGCTGTGCACTGGGCTGTGAGGTTTGAAGCAGGAGCCACACACAGGGGTTGCTCCACACCGCGATGTGCGGCAGCGCCTCAGGACAGGAGCTCATGGCGCCTTCTGGGGGGTCTGGTCTAGCTCTAAAATGCAAGTGTACATGTAAGGTATATTGCAGCTTATATCCAATTTGGGGGTCTCAGATTTTTAAAACATAATGTAGGCAGAGACATTTTCAAGTGTACCACTGTGTCCTAATTATGAACGTTAAATACTTAAAGGCCTACTAATGTTGAAATTGGGAAAATTGCATTTTGTTCTTTGGACTTCCATGCTCCTGCCTGCTAAAAGCATTAGTAGCTTTTTCAGTTTTAAATGTAGAGTCTCTTGTGTTTTCTCTTGCCCTGTATCTAGAGAAAGCTTCTCATTGAAAGCTACCTGCCACACCTTTTTCTTGTAGATTGACATATTTGAGGACAGAATCCGAGGCATTGATATCATTAAGTGGATGGAACGCTACCTTAGAGATGTAAGTACATCCCGACACTCTGAGCTCATTTTCTGGCAAGAAAGACCATCAACTAGCTCGTGAAGTTGTTTCATGAAAGGAGCCGGCCTGTCCCCGAGTCCCACCTCGGAAAGTCCCACAGGAGCCTTCCTGCAGACAGCCTCACAGAGACGCGGAGAGGAGGGACTGGGCCGCCTCCTGGACGTGCACAGGCAGGGACTGACGGTCCAGCCCCTCTCGGGCGGTCGATGGCCATCAGAGCAAACAGTGTTTTGTAGGGCTGGGCTGAAGAGGTTCCCGGGCGGCCTTGCTGCATGCCCACTCACAGCCCCCAGACTGGTTCTCCACCCACAGGACCTGTGCGGGCCACTGGGACATCTCTGCTTCCATGGGGCAGGGCCTGACTGCTGCCGTGTGTCCGCACAGGCCTCTGGGGCTGCTTCCTTTGGGGGGAGCGGTGGGGGTCAGAGTCCCTGCAGGCTGGGGTTTTTCGGCTTTTCCTTTTGTCCACAGCCTGACGCCGGCTGTCCGGGGCCTCTTCCTCCTGCCTGAGCTGAGCATCGCCAGCAGGGCACTCACGCCGGCCAGAGCCAGCTGCCCAAGGGGGCTTGGCCACTTGGGCTGCTGATGCAGGCTTTCATTCGCCATCTATCAGTGAGGGCTGTGGGCAAACTGCGTCCGTTTAGGAGAGCTCCTCTCGGAACCACTGGCCCTGCAACTTGGTGGAGCCAGAAAGGAGAAAGAGGGGTGTGGGGGCACCTTTCTCTTCCCACAGACGCAGAGCCCAGCCCCATGCTGCAGTGCGTCGGGGGCATGGCAGTCCGCTGGCCAGCATCCTGCCCACCTTCGCCCTATGGGCCACACTTTGCACTCCGTAAGCACGCTTACTCCCTCGTTTACAGAAGACCGTGATGATAATTGTGGCGATCAGCCCCAAATACAAACGGGATGTGGAAGGCGCCGAGTCACAGCCAGACGAGGATGAGCACGGCTTACACACGAAGTACATTCATCGAATGGTGAGTCTTCTGTCCTTCATGAGACCCCAGAGGCAGCCTGCAGAGAGAGGAAGAGCCCCAGGCAGGAGGGCATTGTTGCTCAGGCTCCATCTACCTGTGGGACATTGGGCAAGTCGTCGCACCTCTGGACTCAGTGTCCTGTCAGTGCCAGGGGAGATTAATCTGGGGCCTCTAAGTTCCAGGACTCGGCAGGCAGTGCTCTGCCGGCTTAGCTGTTATCAGCAGACGTGAGATCCCAGAAGTGGGAGATGAGAATGTGAGGAGAGCAGGCTCCTGCATCGCTGTCACGGTCTGCCCACTGCCTTCAGAGAGGCAGAGGAGCCTGGTGACAAGGACACAGTATTGTGCTTCGGGTCAGCTTCCTCAGGTGCCAGCGTGTGACCGCGAGCCGGCTGCTTCTGTCAGTTCCTGCCCCCGTGTCTCTAGTCATAAAATGGGCCACTGATACTTACAGTGCCTCCTGAAGATCAGATGAAATGTACTGTTGAGTGAATGGCACACAGTGGATGCTCCATCGAGGGCAGGGACTGTTCTTAGCTCATGGCAGAGGGGCTGCGGAGCCCAGCACACCTGAGCTCTGGGCCTGGTCACCCTGAGACAGAGGGAGAAGTGCACAGGAAGCTGGAGGCACGGCCTCGGAGAGAGCTCTGGCCGTGTCGCCGCTGGAGCTGGGTGGCGAGCCAGTGATCTTCCGCTTCCCCGACTGTGGAGATGGTGGGGACACGGTTTGCTTGGCGGGGACACCAACTAGACTTGTGGCTTTCAAACTCTACGTGGCCCTCAGTGAACGGCTCTGTGCCTCCCACCCCCTCAACCAGAGCTGGTCTGCCTCTCTCAGGCTGTTATCAAGGATTCTGAGATTTAAAAAGGCTTGGAAACCACTGGCCTAGACCTTGTAAGCTCCATTTCTGCTCTGGCTCTGCACAAGCCGGGAGGTGCCTAGAGGGGCCATAAGTGACTAACCAGGAAGACGGGCAGGGGCTGAGGAACGGGGCAGCTGAGGGCCGTGAAGCTTCCCTCGGGGGTGACGTGATTCCAGGTCTGTCCTGTGGGTCAGGAGCTCAGCAAAAAGGCAGAAGGGGTGGAGCCAGCGTTCCCCTGCAGGTCCTCAGTGTCTCCAAGTGCCGCCATTTATTTGGGCTCGGAACCAACCCAAAGTAAAAGCTGAGGCAAATGGGGGCCGAGGGGTAAGGCCAAGAGTCTGGAGAAAGTCCCCCTCCATTCCATTCTTTCCCATTGGTGGGCCCAGGAAAGGTACCACTTCTGCCCTGAAAGGTCACGGCGGCTCCGGGTGCCGCGATCCCTGTCTGGCGGCTGCATGTGCGCCCGGCCCCAGGCACTCCATGTCCTGTCTGCATCTCTCGGAAGCTGCCAGTCCAGGGAGCTGACAGCCAGTGTGCGGGAAGGGCCCAGGCCCCTGCCAGCTCCTGAGGACAGCTGTCAGGCACCAGCGCACGGCCTGACCTCAGAGCTTGTCTGACTGTTCCCAGCCATGACCCAGGGTGTCTCCAAACTCAGTTTCTTGGGGCAGTGATGTCTGGGCCCTTCCCTATCCGTGACGTCCTGGTCCCCTCCTGGCAGCAGAAAACCCCAGGACAGAGGGAGTGAAGAGGTGCCTGTGAAAACTGCATCAGCGAGCCAATAACATCACAAAAAGCCAGTACCTGGAAATATGGGAGAAAATTAGAATGCACCACCGCCAGCTGGCCCCTCGGCGGACTGGGGAGCCTAGTGGACGAGCAAAACGGCAGTACGCACAGTCCTGGAGTCAGGCCTCAGTCCGGCTCTTCCCTCTAACGCATACCCTGAGCCCTTCGTGCAGGCGTCTGCCCCCGTGTGGTGGGTCTGTTAGGAGCATTGCGCTCGGCTCATCTGGTTTGTGGTTCTGAGAAGACAGCTCGTGGAGGATTGGGGTGTGTGCACGTGTGAGTGTGGAAAAGGTTGTTCAGGAGGGGTTTCCACTGTAGTCGTCACCCAGCCACTTCCCTCTCTGCTGCTTTCACTCCCACGCACGATGGAGGCATCTGTTGCAGCGGTAGATGAAATGGTTGGGAGCACATGATTCCTCATCTCCTTGTCATCAGAGGACTGAAAGCTTTGTGCTGGTCACAGGATTTGGAAGACTCTGACTCCCCTCATCTTGAACATTCTGGTTTTGACAGAGTTCTTGGCAGCTAAACCTGTTTGGGCTGCTGCAGCTCAGAGTGAACAGGAACTGGTGTGGAGAGCCTAAAGCTTGGCGGCAGGGCTTGCTCCCTCCCATCTGGCTATAGCCACCCTGCCTCTGAGCTGGTCCCAGCCCCACCAGCGTACAGGCCCCCAGACACTGGTGAGGGTGTCCTCCCCTCTGCCGTTTCCGCGGCCGAGCAAACTTCTGTTTGCAGCATCCGAGTGGCACCTCCCCTGGAACTGTCCTTCGAATGCTGCTGCCCGATGCACGGTCCCCAGGGGGGCTTCACAGCAATGCGTTCCTGGTCTTCACAGTGCACTGCATTAGCAGTTCACCTCTCTGCCATCTCAGTAATTTGCTGGCTTTGGGAAGATAGGAATCATATCAGTGGTGTTATAACAAACTGTTTCTCAAAAAAAAAATTCTGATTCGTAGCATTTGCCCATCCCCATAGCAGGGACGCTCCCACCAGGGCCAATTTCAAGGTACCAACGTGAAGCCACTGAACACGGGGTTGAGCAGAGACACACACAACTGGCCCCAAAGGTGCCCTAACCCTTGAAACCCAAAGTCTAGCACAGAGCGTGACTTTTAATGGGCCTTCAATAAATGACTGAGAAGCGAGTGGGTGGCACAGACGTGTAATCAGGAGAGCTTAAACTTGTGAATGTGGGGCACTCGGGTAAGGAAATCAGAACTAAAGACCAGGTAGGCTTCGCGGGTGAGGCCACACTCACTCCTGGTCGTGGCTGAAATCAAACTGCCAGGTTCATTCTGTTCCAGATGCAGATCGAGTTCATACAACAAGGAAGCATGAATTTCAGATTCATCCCCGTGCTCTTCCCGAATGCTAAGAAGGTGGGCAAATGAAAACCTATCGCTCGAGCTCCAGTTGGTTTGCCCTCTGAGGTTGTTGGTGGGAAAGCCTGTCAACTCTTTATCAGGCTGTAGAGATAAGAGTGTTGTGGGGAAGATCGACCGGGTGCCCTGCTCTGAGCAGCAGTGTGGACAGGCCGGTACTTTACCGGGTCGGCCAGGCTGTTAGCATTATCTGGCAGGTCACACGTCCTAAGGGCTCATGGCCATCAATACACAAAGCCGTCTGTTTGTTAACTCACGAGAGAAAGGAGGCTATTTGTTGAGAACACTTCTCTACCTGTCAGGCACCACCTCTCTACATACAAGCCAAGGTACGCGCCCTTCTGCCCGCTGGGCCCTGGCACTTAGTTGAGCTCTCAAACCTGTAGAACACAGGAATGAAATCTATGCAGTTACCAAAGTGGACTGCTGGAGTTCCCATGGGGCTTTTGCACCAGGAGGACATGCCAGCAGGTTTTGGGTATGGGCAAAGCCCACGGCCCTGTGCCAGGCCTGGCACAGGGAAGGCAGGTGTAGTAAACATCTTGAGAATCAGACCACAGCACCCTGAACTCAGGCCCAGTTTCGCCCTGGAGGACCCTAAATGTCAAGGACCACATTGTGATGTCCGACCTGGATGAGGGAGGGTCTGACGTATGTGAGCAGGACACGCAGGGGAGTACAGGCCACACCCATGCGATAGCATCCTTTCCATCCTGACCTGGCTTCCCATCGCTCTTGCTGCATGATCTCCTTTCTGTTCCCCAGTCTCTACTCTGACCCTGTGCTAACCGTCAAAAAGGAACAGCCAGCATGTAAATCCAATAGGTCTCTTTCCAGCTTAGAAATTCTGTGGTGGGTTCCCACTGACTATAAGATCATACCCAGCATTCTTAGTAGGAGCCCCTTCGAAGAGGGCTCTGCCCACTTGCTCAGCCTCCTGTCCATGCTCTCGACACGCTAGACTGTCTCGGCGAGCCCTCATGCGCACCACGCTCTCGTGTGTCTGTGCCTCAGCGCTTTGTTCCCTCTGCTCGCAGTGCCCTTCCCTGACTTGTCTGCCCAGGAAACTGTTGCTTAGCCTCATATCACCCAGTCTTGCTAGCCTTGTGATATCCCCAAATACTGAACTGTGCCTCTCTAAGAGCTCTTAATCAAAGTACCTTGAGTCAGTGGTGCATTGTTGGCTGGGGATGCTGGGAGGAACTGCCTAGAGTGACTGGAGCATGGGGACAGAAGATCAGACCACCGTCAGCTGCTTCTGTTGCTGTTTTTAAACCTTCGGGCCATCCCCGTTGCCTGACTCGGGGGAGACTGTGCCCTCTGCCTGCCCCTGTGGTATGCCATGGCCTAGAAAAGAGTTTCTTGACGTTTTGGCACCAGAAGACTATGAACGCATCAAGGCAGTAACTGTTTCATTCGGGCCTCCGGTCCCCACAGAGTGCCTGGCTTCCCACTGGTGCTGCTGAGCTGGCCCTGCAGTCCCCGGAGGCCCACCCCTCAGAGGAAAACCCAGAAGGCCCTCTATCCAGACCTCCCCTCCTTCTCCATGTCCCTCTTACTTCTCTAGCTCCTGCATGAAGCCGGGAATGCTCCCCCCACAGGGCCTTTGCACTGCCTCTCAGACCTTCCTGGGCCCAGACATCCACAGAACTTGCTCCTTGTTTCATTTTCTCAGGGACACCCTTCCTGACCACACTGTTGACAGACCTTTCATCCCTGCCCAGCACTTCCTACCCCCATTCTCTGTTTCATTTTCCTCCACAGCACACACCACCGTTGCACACACATCCATTTTACTTTTTCATTATCTGTCTTTCCCCAAACAATGTCCTCTCCGTGAGGGCAGTCAGCAAAGGCGCCCCACAGTCCCCAGTGCAGCTTCTGCTTGGCCTGATAACTGGTCCCTTTACCGCAGGCCAAATCTGTAGTGGAATGAAAGGAAAATAAATTAGATTAAGCCCAGGGCCTTGGCATGCTTCTTCTGAAGCCACAGAGGAATTCCCATCACTCTGCATGGCCTCTGTCCTACCCCTTTCATGTGAGGGCGGTGACAAGCATGTTGAAATGTAAAGGGCAGGTGGCCGTGGAGGCCGTGCACATCTGGTTTCCGTGATGAGATACACAGCCTGTGCCCAGAGCCATGAGCGTGTCTGTGCAGCCTCCTTCCAAAAGCGAAGCAGCTTAAGTCCCAGGACAGCTGGGCAGGAAACGCATGTGGAAGGAAAGCCATAGCCGTTTGGGAGCTAGCCTGGGGTCTGCGGTCCAGGTGTTTCTCCATGGCCTTGGCCTCTGTCGTTCTCTCTCCCACAGGAGCACGTGCCCACCTGGCTTCAGAACACTCATGTCTACAGCTGGCCCAAGAATAAGAAGAACATCCTGCTGCGGCTGCTCAGAGAGGAGGAGTACGTGGCTCCTCCGCGGGGGCCTTTGCCCACCCTTCAGGTGGTGCCCTTGTGATCACTGGGGCTGCCGTGCGTGGGGCCCCATTCTGACAAGCATTCTTCTAGCTGACACAGTTTTCAGTCCCCTCTCAAAGGGACCCTCTGACCCCAGAAAACCTTGTCCTCCAGAAACCTCATCTGTCTTTGAAATGAGGCCATGGCAGCTCTGGATTCCCTGCCCCTGAAACCTGCTGCATGTTCCCCTAAGTCTGACAAGTCCATCTGGGCCACACAGTGCTTAGCAAGTAGATAATAGAAGTGGTGTTGCAATAACTGTAAATGACCACAAGCATCCCCATTGCTTAAGGCTGCTTTTTGAGTTAGCCAGATGTTGTGTGTCCTCTGACTACACCAAACTGTGATTCATGCACAAATAATAAAATGTTTATTCGTTTGGAAGACTGTGTTTGCTTATCTCAAAGGGTAGATACACAGTTAATTTGAAATGATGTAGGCAGTTGGTTCTAGGGACATCAATAAAGCTGCTTAGATATAATATTAGATAAATGTAACAGGCCGTTCTGTATTAGAGGATTAAAGTCAGATAGTTAAACAGTCCCTTTTAACAGAATCTTGAAAGCTTTATTCTTGAAGTAGAACTTTTTAATAGAACAACTTTGTACAATACAGTCTATTCTAAATAGATTCTAGATAGGGTCTCTCTACATACATAAACATACTTGTGTGAAGTGCTGGGATGTATGATTCGGGCCAGAACTGTGCTTTAGGAGACCCATGTTCTCGTCTTAGTTCCACCACTTAACTCGCTGTGTGACCTTAAGCGAGTCCATTCACTTTTCTGAAATTCCAGGGACTCATTTATAAAAATGACATGGATAAAAGTATCTAATGACCCAAAAAGGTTCAATGTCTATGACCTAAATTCTTTTGAGTGTGACTGAGTTTTCATAATTATGTCTACCAGTGGTAACATTATATTTTCTTTACAGGGACATTTTCTTAATCTTCTTTTAAGATCTTCAACAACACCATCACATTAATAACTTTAGAAATAAATATGTATCTTGATCATCTGATCTCAAAAAAAAAGAACACACAAACATCGCTATCCATGAAATATATATACAATTGAACCTCGAACAAGATGGGTTTGAAGTGCTAAGTCCATTTATATGCAGACTCTTTTTCAATAAATGCACTGGAAAATTTTTTGGAGATTTACAGCAATCTGAAAAGACATTTTCTTTTCTCTAGGTTACTTTATTGTTAGAATATAGCATGTAATACATATACAAAATATGTGTTAATTGGCTATTTATGTTCTTAGTAACACATCTGATCAACAGTAGGTTATTTAGTGGTTAGGTTTTGGGAGCATCAAATGTTATACAGGATGTTTTACTGCATGGGGTGGGGGTCAGTGCCCCCAACCCCCACGTTGTTCAAGAGTCAACTGTGTGTGTGTGTGTGTAAAACCTATGTAAACTATAGAGAAAGATGACTCTATTTATGGTCCAAGAGGAAGGTTTTGGAGGCTGAGAGCTAGTGCTTCTTACCTACCTGGCCTCTTAAAATCCAACTGTGCCATGAAATAGTTCAGCCCTTAAATGTCACCACTGCAAAAAAGACAGATCTTACCAGGGAACAGTAAGAAGCTTTGCTGATGAACTGCAAAGAACACTAGTTTCATTTACATCACAGTCTAGATGCCTACTGGGTAAGGGGAATGTTTGTTAAAAAAAATAGGAAAAGAAAAGAGAAAGTAGTTTCCTGTAACTGATTAAGACATTGCAGTGTGAAGTGTCTGCAGCTCTGGCCCTTGAGACCTGGGAGAACTGCCTTTCTTGTTTGATTAACTCCAAATGCCTGGACAGACAGCCCAGACACAAACTTCTCTTCATTATCTTTTCTTGAGGTGACACCATCATTACAGATTCACAGAGTTGTAAATGAAATGACATGAGCGGTTCTGCTCGGAAATGTTTCTAGTTTGCAAAGGTTTGAAAAGGTGATGTTATTACTGTCTTCCCTTCAGACGCCACCGTGTGCCCTCAGCCAGGCTTCTACCCCAGGTGAGTGGCAAACGAAGGTCCCTGATGTTCCACCAACAGCCAGGAAGGGGTTACTGCTGGAGCACCGGTAGCAAAAAGCAAATCAGAAAGTACACACCTCACACCTGGCCGAGTGGTGGAAGTTTGACCTGTCGGGTTTCTATGAAGCCTGATGACCGCGAGCATCACAGGGATGCTAACAACTTCACAAGAGCACTGCCGCCGGATGGACGCTTTTTATGTCGGTGTCTTCCCCGTCCACATGCATAGTCATCTGCACCTATTTTGGGGGGAGAAGCCCAAAGTGTTGTCTCAGTAAAAATGAAGCTGAGCCTCAAAGCCTTATTCAGACCTAAACTGATCTTAGGGGTCAGGAGTACAGAATGCAACATTAGGTGTTTGTCTGATATTTAATGACTCACTTAAAGTTTGAAATGTGATTCTAAATTTCAGTGACGAGTTTCCAAATGTCTGCCTGTTTGGCTTAACTGTATATGATCGGGAGACACCTCAGCTCACGGCTGCAATCAGAGTATTACACGAGCTGTTTTCCAGCTCGGTGCCCAGAAAAGTTAATTTTTTCTTGTTTTCCTTTTAAATACCGAGTTCCTCTCTGAGTCGCCTCTGCCAGGGAAGCCAGCGCTGTGTTTTGAAGGCTGCGGACCGTGTTTCACCATGTTCGCCAAGGGCATTTTCCTCAATCCCACCCACGCCATCAACCACCTCGACCACTTTCCCAAACACCCTCGCAAGTGGGTCGCCCAGTCCTGAGACCGCTGGGAACTGGGCCACAAAGTTTCTCAAAACACAGGATCTCTCCTTCTTGGCGAACCCGGAGGACCGCAAGGCGCCCCCCTCGCGGCCAGTGGAGCAGGACGCCACCCATCCTGCAGGACGAGGCACTCGTGTTCAAGATGACTTGACTCCGTGTGGGCCCAACCGCATGAACAATGAAAGCCGGAAAAGAAGACAAAAGCACCCAAACCATTAATTCGCCTGTCATTTACTTCCGCCGCGGTGCCTTCAGGCTGGAAGCGCCTGGAAACGCTGCCGGTGCGCGGTGTGTCTTATCGACAGGGACCCACGCCGACTCATCTGCTTATAATCTGAAGTGACCGTCCGGGCCCCGCCTCCACCCTGCGGGCGTTCATTGGAACCGGGAGAGCTTTCCGGCCTTGCTGCGGATTCGTTCACCGAGTGACCCGGTCCCTCGCGGAGGCAAACTGAGCGCCAGGGACGCAGGACGCCTGGGCGGGGGCTCTTGTCCCCCGGGGCCCAGGGACGGTTCTGAGGACTCCTCGGGAATTTATGGCGGCGGTCGCGCGGAGTGCGACTTCTCTGGAAGCGGCGGGCGTATTTATTTTGACAGCCGATGAAGCCAGAGCTCAGTTTGAAGGGTCTTGACCCTTCCTGGAGCGTCTAGGCAACCTGCTGTTAGGTGGATTCCTTTTCGTTTTTCTGGCCAACTGTGGTCCCCGCGTCTCCCTCATACCGCTCTGCGGAGTGGCTCTCGGGCAACGCACAGCCGCCCGGACATCCCGTCACCCGTCGGGTGGGCACAGGTCGCGGAAGGAGCCTCGGCCGCAGGCGCGCGGCCGCGCAGCGGGCGTTCGCACGGGAGCGCGCCCCACGGCCCCACTGCCCACCCGGAAAGGCTTCGGGCGGAGGCCGGGCATGCGTGGTGAAGGCGGGACGCTCCCGCGGCCCTGGGGTCACGCGCCACGCCCCTCCTGCGGGCGTCACGCCCGTCCTGCGGCGCGTCGGCTCCCAAACTCCTTGCCTGGAGCCCAGCGGGTGGGACGCGGGAGGACCGCGTGCTGCGCTGTACGTCTGCAGCCTCCCAGGGAGCTCGAGGTGTCCAGGAAGCGGTATGGGGCCTTTGCTCAGCCCTGGAAGTCTTGGGCACAGGTGACGTGTTCGTGGCCTGCCTCCGCCTGCTCTGTTCTGCAAACACTTGCGTGGAAGGTGTAGGGCCTGCAGGTCTCCCAGGACTTGTCAGCTAAACCCGGGGCGCACGCCTCTCGTCCCGTGCCGACTCCCTGCCCCTCCAGGCGGCGCTGCTGGCGACGGGCAGCTGGGGAGAGGCCCGGTGTGCACAGCGAGCTGACACGGGGTGGCGCCCCGGCGCAGCCACCGCGGCCTCTGCCGGACTGCTCGGCCACCCGGGACGCCCGGAGGGAGGCGGCCGACGCAGGGCTTGGATAGCGCTGCGGGAGGGCCTGCTTGGGTGGTGCGGCCGCCCCGCAGCATGGAGGCCTGGGAAGGCTGCCGCGGTCCTTGCCAACAAGCGCGAGCGATTGACAGAGCGGAGAAATTAGCCATGCTGCCATGGGTTGGAGCTGTTAGGGCAGGACCCGGACCAGACCTCCAAAGGAAGCCCAGCCGTCGGCCCTGAAGTGTGGTGCGTTCGCCGTGGCAGCTGCCGGGAAAGCGCCTCCGCGGGCAGGTGCGCGGCCCCACTCCCGCTGCCGTAGTAAACCTGCGAGACTGCCGGCCGTCGCTCAGCCAGCCCCAGGCCCAGGCGGCGCGTGGGATCCGGTGGGTCACCGCGGGCTCTCGGCCGCCCGCCTGTCCCTGAGCAGCCGCCGGCGGAGGCGACAGCTGCGTCCTTCCGAAAGCAGGAGAAACGTGCAAGATGGGGCCGGAACCCAACCGGTCCTCAGCGCCTGTGCCACCTGGAGGGGGGCCGAGGTTTCTTCGAGCTCAGGGACCAGCTGCTTCCATCTTGCAGTCTGTGTTCACCTGCGTGAAGGCAGAGAGCGCCGTTTTCCCTGCGCTTCACGGGCCTCTCAGCTGGGTTCTCGGGGGGCAGATTTTCATGTGCAAAATGGACACGAAATGTGGAGGTTAAAAAGAAAAGTTTACATTTTTCTGTCACAGAGCCAACATGATAAGGATAGCCCTATTATTATGGTTCTCACTTTGTGATTTAAAGAAAACTGCTCGCGCTCTAGCCTCCAAGTGATTTTCAAAGCAAGACGCTAATTGGCAGCGGGTTCCTCGGACACAAACAGCCCCTTGCTGGCCGCGGCGGGCCGAGCCGAGCTGAGAGCCGGGCCCACAGGGTGCCCTGTATGCTCCCGCGCACCTGCCCGGCGCCCAGCGCCCCACGACGCCCGGGCTGCCCCTGCACACGTGCCCCACTCTGACCCCAGTGGGAGAGAACAGCTGCCTGAGGACCTGATCTAAGCTCCGAGCGCCCTGGAGGGCCGCCGGCACCACCTCTCGAGGCAAGGGTACGCGGCTTCGGGCACTAGGCCTGGCTGTGAGGCGACCTGAGGAGGGCGTTCCAAAGCGAAGGGGCCTTTCCACGCTCGGGTTCTTAAAATTCAAGATCCTAAACGTGGCCTCTGGGTATCAGCATTTAGTGCTTCGAAAAACCACATGAAATGGAAGGCCTTGGAGCCCCACGTGGGCACCAAGGCTCTGGCCCCGTCGTGCAGGCCTCCAGTTATTTAAACTCTAGCTGGAGAGGCAGAGCGCGCGTGTGAGGAGATCAGACCGCGGCGCCTCCGGCGAATGCTAAGCCATTGAGCCGGCGGTCCCGCTCCCTGACCCTCGCCATGACCCAGGACCTGGCTCACATTTCCGCAGTCTCAAGGTCAGATCTTCAAAGAAGCGGATGACTGGAGATTTTTCCCAATAAACAGCCTGCGCACTCCTCCTCCCTATACCTTTTAGATTATAATATTCAAAGTCCTCTAAATCGCCATGTAACTGAGCTCTGAGGTGAGGACACTGGACACGGGAATGGGGAAGTAGGGAGAAGCGCCGCAGGGTGTACACACTAAACCAGCACAGGGCAGCCCCCTTGAGGAGCAGCCTAGGCCCAGCCCAGAGGACGGCCGGACCACTTCGGAGGACGCAGGAAGGTGAGGGTGGACTTTTGCATGGCAACCTCCTCTCCCGGAAAGGCGGAAACCTGGCGGGTGCTGCAGGCAGCTGGAGGCAAGCAAGTGGATTTCTGCCCTCTGCTCAGGTGGGCGTGGGGAATGCTTGCAGCCCAGCCTGTCAGCTCAAGCACACACATGACTGCGGGAGAAAGCGGGAATGAAAATTGGCTGGAATGGGCAGAGAAACTCTATGAATGAATATCGACATGGTCCAGTTTACCCAAAACGCAATGCGTGGCAGAAAACACAGACCAAGCTGAGCCTGTGATTCGTCAACGTGTTCCACACTAGCGCCTGCCCTGTAGCTCTGTGATCAGACAAAGCTGGGTGCAAATCCCAGTTCACTGACGTAACAAGCTGTGTGACCTTAGGCGTAGTTACTTCACCTCTCAGAGTCTCAGGCATGAAATAGAGACGACAGAACTGACTCCCCGGGAGGTTGTCTGGGTAAGGTAAGATGGATAAGAAAAAGATTCTAGAAGAGTGCCTGGTATTTTGCAAACTCAGCAAATGTTCCTTTCTGGCCCCTTCCTTCTTGATTTCTACCTTAAAATTTATGATTCTTAAGGGGACTTGGAATATTTCCTTACTTCCAAAAAGTCAAATAGTAAATACAAACAAAAAAATTTTTCACTTAAAAAATGAAACCTTGGTAGAGGTCAAGATAGGAGCTTCTGAGCTAAAAACTTGCATGTCGTTTTTCAGAGGAGCTAATCAGCATAGTTTCTTTCCTTAACAAGGCCTGGGAGAGCAGACCCCGAGCCATCCTGGCCTCTGGAGACAGTCTTCTTCCCTCTGACATCCTGCCAAGGAGCAGGGCTCCCAGCAGCGCAGGCCAGGGGGACTGAAGGCATGATGTTTCAGCTGAGGCACCCAAACAGGATAATGGATGTGAAACCATTTTGAAAAGTAATTTGAAAGGCAGTCTCCGTTCAAACTATACCTATTACTAAAAAGAAAATTTTGAATTCAGGTTGGGAAAAGGGCAACGCTGTCCTCTGGCTCTGCTCTTCCAAGAAATAAGGTCACTGTCATGTCCAACACAGTCCATTCTGAACTGTCTAGCCAGGGAGTAGGGGGGTTGGTCCAGCAAACATTTAAAATGAAAGACAATTACCATATTGGTTAGTGTTTCTCAAACCTTTTTTTTTTTTTCAAAAGGAAAAAGTTCTCTTGAAACTCCCCCCATGTTGACTTAAATAATTTTCATTTTATTATTCCATAGATATATACCAGTATATATATATATATATATATATATATATACCAATATATTCTGTACCAATATATAATTAGGCAAAAACGCTTTATGCTTGAAGCCCACTAAAAGCCACATGAAGAAGTTCCAGAGGCTCCTGCACAACGGTGTGAATGGACTTAACACTACCAAGCTGTGCGCCTAAAAGGGTTAAGATGGTAAGTTTTATGTCATGTTTTTTTACCACAATTAAAAAAAAAACTAAGAACAAAGCAAATTTACAAATGAAATAGAAACAAAATCATCAAATTCAAACAAAAAACATTAACTCAGTGTAAAATAGCAAAATTTTGCTGAAACTAAATAGCCAACATTAGATTTAATTGCAATTTATACACCTAATTATAAAAGCATAGTAAGATGCTCTTATGCATTTTATGTGTCAATTGTTGGTGTATTTGATTTGAGCATGATGGACAGTGATTTGACCCACAATCATTATCATTATAATTTTTCATCTCATCAAGTTACCAATTTGAAACTATCAGTTGGTCATTTTAACTGGTCCAACTGATTTTAAAATGGTCTCTCAAAAATGTTGCATTGATCAACTATTTTTTTTAAAAAGCTCCTAATGAAATTTCTTCGTGGAGCACATTTGCCTGGTGTGTCTTATCGACAGGGACCCAAGCCGACTCATCTGCTTATAATCTGAAGTGACCGCTTTGCCTGGCTGCTTTTCCTTTCAGCCTGTGCTGCCAGGAGCCCAGTCTCCATTTTTCTCTATCTGAACTGCGGTAAAATTTCATTCACACTGGTTCCATGATTCATGTGGCCCTCACTTTGCATGAGTGCATTGTTTCTGCGGTAAGTCGGCCCTGTTCTCATTAGCCTGTGACAATTAAAATAGCATAATTATTTTTAAGATTTGTACATAGATACTACAGGTCTCTAAAGAATGAGAGCACCAGAAACGTGGGGCGAGGAGGCATGGGAGGGCGGCCTGGCACAGGGCAGGTGTTAGATCCCAGGCAGGCTGAGAGTCTGGGGCCAGGGTCAGCATGGCATGGGATTTTGGAGCCCCTGTGGGCTGAGGGGTGTGACCTTGCAGAGACAGCCTAGTGTGGAGTGTGGAGCCCAGGCAGGGTGAAGAGGCTGTCCCAGCAGAGGGGTGGCATGCTAAAGATTTCAGAGCCCAGTGTGGGCGAGAAGCCTATCTGTGGAGGAAGGAGGTCCAGCACGGTTGTCATAGCCAAAGATATAACCTAATCATGAGAAAATACCAAATCCAAAGGGAGGGACATTCTAGGCAATGACTGGCCTCTATTCTTTAAACGTGAAAAGGAAAGACAGAGGAACTAGTCCAGACTGAAGGAGCCTAGGAAACATGAAGAGAAATTGCATGGTGTGGCTCTGAACTGGAATCCCTTAGCTCTCAAGTACCGTTGGACCGTAAGAAACTCGCCTGGAGTCTGCGGTTAGGCCCCCGTGCATCCGTATGCGTCCCCCAGTGTGGCTGCTTGGCCTGAGGTTATGTAAGGGAATGTCTCCGAGACTATGTGCGTTGATAGTCGGGTGCGATGGGGGAATCGGATTGGCAACTTCCTTCCACATGGTTTGGTGTTTGTACTTGACCTGCAACATTTCTGAACATCTGAATTCATCTCAAATTTAATAGTTAATGATAGTTTCTTTAAAAAGGATAACAATTCATGTATAAAAAGATGATCAATTGTGTAGAGTTCTCACAGTGAGCACTTACTATGTATCAGATACTGGACTAAGCAGTTTGCATATTTTATCTCATTTAAATTTCATACAAATCTTACAAAGTCAGTATTACTAGTTTTATTTTACAGATGAGGAATCTGAGACTCAGAAAGGCTAAGAAAGTTGGCCAGGTTCCTAACTCACCTATTGTACAGCTCAGAAAAAAAGACCGGAAAAAATTTTTTAAAGATTGAAAACTATTAATAGCAACAATAGTCTCTGGGCAGTGGAACAATGAATGACTTTTAGTTTTTCCTTTTGTAGTTTTCAGTATTTTCCAAAGTAGCTACAATGGCATGTTGCTTTTGTAATTAGAAAAAAAGAAAGTTTTCACTAAAAAGTAAATAATTTGTTGTAGAGCAATGTTGTAAAAATATGCTCATTATTCAAAACCATACTGAATGACCCAAACTATTAATCATGATTTTGTCTCTTAGTAGTAATATTATTGGTAACTTTCATTTTTAATTTTTTACTACTTTGTGATTTATTGTTTCTATAATTAATTATTTCATTCAGTCAACAAATACTGAGCATCTGCTGTGATTTATTTTTATAAGAAGAAAACATTTTTAAAGAAAACAATGTACTGTATAAGTTCATTCAGAGTTGTAAATTTTATTCAAAAGAGCAGGAAGAAAGGATATGCTTAGGAAAAGACTGAACACCAAAGGGTGGCTAACAGTCATGCTCCACTGGTAGGTAGTGGAAATTTTATCTTAATACTTTTCTATGCTTCCCCAGTTTTGCCAGCATGTATTAACTTATATATTCTACGCATGAAGTGTTTCCAGTGCTTGGAAGTACCTGACACATAGTACGAGTTCAGGAAGATTTGTTGAATGAATGAATGCTTTTGAGTATAAATACTGTAGTAATACAGTTTTTAAAAGCAGGGTTGGCCTTTACTCATTCTCTCAGGGAGCTGGCGCACTTGACGTCGACCTGCACTCCCCTCTGTGAGAGAAGACAGGAGGTCCGGCTGTAGCAGAGCCTCTGCCCCGTGGCATGATGCCCGGTGGCATGATGCGGGAGTGTTACAGGAAGACAGATGAGCAGGAAGAGGGGACCCACTACTCAGAAGAACACTGCAGTGTTGTTTCACTGTATTTTCTAAGATTCTACTCAAGCTATTTCTAGGAGAATTTGAGGTGACACATCACTATACCAGTAGCCCCAGGGGACAGACGTTCTGTGGCAAGAGCCGGGTTTCTTGGTGGTGATGTCTGGGGCTCAAGAGGATAGAGATGGGAGAGGTGGGGACGATTTGGTCACAAGCTCCTATTTTGCTTGTAATGATGAAGCTCCCCTCTCGGATTTATAAATTAACTGGGCTTATGACCCCTAAGAGAAACCAGATTTTAGTCCGCTGTGGAGAGAGAAGTCCCTCAGCTGGGGCGTGAAGCAAGCTGTGCAGCGTCCACATCCCTACTTGGCTGTCTGAGTCTTGCTCATTTGTGGGGGTGTTATATGCTGTGGGGATGTTGCCGAATCTGAAGAGCCCCAAAACCACACCAGGTAGTCCTCATGTAAGACCAGGATCACCAGAAGAACAAACCTTTGAGGGCGTCCTGGATCCTCTCTCTCTCTCTGATGGCAAAATACTTGGCAAATTCTGCTGGTCCTGCCTTCAGACTATACCCAGGATCTGACCACTACACCCTCTCTTACCTCACCTGAATTACTAAAGAGCCCCTTAACCTGACTCCTGCTTCAATCCCTGGCCCCTAGAATATTTTCCACACAGCAGCAGCTGCAAGGATCCATTTAAAACCTAATCAGATCCTGTCTGGACATGAGAACCTAGAGGCCATCACCCTCCCAGTAAGGTGCCATCCTGCGTCCCAAAGCTCCGTTAGCTCTGACTTTATTTTCTACAGTGTCCTTTGCTCCCTCCATGTGAGCCAGCTTGACTCCCTTGCTGCTCCTCAAACGCACCAGGTACACTTTGCCTTTCTGGACCCTCTGCAGGAAGTTGCCCCCAACCCCATTCACATGCCTCTCTCTCTCCCTTAGGACCTCTCCTCAAATGTCCCCTCGTCAGAGAGGACTTTCCAGACCACCTCTGTCTGGAAACCACCTGCCCAGATGCATTACCTTCCCTTTGGCAGTCAGTGTCCTCTGGGACAGCTCTGCTCTCCACGTGTGTCCAGCTTTCCCACATGCCTGGCAGGACTTTTTCAGGTGGGTGCAGCTATATGACCTGCCTTGTCCTGTGACATGTGAGAGTAGTGCCACGTGTCACTTCTGGGTGTATGTTTTAAGAGCCTGTGTGCAATCCACCACTCTGTCTTCTCCCTCCCAAGGAGACCAGTCCTGCCCAGAGGATGGTGCTCCTGGCAGCTGGGTCCAGAGCAAAGGGCTGCGGAGCAGAGCCCCCAGCTGACCTGCAATGAACAGGCAGTGCTAAGTGAGAAAAAAGCTTTGCTGATTTAAGGCACTGAGATACCAGCTGTTGATTGCCACACACCAACTGACCTGAGTGACACTCTCGCATGTTGCATACATTTGCTTGCTGCCTGCCCTCCTCCCTCTCTGGGATGTGGGCCCCCTCTGCCGGTCTGTATCTAGGGCCTAGAACAGTGCCTGGCACAGGGCAGGTGTTCAGTAAGTATTTGTTGGCTGACTGAGTGATCAACTGATCATACACTGCCCCAGGAAGAGTTAGCAATGGCAGGTGACTCTGACACAAGGCTCATCTGCCGGCAGCACAGCTCCTGCCTGTCCCACCTGCGGCCACGTCACAAGGCACAGGACCAGGGCAGCAGCATGGCCCCCGGAGGAGGGCGCGAATGTGCATGGGGCCTGAGTCCTGAGGAGTCTTGTTGGGCCCCTCCTGGGGCGGATGACACGGGACAGATGTGCATAGTGAAGGCCTCGCTGCTGCCCGGCCTGTAAGATGCAGAACCTCCCTGACCCAGCCGGCCTCCAAGCCAGTCACGGGTGACAAGCCAGCCTCCTCTGAGTGGCTGTTCTTAGGCTGTGCACAACACACCAGTGTTCCTAGGCTTTCGCTCTTACTAGCCCCCGATGTAACTGCCTTCCCAGTTCATTCCTAATTCAAACAGGAAAGGCATTTGTCTCTCATACAAGTCCCTGAAGAGCAAACATTATCAAAATGTGCAAGTGATCATCTACTAAACGCCTTGCAAGGAGTCTCTGTGTCTCATCATTAGGAAAGGAAACATGTATTTACAGCAAAGGGCAGGATGGCTAGGGGGGCTTTGCCTCCTCCCCACCTCTTCTCCCCTCACCCTTTTCTATGTCTTCTTTCTTTGTTCCATTAGGTTATTTTTCTCTTTATATTCATTGGTAATTCCCTAATGACTGTGATCATAGGGGAAGTGATTGGTTTCCCGTTCCCACAGGCAGCACGGAAGAGCACCATCTACTCCAGGAGCCCAGGGACAAGCCCATTCCAGAAAGGCCCACCTTGCCGCTCACTCTGGGTGCTCCTGGGTCACTGGGGACAGAGAGGGAATGGAGAAATAACCGCAGTGCAAACTCTAGTCCTGCATGCTAGTCGGGAGACGACAGGAAAGGCTCTGCGTGAGGTCAGCGCACTCTGCCCTGGCGCGTCCACATCCACCCAGCACTCTGCTGGGTACCGTGCGGGGAGCTGGAGACAGACCACGCAGCCCTTGACTCAGAGTCAGTGGGTGAATGATGGTGTAGAGTGACACATCCAGAGGCCACAACAGCTGCACAGATAACAGGGCTTTAGGTGGCCCCAGAGGGAAGATCTCGGTGAGAACTGAGATTGCAGACAAGGCTGTGGGCTGGAGGCAGGAACTGAGCTGCGCCTTGAAGGACGGAGGTAGATGCTGTCAAAGAGCAAGATTGTCAAAGAGGTCAAGAGTGAAGTGCATCGAGGTCAACCATTTGGGGCACCTCACTTTATAGCCTCTGTTTCCCAACTAACCACACACACGTTACCTAAAGAACATTTTGTAAAAACTCATTGGATGTTGCTATCAGGCAGTTAATCACAGCACAGTACCAAGATACCACAGCTGTAAGCTTTAGTGAACTGGTTATGAAGACAGCTGAAGTGTTTTTCTTGTATACCCATGAGAGTCATGGATTAAAAAGGCTGCTGAATTAAAGGAAATTATAACCTGGAAAATGAGAGCTTAATCTTATGGTAGCAAAAACAGCTTATGGAGACTTTTAAAAACGTCCGACTTGGCTTTAGTGGGGTTAGGAACCTCCCTTCTTGGACAGAAAGCCCCCCGGCCCCTTGGCTACCTCCTGCTGACTGGTGCTGGCTGGCAGTCTCTGGTGACCATCCCTGGCTCTCTTCTGCAGAGGAAGGGCGAGACCTGGCAGCCACTGTTGAGTTCACATGGAGCAGGAGCGACTTGTTCTCCAGCCAACAGAGCTGGGGGCGAAGCAGCTCAAGGCTCTGATGCTCCCAGAAAAGAGTGCCACTCTGATTCGTCCTGAGTGGGGTGCCTTCCTGTGGTTTTCCTGGCCACGAGACATGCCTTTTAACCATTTCCCTTCAAAAGACCTTTGTTAGATTTGATCCCATTGTTTTAATATCAAAATAGCTACCACGTTAAAATTATTACAAAAATGCATTCTTGTTTCACATAACTCAGTGCTATGGTTTCTGAGGTCTTGAGCCCTCAGAAGGCCTGTTAGTCCTTTTGGTTGTGAGGAGTTGAAAGGAAAAACTTAATTTATGAAAAGAAAAGAAACTCTTTTGGACCTCTCCGTTATCCTGAATGCCACGGACGCCGGAATGTGGGCGTGCATGCACACGGTTTGAGTCCATAAGTGCCCGCACACTCACATTCTCATACAGCACCCGTTCTACTGGAAAACATTATGACAGAAAACTTTATTGTGTTTCCAAAGTCCTGGTTGCGGTCTTCAGCAAGGGACACCTGAGAGGCATGTCTGCAAGTAGCTGAAGGTGCAGCTAAGTGGTCTGCCTGAAGCCTGAAGTCAGATTACGTCAGCGATTGTACTGGGAGAGGTTCTCCCTCAGTGCCCTCATCCCTAGACCTTGCTGCCCCCACTTCCTGCAGGGGCCGAAGTCATGGTAGTTGCCACTCAAAGGCAGTAATTCCTGAGGGGCACTCTCTAGAAAATCAGCATGCAGAAGGCATGGTCCATAAGCCAGGGACTCTGGGCTGTGGTGGTAGAATGTTAGAGCCACACAACAGTGAAAGGGGTCTGAGTTTCCCGTGTTTTAAACTGTCTGTTGTTTCAGCCTTAGCTTTAGTGAAATCCATAGAAACGAATAAAGATTTTACTTTTAGAGTCTTCATAAAAAACGAGGTGTTTTTATCCCTTAAAAGAAGATAAGCATTAGGTACTGAAATTCAGGTGTCTTCTGAAAATGACTTGGAATAATTATATTTATTAAGCTGGGCAGCCCTGATATTGTATGCTGTATACATCAACTTACATTATTGCTTAATGACTCTTTGTAATTCTTTTTTCTAAAACTTTGCAACCTTGACCTGTGTTCACCTTGCTGTGAAAGGGCACTTCATCTAATAACAGGAAAATGATAAATTATAGATGCCAAATCATATATTAGTGATTTAGGTAGAACTGGGGTAAGGATGTAAGCAATAAAATTAAAAGTTTCCCAATCAACCTCTTCACTAGGAGCACAAAAAAATAGCTCCCTGCATAATTAAAGAGGAACAATCAACGTACTTGTTAATATGCTAATCTGAGTGCTTTAAAAAAAGCAAAATCGTAAAGCAGAATACTGGGAAAATTTGTCAGTTGAAGTGAAGAAGTTCTGTGTTTATGAATGAGTATGAAATAATTTTGTTGTAAGCGTGCCCTGGAGATACAGCTATCAAGAGAGACAGAAAACAAACGTAGCCTCGATCTCATAAGCATTTGGAGAGTTGGGACAATGAGGTAGATTTGGTCTGGGTCTGAATTCCCACTGCATCCCTGCTAGCTGTGTGACTCAGGCAAGCTGCCTAACCTTTGAGGTTTCCTCAGATGTAAAATGTTGAAGACAGGGGCCCCACCTCATAAGGTTATTGTGAGGATTACAAATAAAGCATTTAAAATAGAACGTAACAGGGTACGCACTCAAAAACGGTCGTGTAGTACCTTACCTGTCCTCTGCCCAACCGCCCTGCGGCTTCTCTTCTTGATCTGCAGTGCATCCTCACTCTGTCCTGTGCTGCGTCTGACTTCTGTCTGACCTGACCTCCGCCTGCTCTCCCCCAGCCTCCGCCGCAGCTCGCCTGCCCCTCCTAGCTGTCCCCAGGCGTGGGCGCCCTCCCATCTCAGGACCTGTGCGTTAATGTCCTCGCCTTGAAGGGTGTCCCTCAGACATCCTCACGCTGGCCTGTCACTTTGTCGGGTCTTTACTTCAAAACCACCTCACCAGTGAGACTCCTTGGATTACCGTCTAACGGTTCAACGCTCAGCTGGATGGTATTTTATAGTCCCCTTTCCTGCCCTCCCCTTCGACTAAGTACTTCCTGATCAGAGTACAGATCTCACTGATTTATCCTGTTGGTCTCTACATTCCCCACTGGAACATAAACTCCGAGAAGGCAGGGATTTCTAGTCGCTGTTGTGTCCCTGGTGCCTGGAACCGTATTTGTTGTTATAGCAGCTTTCAGTAAGTAACTGAAGTCTGAATGAATGGGTGATTTTCCTTAATTTCTAAAAAACAAGATATCCTACACGTACACTTCCGCATTCCAAAGTTCAATGAAAGGCACTCTTCTTGCCACATAAGCTCTCCTCCATTGCCGCGATGACTGCCAACCGCAGATGTAGCAGCAGCTGCTCTGCCCAGGCCTCACGGGCTTCACGGCGCAACGACAGTGACAGGCCCGGCCGGTCGTCGGTCTGCCTGGAGGGAGACGGTGCTGCTTGCTGGCCCTCCAGTTCCTCCTTCAGCCACAGATAAACCAGGGACAACGTTTTTTGCCCTTCCCACCCTGTCATTTTAATTTCTATGAAGGGGTGGGGCAGCTTCGTAAATGGACAAGGTGAGTAACTTCCAAATCCGAATGCATGCACAGGCTGAGTATATAGAATACTGTGGAACGGGCTCTCCGGCCTGCAAGGTTTTTGACAGGTTGTCCCTAAACATGGACGTGTGGGGTGGCAGGAGGTACGATGGAGGACCAAAATTTCCTGAATGTCTACAGAGCTCCAGGCGTTGCACCAGCGGCTTCACACATTACATCCAAGTCGTTCCTCACAACAGCCCTGCAGGGTCAGCGTCGTGATCGGCGAGGCCTAGATGAGGGGCTGAGGTGAGAGCAATGCTCAGGGCGGATAGGCGGCCCGACCATGGCCACCTGAGTGATAGGGGGCCAAGTGAGGCCCAGGCCTTCCTCGGGGATTTGACAGCCGCTTTCCTTCTCTGTTTGCTCCTGGAAGCAGTCTCCATCTGTGTCATGAGCCCGCAGCTTCTGGATTAGAGTCAGTGTTCACGATGGGTTTCTAGAACTAAAAACCCTGTTAAAACTACTGGGACCTCAGTGGCTTCTGCAACTCCCGACAAAGAGGTGAGGACCTGAGCCCTAGGGGTGGGCCACACCAGGGGAAGAGCAGCGTCCGCCCACCCCAGGAGTGGCCCTGCCTCCCTTGAGGGCCGTGACTCCTCTCCTCACTCCGTAGAGGACGCCTGCTCTGCTCTCCTCCACTAGAGAAACACGCACAGGTCAGTCCTATTCTAAACCCCTTGGAGGTGTTGTATGACCCTCGTTCATCCAGTAAATGTCTGTGGAACACCAGCATGGGCCAGACATTGTCCTAGGCAACCTGGGCTGTAACAAGAACAAAATCCACAAAGATTCTGGAGCTTATATTCTAGCTATGTCTTAACCTTGCTAAGCCTCAGAAAGTGAACAGAGTAGTATCCATGAGTAAGTACTCAACAACTTTAGGGACCATTACACCCAAGTCTTGAGTCTGGGTAACTACAATAAAAGTGACAGAAACTGTGAAGTTGGGAGGATAAGATGGTCTTGAGGCAAGATTCAGTGGGAGCATATTGAGTAACAAGCCTTTATCATCCCAAACTTCTGATAACATGTGGTACCCAGGACTGTTACAGAGTGTGGTCTGTGTGCTCTCCTTGGGGAAGGGGGGTCTGGACTTGTCTGTGTGGCCTGCTATCTTTTAAGCAAAGAAGGTGAGACAATGGCCCCAAATCCCAGATTCTTGGGTCCCACCCCAGACCTGCCCCCAGATCTCTGGGGGTACTGTACCACAGTCTGTTGCGGGCAAGCTCCCAGATGGTCTCTGACGTACATTAAAGTTTGGGAGCCTGAGACACGCTGCTGGTATCTTCCTGGCTAGAGACTCCCCAGCTTCGTTGCTCTCCTTCCAAAATTTATCTCCCTTGTTTGCCTCTGTGTTTATATAGTCTCAGGGCTTTTTTGTGTTGTTGTTTTTGACAGACTGTGACCTGGAGAAATGATAAACACTAAGGTCCCATAGGGACATGAGCCAGGGAGGAAGGACCCTGCCAGCCAAAATCTGACATGAAGGCTGCACGTGAACATGTGTCCCTAAGCATTTTCCCTTTATTTTCTTATTAATTGGTTAAGATGGTTCTGATTTTTTCAATATTGCTGCACAGGACCATGAACAGGATGCAACTGGGCCTTAAGCCCAACATAGATTAGGGAAATGATGGGTAATAAAAATATAATAGCAGGTAAAATTGAACAGTTACACTGTCGTAGGCACCATACTGCGTTTTCCATGACATACTTAAAGCCTTTACCAACCCTACACCAAACTATCAACCCATATTACAGATGAGTACGCTGAGGCTCAGACAGGCTGAGTAAATTGCCCGTGCTCAAATGCCATGACGTGGCACGCCTGTAGCTTGGGCCCAAGCAGTCCGGCTCCGGAGCCGCGGTCTTCATGGCTGTGCCAATGCCCTGCAGTGTCAGGCCCACCGGGGGCACCCCAAGTGCCCTGCCTGCGTCTCACTCCCGGAGAGTCCAGTCTGATCGGTCCGGTAGGGGGTCGGCAGGGCTACTTTGTTAAAGCATGCAGGTGATGCCGTGATGGCCAGGTGGAAAGCCCCAGCATGGCACAGCGCCCACTCACACCCACCACCCAAGGCCAGCCGTCAGCGGTGTGGCTGGGCTCTGAATTCACATCTGTGTGGGTCCCGAGCTTGTTCAGTCCTCGCCATCACCCTGACCACCGCTTCCATCTCCAACGCCTCCTCACATCCGAAGGAGCTTTACAACTTACACAGCATATGCAAAGATGTGGAAGAATAAAGGTCCTCCAATCTGCAGCTTATGAAAGTTGCTTTCAAGAAATATTTTCATGACTTCTTAAGTAACTTGAAGTCTTTTTTCTTTTTCAAGGTCTGGCCTCTGGAAAGTATTCAGAGTATACTGGGAAAACACCCAGCTTTCCTACGAGCTTCTAAACTGAAGTGGCTCTTCGGGGTAAACAAAAAATCTTTTCATCTTAAATTTTAATTGAGACCAATTCAGTGCCCTGGGAATGAGTTCCAGTGTTTGGCTCCAGTTTCTGGCACTGAGGCCAAGACCGGGCCTGAAGCCTGTTCTGGGTCACCTTACAGCCACACCTCAGGGCCACTTGCCAGGAAGCTGGTCTCATGGCAGCTTAACACTGGAACACTGAGCCTCCAGCCTGGCTGAGAGCGACTCACATGATGGTGACTCTGCTTAGCAAACGACTTACAGAAGTCGCCTCATGTAGTGTTGCATTTCCAGGACAAAGGAGAACTAATTTTTATTAGTTTGTCTAGGAGCAGAAAAGGGTGTTCCTCAAAGTTTAATTTACAGCCAGAAAGACATGGATTGATGTAACCATCACATAAAAGGGAAAATATCCGTCACTTCCATTTGCAGCTGAGTTTGCATCAGCTCTTTCAAAAAGGGAGAGGACTAGAGACCACCTGTCCTGTTCAGGGGCCAGAGAGATCAGGGCTGAAATCCCATCTTCTCCCTGGCCAGGCGGGTTTGGGCTGATAACTTTTATTGTGCATCCGTTTCTTCATGTAAAAAGCAAGGTTTGGGCTCACTAAATGAACTCTAAATCTCAGTCCTAAAATTGTATTGTATGTATAAATTTATATTTGTAGTTTTTCTAATTTGGTGTAACCACTTGAAACTCATCCTCTTACTAGAGAAAATCTGAATTTCTAAAAATCTGAGGATGACATTAACGATGGAACCCAAGAACAAGGAATTGCAGACTTTCAGCTGTAAGAGACTGTTTAATGTACCCCAACTCCTTCATGGGACCTTATCCCCCTTTGCCTTTTTTCTTTTCTTCTTTTTTTCAACAGATACTCTCAGGTTCTGGCATGCACCAGGCAGACAGCCATGTGCCAGAAACCAAGGCTAAATCGTTAGCCTTAAAGAACTTCCAGTACTGGAGACACAGGTGGTCACAACCCGACGAAGTCAATGCTACAGCAGCGGTGAGCTCAGAGGTGCCTCAGGGGGGCAGAGGCGTGGGAGGCGGGGAAGGGTTCCCACAGAGGGAACATCTAAGCGGAGGCCAGGAGAGGGGCCACCTTTCTAAGCAGAAGAGCGGCCTGTGCCTTTGAGCAGCACAGAGGAACTCTGGAAGGGTGGGAGGATTGCCCAGGGCAGGCACCAGCGTGGCAGGGCTGGCAGGGGGAGCGCAAGGCCCTCGCTCCAAAGCGCAGGCTTGGTGGACTGTCAATGGCATGAACCAGTGGTTCTCGCTAGTTTGGCGCAGGTGAGACATCCCAGTGCCCGCCTTTGCTGCCCCAGCCTGAGTAAGTCTCGGGGCTCTGTCCTGGGCTCTAGGCTCAGGGTCTCCTCTCTCTGGCCCCAGTGTCTTCAGCAGCGATTCAGTAACACAACCACGTTGCAGGCCCATCATCTCAGAGGCACCACCACCAATCCACTCTAGGGACAAGGATCTTTCAGCCGCTGCCTGGTGTGGATGGAAAAAGATTCTGGCTCTGACTGGTTTAGGAGGGGAGCCTTGGTTCTTGATGGCTCTGTTATGGGACAGTTGTTAAGTCATGGTGCTTGTCTTCAAATATTCGAAGGGCTGTAGGACAGATGGTTCCATGTGGGCCGAAGGGGAAGAGTGAGGACCAGGGGTGCATAGACACAGTCCAGCATGCTCCCCGAGAAGGCTCGAGGCCGGCTGCACTGCTAAGTAATCAGCACCCTTAGTTAGCCAAAGGTATTTAAAACTGGGACAGAGGGCCATTTTGGTGGGATGTTACAGGGACTCATGCCTCCAATAAGATTTGATTTGTGGAGGCCTAACTGAATCCTCCAGCTCAGAGCTTCTGTGATTCTGGATTTTCCCAGTGGCTGGGGTCTCGGCAGCTCTTCAGGCTCTCACCCATTCTTCGCACAGTATTCACTCTCAGTTCTAGTAATTAGCATTTGCAAGTACATTACTTTTACATTTCTGGGCAAAAGATACACTTATTGTGTGATGTGATATTTAAGAAGGCAATTGGCCGGACTTTTTTCACATAAATCCTTAATGTATTTACTGCTAGGTAGAGAAACTGCCACACTTATGCGAGAAAATGGGCAGTTGGGCACGTGCCCACGCCAGGCCACCTGCCCAGCCCAGGGCCTGCGCGCTGCCTGGTTTCAGGTGCACGTTGCCCGTGTGCTTCCATGCTGTTCACACTAGGGTCCATCCTCTTACACACCTAAAAGAAATTTTCTAAATTTTTCTTTTCTTCTACCTTTGTTTTCTGCTGTGGACACTGGGCTGCTATTCGGTTAGTTTAAAGATATGGAGAGAGAAGGAGAGTATGGTCGGTGAAAACTGAAGACACTACTGGCAGTTCTGACAGGTGCAGTTGAGGCTTTGTTAATAATCTCTGGATTATTTCCAGAGAGCAATAGCAAAAATTATTTATATTGTTTTCTAAGGCAACCTACTACTCTGTTGCCAACATAGTAAAATAAAACATGTAATTTGTTTTTACCTGCTCTCTATGCTTGGTGCATGTAATGTGTTATAAATCAAATATATTAAACAATATTTTGTTTTAAATTAGTATTTGGATAAGATATTACCTGAGGTCTAAAATATATGTATCTTTTAAAACATTACAGTAGGTTTTTCAAAAAGAGGAAAGGAATGTAAGCCCATTTTTCTAAGTGTTCAAAACCAACAAGCATTGAAGGTACCGGTGAGAATGAGCCGGCTCTTGCCTAGAAGCCACGGACAGACATGTACCACACTCTCCTGTGCTGCTGCCACGGGACATGTTCCCGCCTGTGCCAGCCACTGTGACCACTTACTGCTCGCTGAGCGCAGTGCTGGGAGGGGCTCGCCTGTGAAGCCACCAGCATGGGCCCTGGGGTGGCCATTCGCTGTCCCTGCAGGAGTCAGTCATGTCTCTCAAGGTGATCCACGGAGGGCTTCCATCAGGAGCCTGGTCGCTGGCCTCTGCACGTGTGAAGCTGTGAGCAGTAGCCTCACCAAAAGAGACAGACAGGCTCGTGGGGGCAGCAGCAAGCTGCTCTCTGGGCGACAGACCTGCTTTCCTTCCAGTTGTTTTTGATAAGATAAGAATGCTTCGCCAATTTTTTTTTTTTTGACCATAAAGAGTTGTGAAATCAAGGGGACCTCAGGCAAAAATTCCCTGAAACTATTGCAGGGACAGAGCCAGAGCCCAGGGGGAGCCCAGGTAGTGCCCCGGGTATAAGGGCAGCAGGCACTTTGAGGGAAAAGCAGGACAAAAGGGAGTGGAGGATGGGGTAAAGTCTGCGGCGCAGGGTAGCGGACGGCACAGAGGGTCCCACGCTGCTCACTGCAGCTGCCCCACAGGCTCCTCTGCTCAGAGGGGCAGCACGTGTCTTTGGAAATGAGAGGGAGGAGGGGTTAGGAAAAATGTGCCTTCCGTTTCTAACCAAATTGAATATAATCTTCTCGAAGCTCATTGTGTTCTCATGAGGTGGTTATTTTTAGGTGCCAAATACAGGCAGCATACTAACCAGCAAACCCTATGCTCAGCTGCGGGCACGACCGGGCGCCCCCGGGTGACTGAGCTGCAGTTTCTGAGCACAGACTTGTCGCTGGAGCCTTGAACATTAGAAATGGTAGCGATTTAGTAATATGATGGTTTATGGCCTTGCCCAACTGTTTCTGAACTCATAAAATGCTTTGTCACATATAACCTTAATTTTTATATACTTTAAGCCGTCACTTTTGTTTCAAACTCAGTACGAAGAAGGGTAGTTAGTTGATCCCTCCACTCTGAGATGATTTCCAAGAACTTGGGACCCTCTTGAATTCTGTACTATTCTAAGGACCAGCTCTGCTTGACTTGAAATCCTATCCCAAGGAAATAAATACATGGTTGGGGAGGGTCAGGACAGGGGCAGAGGACAGGGACAGGCCGACTCCGTGTCCCCAATGCATCAGGCACCCTTAGTGCTAGTTTTCACCTCCTTGGTAGCAGAGAGCATTTATGATCAGGAAAAATGTTCTTCAAAAATGTCACTGACAGAACGGTCACAGAAGAGGGGTAAGAGAATGAACTGTGACTGCATGGTGACTGGGTGTTTTACAGACTAAAAAACAAACATAACAGTTCATAAAATTTAGAAATTTATCTGAAGTCACACAGGAGGGTTAGCAGTCAAATAAAGGCTCCAAAATGGGTCTTCCTGGGACCTTCAGACGTCTGTGGAGCTCTTCCCTCTTAAGGCTTACTAAGTGCAGACAGAATGCTTATTTCATTGATTCAAGAACATTGAAGCCATGCCCTAGGCCGTGTGCCTTTGCAGGACCACGGATGCCAGTCAGGCGCTTGGACCCACCGAAGCTTGTCCCTGGCCCCCAGCCAGGCTGTCTGCAGAGGCCTGGGGCTGACAGTTGCCTCATCTCCCAGCTCAGCTCTGGAAGGGACCGCAGTCCGAGCTGCCTAAGGACGACACGCATGCTGATGCGGGTCCCCTGATGCTGTTGGGGTGTGTTCTTACATGTTTAGAGGATTGGGATAACTTCAAGGAGCAGTTCAACAAACAGAATAATAATGCCAACCTCCAGCGTAAAGCTATACCCCACTTTGTCAAATCCTCAGGTACACCCCATCAGTCCCCCAGATTTCTCCGTTCCAGAAAGGACATCTCTTCAGTGTTTCCACGTGCTTACCTCATTCCTGCCTCATGCCCCAAACCCTCTGTCCAAAATGCCTACCCTTCTTCCCACCCAGCAAATCCTACCCCATCTGTCAAGGCCCACCTCCAAAGGCACCTTTTCTCCCTTGAGTTTGCCCTGGTAACTCCAGCCAGCTGAGGCCTCTAAAACCCCGAACAGCCGTAACAGTATCTCCACTCTTCATTTTCGTTATGCGCAGCTTAGGTCTAGAGCGAGTGCTCTGCGAACTCTCATTAGCTGGTCTTGTACATCCCCGATCGCCAAACTGAAGGCATCTTGAAGGCTCTATTGACTTACTAAAGTGGCTGGCAGGGGCTGCACCATAGCTGTTTCCTAACCCCATTCTTTTCTTACTTCAGGTTGAAACCACCTGTGAGCCGAGGAACACTGTCCTTTGAGACTCAACTCAATTGGCTCCAATCCCATCATTCCTCTGCGTGATGGGAAACCTGCATTCCTTCCTGACTGCTGGGGGTTCTGGGGAGGGGTGGGGAGTTTACAACTTCTCCTCTTCCTCTCTGGCCCCAAGTTCTGGCTCCTGGACACCTAGTTCACCGGCTGGAGGGAGCATGTCGCTCTTCCTCAGCCCATTAGCTCCAGACGTGAAACTCAGCCACTTTTTCTGCTTCAGTAAAATGGGCTGAAGTGGGGACGATGTCCGCCTGAGAGAAAAACCAGCAGTGGGGTACATGTGTCCTAGGTCTTCAGATATTAATACCTCTTTATGGGTACCATAAGCTTTTGAAGATTTAGAGGAAAAACACTTTGTATTAATTAACTTCATTGCCTAAGGCGGAATGCTAGAAATGTACTTAGAATTTTCTTTGCTATTTTCTAGTGACTCTTATCGCTTGTGCCATAACAAAGGAATAAGTGAAAGCTGCTTCATTATTTTTCATGTATGACAGCCTAATAATTGCTAATTAAATATACACAGGTTTTTGAAATTAATCATAGTTTTACTTCAAATAGACATTAATGTGCTTTCTATTTCTTTGATCCAAGTGGGATGCTTCTTGTGTGATATAGGGGATGAGTATGGACTCTGGCATCAAAATGTATGGGTTCAAATCCTGTCCTACCGCTCACTACATATGGGGAGACTCTTGACCTCTCAGTAACAGATGGGGTCAAGTAGCCAGTTCATATGTATTAAGTAAACATGTGTACGGTGTTGTGAACAGTGTTGACACATAGTAAACACGCCAAAGTTTTTGGTAATTTTCTGTTTTATTTGCTATCACATAGCTTATAATACATATGTACTGTCACAGGCTGAATTGTGTCTCTCAAATTCTTATGTTAAAGTCCTAACCCCCAGGACTTCACAGTGTGACTGATTTGGAGGCAGGGCCTTTAAGGAGGCAATTAAGTTAAAATGGGGTCATTAATCCCAAATGACTGGTGTCATTACAAGAGATTAGCACAAAGACAGCATCGCCAGGGAAGATCAGTGAGGACGCAGAGAGAAGGGCCGTCCGCAAGCCGAGGGGAGAGGTCTCTGCAGAAACCAGCCCTGCCCCTTGACCTTAGACTTGAGCATCCAGAAAGACAACAGTCCCTGGTTTTTGTTACGGCAGCCCTAACAAACTAATTCATGCATCAAAAATAAATTTGGCACAAATAAAAATTAAATATAGTGAGAAACTAATGATTTGTCATTCCATTTCTGACAGCTTTAAACAGGTAGGGTCTCTAAAAGGTTTTGATGTTTGTGAAGTGGAGATCATAGGCGTTCAGAGCACTGGGCTCTGGTCTTGGTTCTACCACTTTCTACCCAGTAAAACCTGAAGAAGAACATGAAGACCGTGTAAAGTTCCAGTAGCTGGTGGTAGGTCCTGGAAATGAAATAATGAAATATTTCACAAATGAAATAATGTGAGGCACATAATACATGTTAAGTTAATAAAATTGTGCCATCAAGCTATATAAATTCTTTGGATGGTATTGATAGGGGAGGGAAAGACATTTTCTCAGTATCTGACGTTTTCTGCTTTTTTTAAAACCAGATAAGGAAGCTGAGGACTATAGAATTAAACAGTGATTTCTCCGAGGTTACAGAGAACACCATGGGGCTGGAATTTGCAGGTAGGCATGTCTGACTCCCAGAACTACTCTCTTCCCACTGCACATTACCTTTCCCATAGGCTTTAGTATGCCGTCTAGCACCCACCTAACATGCTTCCCAGGACATATATGTATTTCACTGGTGAGGCGTCACGGGCCAGAGCATTAAGAATTGACTATCACTTCCAAAGGGTCTTCTTATCTATGGAAGGAAAGCTAAACAAACAAACAGATAAATAAACGAAAACTCAACCTTGAGGTAGGAGTAATTCTGACTTTGGCACCCCTACTGCCCTGTAATGGAGGCCGCCCTGCATAATGGCCCCGCAGAACAGGGCGTGAGTGATTTATGGCCCCATGGCAGTGTCCTTATTTGAACCAGGAGACTAGGATTCTAAAGCATTACAACTTGGGCTGCTACTGGGCCATCCCCACATCTAATTTTAGCATTAGCAGAGCACTTGCTCCAGCAGTATGTAGTCCTAGTTAAATAAGCAAAGTGTGTTCTCAATTTCTAAATGATAGCTCTCCATTACATTTGGTGACTTTTCCATACATACCCCGGTCAGGAATCATAGACAGCTACCTATGGAGGAGTTATTTTAAATATCCCAACAAGGTATTTTCCAACTAGTTTCTTTAACAAAAGGAACAAATACATGAACAAAACAATAAGGTAATCACTTCTTGAATCATGTTTTTTTACTTAATTACCTCCCAGATAATATTTAAGTCCATCATGTAAACAATTAATTCACATATCTATTTGATTAATGTTTAAAATAGACTGGCTTTTAAGGCAGATACCATGCAATACTATTTTTCAAATGACTCGAGAATGGCTATGTACACATTTCTACCATGCTAGTTAAATACAGAAGACCAAAGCTGAGTGTGGGGAAGATTTTTAAGTGGAGATAAGATGGTCCATGTGAACTACTTTGCTTGGGAAGTATTTTTGCTATTTCACTAGTTTCATACTATGGCAGAAGCTTGGTTTGCATATTTCGATACTTGAATTTGAAATGTGTAAACTCCTATGTTCAAACACTCTAATCCAATGGAAATATTTAAAATGTTTACTATAAATCACAAAAATATCAGCAAGACCATTAATTGGATGTTACTGTCAACAGAATAGAAGAGCAAAAGTCTGAAAATTGTTTTTACAAATCTTCACAGCTAAAAGAACACAGAGAACAGTTTGAGACAAACAAACAAGGAAGTAGAAAGGCTCTTCCTGTGGCTTTGGTCTGATTTCAGGAGTTGTTAACTGCCTGCTGGAACAAAATATGCTTGAAAGGAAGACACGGAAATCTAGAAACGCAAGAGCATGGTGGTCATAATGTCCAGCACCAGCACAAAATGATTAGACATGGAAAGAAACCAGGAGCTGGATTCATAATCAGGGTAAAACCAGCCAACGGAAACAGTCAGAATTGACTGAGATGGTGGGATTAATAGAAGAGGACTTTTTAAAAGCTCTTATAAATATGCTGAAGGATATAATAATGAAAAACATGAAATAATTTGTAAACAAGTAAGGAATCTGAATAGAACAGCAAAAAGAAATTTTAAAAGTGGTCCAAATGGTCAGAAGATCCCTAAAGCTGAGGAACTTCTGTTGGGGGAGGGGGCCTAGCTCTTTATCTCGTCCTGTGGCCTGCACGCCGTGGGTTTAGTTGAGAAGCCACCTTTGAAGTGGATGCCTGGCACTCAAAGCTTAAGTCAGGTACTCGCGTTACAAAAACACAACAAACAGAGAACAATGTCAGGGCTCACACTATGCCCAGATTGTTTTCCAGTTACACTCTCAGAAAGACAGATTCATTCTGTCAGTAAATACTTACTGAGCATTTACTATGCTCCAGGAATATGCCAGTAATATGGGAGGGAAGTAGGGGAAGAAAAAGCCAGCCACTCAGATTTTACTTGGGGTAGGTGGCTGGGGGCAGATGGGCTATAAACAATAATTAACAAGTAAAAATATATAGTACTTGACCTCATGGAAATGAGTGAAAAGTAGAGCAGGGGTCGGGTGGGACTGTAATTTTAGAGACTGGCTAGGAATGGCCTTGTTGGGAAGGTGGTATATGAGGAAAGGCCAACCTGAAAGGAAAGGAGTAAATGGGCGCAGGAGTGTGTCTGGGTGTTGGAGGAGGAACGGGGAAGTCGGTGAAGGTGCAGAAGAGCTTCAAGAGGTAGGAGGTTAAGTCAGGCAGGGAGCAGGGGAGACCAAATAGGGCTTTGAAAGCCTTTGTAGGGACTTCAGCTTTCACACTAAGGAGGTGTGACACCTCTTGAGAGTGCAAAGGAGTGGCGACCGAGGGAGGGCAGCGCTCGCCAAGTGCTGGCGGGCTTTGCAGACGGGGAGATCCGCGGAGAGGGTGGCGGTGGTGCCGGCGGAGAGAGCCGCTGCTCAGCCCTGAGGGAGGGAAGGAATGGATGGGGCCCCACCACCGCCAGCGAGCAAGGCACAGGTGGCGCCTGTGGTGGGGTTGCTGGGGTCTGTGCACGTGCTTCTCTGGTCACCAGAAACAAGGGCGAGAGGGTGGCGGCTTGAGGAGGAGACAGTGGACTGGAGAGGAAGAGCAGTAGTTGAAGTTGGCCGTGGGTGGTTGTGGATAAGGTGAAGGACCCTGTGCCAGAACTCCCACCCGGCCCTGGTCGGCTGGCTCACTACGCACGTGTTGGCCATGCGTTGTTACTGACTCTATATAAAGAGCTCCGCCCAGGGCTCTGGGCTGCACGGCCGCAGGAGAGCAGGGGCTGGAGTGGTGGCAGCGCGGAGGACAGAGACCGAGGTGGCTGCGGGGCGGAGAGGCCCAGAGGCAGAGACCGGCTTGGTGCCTGCAGACTTGCTGTGAGTGAACGGGATTCTAGTGACTGACATGCCACTAGAATAAAGTTGGGTATTGTGGGGAAGTCGGGGTTCCTGTGGCCAGGATTCTCACTGAACTTAAACCACCGGATGATGTAACTGGCCTGTCGCTAGGCTACCGCTTCCACACCTTTAGGAAATAAGCTATTACTGCGCTACATAGAGAGCTCGGCCCAGGGCTCTGGGTGGAGGCAGAGACGCCAGCGCTCCACCTGCTGCCGGGAGAACAAGCCGGGCAACAAACCCTTTCACCCCAAAGAACATTTTGCTGTCAATTTCTTTGGTCACATTGAATCCATAGTGAATTTGCCTGGGGCTGAAACCCATTGGCCAGACAGTGGTCTCTTCAACCTAAGATACATTTCTAACAGTTCCGGAAACAGGTGCTTCAGGAACAAAGCATCATTTGGGAGGCAAGTGATTCGAGAGTCTGTCTGTCTTTATTATGTATATTATTCTCCAGAGAAAGGGAGAGAAAATTCTGCCCTCTAGCAAGGGCAGATGTACCTTAGAAACAAGTAGCTAAGTGTGAGTGGCAGGCTGGAAGGTTTGTAGCTCTCTGGTTTTTTGCAGAAACTAAATTGTGTTTCTCTATTGTGAATTCCTTCTTTATTCTAAGACTACCTTCAAAAGGGAATCAACGCATTATAAAAGTAGATGCACTTCTTGTTATATGTACTTCCCATTTACCCTAAAATTACAGCTGAAGTGAAAACTAAATTAAGGAGAAATAAATATCATGGAGGGAAAAACACTTATTTAAAAAGTTGGAATAGTAGAAAAATTTCAAAAAGACCGTGAAGCTTTCTAATGACCACCTGACATGCAAAGCTTAGAAAAAAATAAGTGATTGTTTTTTCATAGCCTGTAGATGCCACCTATTAAAATCACCTCAAATAAATAAGGGTGTAACTTGTGTCAAAAATAAACTATAAATCTACAAAATCTCTGATGAAGTGACAAGGAAACTAATTACCATTTTTTATTTTTTCTGTTTATGCAAATCAAGAAAATAAGCAATGTTGGTGTTTTATGGGATGTGAGCAGTGGGTTGATTCTCCAAAAGCATCTTATTCTCCTAAACTCTGTATTTGAGGGGAAAAAAAATCATACCTAAAATACAACCTTATTGGACTACACATACATTTTTCCAGAACCTAAACCTTTTGTTAAGTCTCATCACCCAAATCCCCCTATTTCAAGACCTTAGTGCAGGCATTTGGAGATGGGAATGCAGACCCCAGCACACTGATCTGAAGAACAGCTGACACGTTTTTAATGAGGTGATGGGATTTCCTTCTGTGTGTGTGGGTGGGGGGATGGCAGGTTATTATTTAAGAAAATTAGCCACTTCCTATAAACACTGCTCATGTTTGAGAAAGACATATTTTTAAAAATTGTTAGGAATCTTCAAAGCCAACCAAAGACAAAGTACACTCCACTTTTTGGTATGAATGAACCAAAATTAACCAAACTAACCCACTGGTTCCTAGCAAACATTTAAGGTTCTGAGAAGCTGTTGCGATTAATCTCAGAGACAGAGGAAAGCAGTTAAAATTCTTAGGCAGAATTATTTATCCTGCTTAGCTTAAGTGTTAGTTTTGAATGGTGGTAGGCAATTTTTACCCTTAGCCAAGGCCAATCCAGCCATTCTCAGGTAGGTTTGACTTTTTCAGATGAGCAATTTAAAAAATACTGGTTGAAAATGAGTAGTACAAAAGTTCATATTAGACCCAACCCATGATTACTAAGGCCTCTGGGTCTGTGCAGGTACAGTGGGAGAGTTGGCCTCTGAAGGTGTTTCTGTGCAGGTCAGGAATGCATGCCAACCAACCTGGACCCCTCTACTACTGCATTATCGATGGATAAAGCCTAATGGGGGGGGGGGCAGGTTTCAACTAAAAAAAATACCACATTATAAATGGATGAAACTTTATTGGGGGGTGTGGGGAAAATGGAAGTTCCTATGGCCAGGATCCTCACCTGACCCTAAACTACCTGATGATGCAACTGGCCTCCTGCTGGGCTCCTGCTTCCACACCTGTAGGCAATGAGCTATTACTGACTGAGTTACTATATAAAGAGCCCTGCCCAGTGCTCTGGGCAGAGGCAGTGACAGAGACCATCACAGCCCTGCAGACTTCTGGGTGCAGTTGAGATTCTAGTGCTCGACCTACCGCCGGGAGAGTAAAGCCAGGTATGAACTCTTTTACCCCAAGGACGTTCCATTGTCATTTCTCAGTCTCACCAAATCCATAGTGAACTTGTCTGGGGCTTAAACCCTCAGGCAAGACAGGGGCCCAGATTTCAACTAAAAATACTACATTATAAATGACTGAAATATTATGGGAGGGGAGCCCAGATTTCAACTAAAAAGAAATTTCAGAGGGCTATCTGTATTTTCAGCCCATAGCCCATACTACCTTTTAAAGTAACAAGAATTTTCATAATTCACTGAAATGCCTTTTTATTTACCCTAAGCTTGTATTTTCATTCCCTCACAGGAAGGAAAAGTAACTCAAATAAGAACAAATTTCAGTCATAATGCCTCTGTATAAAATAGTCCTGATAAATAATTTAAAAAAGTAATCACTAACATGAGCCTTTTTATTCGTGCTTTTAATCATCTCAGGATTCTTGCTCCTCACTTGCACGCACAGTTGAAGGCTGACTGTGCGACTGCTATGCTCCAAGTTTCATTCTACTACCATCAACCATGTTCAAGCTTTCAAAGCTTCTCAGGTCTATGGTTGTTTGCTTTCTGATAATCATGGGTCTGTTTTGTGTGTGAGAGGTGAGGGGACAGCACGTCCTACATTGATTATGTAAAAAAACAGCTAATCCTAAGGCCTATTTGATCATTAATATCAAACAGAAGCCATAAAATCTGGGGAAATTTGGAGCCCAAATAAGCCTTCTGTGAAGACCTTGTCTGATTCTTCTCCAGGAAAACAGTCTGTGCCAGCCTTGCTGTGTCCTCGCGAGCGCCCTGTGAGCGTGCCTTCTGGGGTCCCCGGAGGACCGTGGCCATCCATGGCCAGCTTCAGAAGGGCTGGGAGGGCAGCTAACCCTGCTTTGGGGTGGTGTTGAGGACATGAGCTAGCTGTGGGGCCTGACCCCACAGGCAGAGGAGCCAGAGCTCTTGGGCTGCTGGTGAGCATAAAGCCAACTGCAGAGAAGGCTTCTGGGGTTCCTTCCTTCAGCCAGTTTGTTAGGCAGCTTCAAATCAGGGAGTTGTGGCTCATTCCCCTCCCTGCAGGGTGGAATCCCATTTGCCCAATCACTAGCTCTATCACTAATGTTCTTGGGAAATGTCATCTATAAAATGAGGACAGTAGCCCCACCCCTCGGGGCCACTGTGAGAATGAATATAGTAACATATGTAAAGTACTTAACACACAGTAGGCTCCTCTGTGTCTACAGGGATCATGGGTCGTCAGTGAAGCACAGCACATCAAGCTGGGGGACCTTCAGGGCGCTCCCTCATCACAAAGTGCACCTGGTCCTTTTGTCATAGGGCGCTGGTGTTCCTCCCCCTGGAAAGCGAGGGCAGCTGGCTTTCCCTTGCATACACATTCTGTGAAGGGAACGTAAGATTTGAGCCTACATTATTGACAGGGTAACAGCCACACACACAATCATTTGAAGACTTTACAGGACTCAGGGTGACTACTATTCATAGATGGGACTGTAGAGCTACAAGGACTAGGGCTGGCTCATTTCAATCATTCACTTACTAATTTTCCTAGGAGGTTAAGTGACCCCCTCGGGTCAGAGAATGGAGTTCCTAATCCTGAGCTGGCCTCTTCTCAGCTATTCCCAATTCTGAATCTAGCCTCTGTTGCATTATTCATAAAGAACTTGTGGTACATCCTTTATTTCATACATATTACGTGTACAGAAAGAGATGGAGCAGTTGACTAGCACAGTTCTGTGGCTGCAAGTTCTTGCTTAGAGAGGATTTGGGGAGAGTAGGAATTTCAGGTCAGTTTGGAAGAGTAAGTATAGGTTGGGAACAACAAACGCTTGGGACCCACCTCTGCTTTCATTGGTCATTCCTCGGCTCTCTGAAAGGTTGATATTACTAATGGGTTCACTTGAAACACTATTCAAACAACCTGGTTTCAGCTTATTGGCGATCTAGTATTTATGTTTATGTTCCAATTTCATGCTCTAGGAGTCAGGGATTGCTTTGTCGTTCTGGGCATATCTCAGCCGTGAAGATAATGTTCCCCCTATGTCACAAATGTGCTCAAAGAAGAAAATAATCAGAATCTATTTCTAAAAGTCTATGAAATGTAAACTTAAGATATGACAGAGTATTTGTTTTAAAAAGGAGGTTTCTTTTTTCCTTAATTTTTAAAATAAAAAGGTCTTTTAAAGAAAAACACAAAAACAAACTCCACAAGCAGAGGGAAATGATAAACAGCTCAGAACGGCATGTGCAGAGTACATCCCCTTACCGTCTTCTTTGAGCTCCTGCTAGTTCCACTGGGAAAGTTAAGGACCCAGGCGGCCCTGCCTCTCCGGCATACGAGAGCCTGACAATCCACTCCCCTATCCCTGAAATTCAGAAGAAGATGGGTGGTGGTTGTTCCCCTAGTATTCCAATTGCAAAGGAGGGATTTTATCATTGAAATGATGTTAAAAGTGGTGCATGGGTTTCCCTTAACTGTGAATTGGAATAAGTTATTGAGAATTGGCCTCAAAAGCTAACAATCATGTTAAGAGTATTTCTATTAGAAACACAATTGTAGGTCCAAAAATTGGCAGACCACCACAAATTTGAAATACAATCTGTTACAGGTTGGGAAATGGTTAGATATTTTTAAAAATCTGATCTCCACAAATTCTTTCAAGTGTACATTAAGCCATGAGCATTTTTTGAGTTCCTGAACATCTGTTGCATTAATAGCACTAACATAACACTTAAAGTTCAAACATAACTTGGGAATTCATCATACTATTTGCTCTACTTTTGTACATGTTTAAAATTTTTCATAATAAAAAGGGTTAAAAAAACCCTTCAAACATAAATTTTCAGAATCCCCAAAGGATCAGCCTAGGCAACATTGGAAGGCACGACAAGAACCCCTAATATTAGGTAAAAACTTGAATCACATTCATAACATAGACAGCAAACCACCTATCAAAATGTTGAAAACATTTGAAATAATGGACCTATTTTGAAACCTCCAAAATCTACATCACTGTTGTTCATAATTGAGAATGTCCTTCAAATGCCTTTCAAAAGTATGACATTTAAAAAACACCCATTGCAATTAATGTAAAAAGTGAAAATTATATTCGTCTTTTAAAGCCTCTCTTTTTAGTACATTATCTCTTTAAGACGTGCCTTAATAAAAGTCTGGGTTCCCAAGGTAAAATTTTATTAAATGCAGAGTTAAAACATTTACTCTTCAGATGTCTACTGTCAGCTAGTAAATTTTCTGTAGCATCCTTTCACATCTTTTATAAACAAAGTATTTAAAAATCCTACAATGGCATGATAGAAAAGAGAGCAGTAATTAGAGCAGACAAAAATAATAAATGAAATACGATATGCCTTCTGCTCCGCACCTACGAGTTTTAGAGTGATCATTATAACAGACGCCCTTAGAGAACAAAGGACAGTGAGTGAAGATGGAGGAAGGCACGGAAGATGTTTTCTGTTCCCTGCTGCTGTGTGGTCTTCGGCCACGCTATGCTCTAAACAAGAAAAGTCTCCACGGGGCAAGGCTGCTCCGAATGCCCCCTTACCCTCCTGACGAGAGATGATGTGCTTGTGGGGTGTGCAGTCACACTCGGCAAGGCTGTGAACACGTGTGACTTACTCGGTGATCCCATTCTGCTTCCTTTTAAAGATAAAGAATGCATTTAAGTCGATTGTCTCTGAGACTTTAGTAATTTTAGAAGGCTCCATTCAAACAAAGAATAGTGTTACCTGATTTTAAGACATTAAGAGCATAGCTATTTCCTTAGTCTTCATTTTCTTTCTAGGCAACATCAATTAATGCTTTTGTTTATTTTATAGGAGAAAAATATAAAACATGAGAAATTAGTTTTAAAAAGTTTTAATTTTTCTCTGTATAAACAGAACATCCCCATAAAATATTCACTTTCCCAAAATCTCTATGGACAACTGTAAGATGGAAGAAACAACTAAAACACCACACCAGCTCCTAACCGCAGTAGGTCAGGGTGCAGAGCTCGTGAGAGCAGGCTGTTCCCATCCCCTGAGCCTCAGTCCCCGGGAGGGCTCTTGTCCTCTTTAACTTGCTGGGCGGCAGAGCCTAGAGGAACCACTCAGACTGTGAAAATCCCAAAGCATGGCCACCTAGGGGGAACTGAGGAGACAAATACGACTTGAGCATGATCATTATTTTCTTGTAATAACAGTAAAGAAAACAACCTTAAATAGTAAAGGCGTTGAGTCCCAACTTCAACAGGTAGCTAACTGTGTATTTACCAAACATAGCATTTGTTAGGTATGGCAGAAAATACAGTGAATACTTGCTATTTGTCTTTAAAATAAAATTCTCGAAAGCACATTTGCTGATTATAGATACAGGTGAGTTGTATTTAAAATAACAAAACACAGTAAATGATGGAGGGTTTACTGTGTTATCAGACACTCTGTTCTAGGTACTTCATATGATTTATTTCACTTAATTCTCACAGTAACCCTCTAAGTACCATTATTACTCCTGTTTTACAAAAGAAGAGCTAAGGCATAGGGAGGTTACATTGTTAGGTCACATAACTAGAATGCAAAACCAGATACTTTGTCTCCAGAGCTCTTTGCTTCTAATTTAGCTCCAGTTCTGTAATGTGAAATTGGATTTTTAACCCCATATCACAAGAACTATTCTTCCAAATTCCAAATTCTGTCTTCTCTGCAAATGGTTCACCTTCTGGTTTTACCTGCTTCTTTGTATAACCTGAACCCCTAAGTCATTTCAGTTTTTCCCAATCTTCTGCCCAGAAGTCAAACCAAGGTGGTCACCTGCACTGGCCCTGCTTCCCAGCAGGGAAACGTTGCTGCCGGTGCGGCCCAAGGAGTCACGCTGCCTGTTGTCAGGTGTCGACTGCTGCTCAGCAACAGTTCCACTGACACTTTACAGCTTCCACAGCAGCTGTTCTGTAAACATCTTCCAGGACTGAATCCCCAAATGCACCCATCTGTCCCTCTGTATTCTTATCATGATTTAGTCAAAGTTCAGCCAAAGTAGGGCTGCCAGATAAAATACAGGAAGCCCAGTAAAATGTGAATTTCAAATAACCAAGAATCACATTTAGTAAAAGTATGTCCCCTATATTGCATTATGGGAAGATTTAAATAGTATTTAAAATAATAATAAACAGCAAACTATGTATTTTATTGTACTAATTTCAGTTTTATTGTTTCATCTCTCTTCCATTCTTCTGGAAGTTTATTCATTCCCCCAACAGCAACCGTCATATATCTGACTCACACATCTTTATCTCCACTCCAGTTTCCCTTCCAAACTCTCAGTTGGTTCTCAGACTATCGTGCACAGTGGACTCACCAGGGGCTCACTCATGCTCAGTCTGCGAAGGCCCTACTCCTCGAGTTTCGGATGCTGTGGGCCTGGGGTGGGTCTGAGTCCATATACAGTGACCACTAGGGTTTCTGTGTTCTAAGCCCTAGGAACCAATTTGGACTAACTAAAGCAAAAGCAAGAATTTATCAAGGGGCTCACAGAATCAATGTGAAGGCTGGTAAAACATGCTCCAAATAAGAGAGGAATAGGACAAGAGACAGTTTGACAGTAGGACCATTGTCTCTAAGTCTGAAGAAGGAAACGGTGTTTCTGTGTTTGAGTACCTCTGTTCAAGTTTCAACTTCAAACGAGTCCCCAACCCCTCCCCTAGCTGTACGAGGCCAGTCACAGGAAGGTCGTGGCAGAAACAGCCCCCAAGGATAGCTTCTTTCGTGCTTAGTTCAGGCCCTCATGACCCAAGGGGTCACGCTGCTTGGCTGTCATGGGTTAACTACTACAGCAAGCTCTCGACTGGTTTCTTGTCCTGCTAACCTCCAAGTCATTCTCCAGATCACCTTCAGTTATCTCTTCTTTGCCTTGTCTGGAGTAGTGTACCTGTCTTTTTTCCAGTAATAAATTGCTTTTCTTCATGTGTAAATGGCTGGGATGCTTTCCTTAGCAGACTCATAAATGGAAGAGTAGTTTTAGAAGGTAGAGTATCAATCCCCTTGATAAATGAGGACCTAATTCCTTAGTAACTGCGCAAGAGTCAGAAGTGGTCCCAACATTCTGCCAAGGCTCCTCCAGGGGCCTGTAGAGATGGGCGTCTCACCAGACTGAAAACTCCCTCCTGACAAGGGCCTGGTCCTCACGGTACCACCAGCACCCGCCTTGTAATAGGCACGTAATGAGACATCGGGTCCTCTCCTCCAGGCCCTCCCTACTTTGGATGACTCGGTCTTCTGATTTGCTGGTTTTCGGTCTCTGCCTATCTCCTCACTGCCACATCATTCCTGCACACCCCTGCCAATCAAGCTGATTGTCATTTCCTGCTCAAAACCTCTGACTCCCCAGTAATGCTTGCCAACTCTAAATCTTCAGTATTCAAAGCCTTCCATAATCTGGTTTCACCCAGTTTTTCTAGGCTTTCTTCTACTCCTTACTAAAATTGTTACCCAACGTAGGTAAGGTTTTTTAAAACATAACTTTTTCTGCTCTTGGTGGGTTGGCTCTACTTTTTGGATGTCTTTCTCCCATGTTGTCTGTCCTGTCCTACCTTCAAAGCCCAGTTAACGGGGGTCTGTGTTCTCAATCTTCTTTAATCCACAACCCACCACCCAGGCTCTTTTGGCCCTTAGACCCCTAAACCCTTAACTCCCTGGTTAAGGATCCTTCTATTTGAAGCTTCCATTAATTAATTAATGTCTTGTTTGTATACATACCTTGTTAGCATTATGTATCTTAAATTATCATTATATATTTGTATTCTTGTCCTGCCAGATTATAAGAGCTTTAAGGAGCTCTCTGCCACTAATTTTCTGCATTTTCCCAGAAACTAGTGACTTACACATAATGATGAGTGAAATCTGTTGAACAGGTGAATAAATGGATGCTTATAATACGGGGCTGGTGTTTGGGGGGAGTGCCCCGAGGTCAGTGTCCGTGTCAGGAATTCATGAACTGCTGGGGTCGGGAGTCTAGCTCTTGGCAGCCTGGGACTGGAAGCTGAGTCTGAACAAAGGATGACCAGCATGAGCACAGGCACATGCCGGGAAGACTCAAAGACCAAACCTGAGATGACTCGGGTTGAGGGTGTGAGACGGGGAGAGGCCCACAGAGGCACCGGTTGCCCAGGAACAGGCTGATGGGCATCTGGGGTGGTGGACCCCCGAGGGGCTTATGCACAGTGTTCAGCAAGTTGAATGAGTGCTTTGTTGGTAAAATGGAGCCACCTAAGAATTAGAGTTATCATTTCTAGCAATGAAACACAGACACGGAAATACATTTATAACAGCAAATATACTGAAATATAAACACGTGCTTTGAGAGGGTGACTTAATCTGTGCTCCATCTTCTTGCTTCTGCCATTATCTTCATTTGTTTCCCACATTTGCAAAAGTTCGCATCCAAGTTCTAATGTATTTTTTACTCCTCTATATTATGGATAAAGGAAAACCTATTTTAAGAGATATATCATAGTATCCCATACCAAACAGACTCAGAAAAAAAAGTTACATTTTTTAGACTTTTAGTCACTCATCAGTAAAGCTACAGTAAGAACACTATCTAATACCCATTGAGTTTCTCTACATTAACTGTTCATAGACTGGAGAATTCCAAGAATACCTTACAAAGGTTTTTTTTTATATAAAACAAAAAAGTCCTAATGATAATAAATACATATTGTATCATCATGATTCTAAGGCGTTCAATTCCTATAGCTTCCGTGCCCTATAAAGCACTGGCTTGCCTGTCAATCTGTGAGGATGGGCTGAGTAAAACTACCACACACAGTGTCTCCCCGTACTGGTCCGCAGCAAGCATGGCGGCCAAGACTGATGTCCACGTGGAAAGCACAGCAAAGTTCCCTTTTATCCTGTTGTAAGTGTGCAATTGTCCTCTGCATGATTTACAAAATAAATTTTGTTATTTTGGGTTAAGTTAAATGCTGAATAAAGCACACTTTTACAGCCTCTTTATTCGTCTATTACTGAAAGAAGGGTGCACTCCCACATTAGTGTCTTTAACAGCTAATGTATCTGGCAAGCACCATGGAGAGTAGGGTCCCATGCTGAGGATCTAGACCACACTTACTTAGTGGGTCGTGGGCCAGTCGTTTAGTATAAGCCTCAGTATCCTCATTGTAAAATAGAAAGACTTGAATTATTCTGGTGGTTCTTGTGAGGAAGGCTACACTGGAATTGCCTGTGGACATCTGATGTGTTGAAAAGGGAGGGCCAAGCTAACTAGCTTTTCAGCCCTTCACAGGTGACCGGATGCATATTACTGGTTAAGAATGGACGTGTAATTTCTTGGGTGTTTTGCAGTTCTGAAAGTCTACTTTTTACATCCAGTCAATGGAATTTAAGTAGCTCTTAGCTTTCTTCATCTTTTCTTGTTAATGAATAAATGTATTTTAGGAAATAGAGAAGCAGCCTCTAAATTATGAGTAATAACTTACAGTTGAGTGCTCACCAGTTCTACGGTATTGACTCACTTGTTACCTGCAAATCAACCCTCACAACAATAGTAGAAAAGAGTGTCACCATCTGTATGTCACACATGGGAAAGTGCAGTGCAGAGACTGAGTCTCGGGCAGGTCAGCAGGGGAACTGGGCCGTAGGGCCTAGTCTTCTGGCCAGTGTGCTGCACTGCCACTCAGCAGGCGACCCGCCTGAACAGGGCCCACCACTGCTCCCTGCCCAAGCCCCACTGCTCTCCTTCCTGCTACTTTAAAAAGAAGCGAAGCATGTGTTTTTAGAATAGTTGTGGGATCAGAAATGATGGAAAGGGGAAGCTGGGAAAGGCAAGAATGAAATGACCCAAGGGAGCTGAGTCTCAGTCCACTGACCCTGAGTTACAACTAAAAACTAGATTCACAAAAGCCTCTCTAAAAAGGGCAGCTGTCCCTGGGAGTGGCTTTCCTTCAATTAGTTCATTCCACAGCATTTGAGACATGTTCGTTTTGACTGATCACATATTATTATAAAAAACATTGGAAATTTACCTTATTGGATGAACTAGACCCAAAACTATAAAGTAAAACAGGAAAGTAAGTACAAAAGCTAAGTTGGAGAGCCAGAGAGAGGGTCATGGTAATTTAAGTGATACAGCCTGTTACTAATTTTGGGCGAATTTATGACACTATACCTTGGCATGTGGAGTAGGGGGTTCAGATGGTAGAGACTCATGCATTATAAGGACAACTACCCTCCCTGCAGTATGGAGAGAGATCAAGCTGAAGTCTGTGGTCCTGAGTTTACTGTATTAAAGGCCAGTCTGCACAGCAGTATCTTTTTTTTTTCTATCTGGGTACACTCAGCATCTGAGGGCACACTCAGTGATCTGGGCGGAGGCATCCAGTTAGAGCTGGTGTTTGGCCAGGTGAGTGGTAGCAGGGCTAAGGGTGGAGGAGACATGGTTCCTGGCAAGTCACAAGTTAAGTAAAGGACATCAAAGGGAGAGAAGCAAGAAGCCTGTGGACGGGAGATCCCATGTTTGAGAAATCTGAGGGGTGAGAGGCAGCAGTACAGTGGGGAAGAGTTGTCAGGGACATGAGGACGGCTATCCTGGGATGAGTGGCTGAGACAGCCGGGTGGAAAGCTCTGGCCAGAGAGTAAAGTCTGCATTTATGATCAGAGGTGAAATGCACTGGGTGTATCCCAAGGTCCAGGATGTGGTAACAGACGAGACTGGCTAAAGGTCCCTGGACAGGAGCACATCAGGGACTTGGAAGCCGGTGCAAGGCAGGCCGTCTGCCTGGGCAACGAATCCACTCAGTATGAGGGCGGGAGTTAAGGTAAAGCCAAGACCATAAGGAACATGTCCCAGTCTTTAATAAATTAGGTCTGGGAAGACTTCGGATATGCTGAGCACAGGGGACTAGATACTCTAGAAAGGAGAACCGTCCCCCTTACCTATGAGCTTTCAGTCAAAACAGTTCATACTAATGCAGAGGCAGCAGCTTAAGAGAAATGAGCCATGTTTCCCTTTAAAGACTAATCTTTGCTCTGCTCTTCAGATTTAGCAAGAACCTCTGCTTCACACTTTCATCCTGAGGCTAGGTCTTCCCTGCTCAAGTCAAATGGAGAATGAAAGTACCTGTAAATCAGGCAAGAAGAAGTTCTTCACTGTCATAAATTTGAGACAATGTTTTTAATTTAAATAAATTACAACTCAACTGTCCAGTTCTGATTTGAAAATGTGGTGAGACCACTAGGGTCAGTTTCCCTCTACTCTTTTTATATTTACAAAAATTGTTATGTGTAAAAACACACACAGAGGTTTCTTATAATCTTGAAAGAGCAGAGTGGTGCACTATTTACCGACAGGCTGACCTTTACACAAAGAACCTCCACCTTCAAAAACCTTGAATCACCATTACTGATGCCTTCAGAGTATCACTGTCTGCCTCAGAAAGCAGCAGGTTTTGTCCATGAGAGAAGAGGCTCAGTGATGACCACATGGCGCAATGCAGAGGGCAGGGGAAAACTTTCTGCAGGGCCAACCACATGTCTGATACTGTGCAAGAAAACAAGGAAATGTCAAATATGGTTCCTCACGTCAAGAGGCTTAGTGCATTGGTCAGTTACACAATACTGAGTGCAGAGCCACGTCTCACAATTTTTTGAATCACAACATCTAACACAGGACTTTAAAGATAACAATAAGAAGTTAACAAAAAGTTTAGAATTAAGTAATAAATACACATTTAACATAGGTGCCCAAGGGAAGAGAAAACAGTTGAGCTGGTGTCATTGTAATCTGTGAAAAATCTCTCTCCCATTCTAGCTCTATCATACCCTTACTTTGAGCCTGATACAGGAAGGTCCCTAGCCCTACTCCCTGAGATATTTAGGAAGAAAAGAGCCAGGCCAGCTTTTCCTAGAAGTTGGAATTGGAGGTCGGGTGTATCCTACGCTTGGGCATCCAGAGTGGCTGAGTCCTTACCTGCATCCTTTCCCGGACTGCCAAGGAAACTAGCCTGGAGCAATATTAACTTTTTTAAGCACGCAAAACTGAACAGCCTGTTATTGAAACCTTCTCCTTCTTCGGTTCTTTGATCATACAAAGCTATCCTTTCATTCATTTACCAAAAACTACTATGCTCCTACTATTTGCCAGCAATGTGTACCCATCTCTTATCACTTCTGATTTGGTCACTACCTTTTTAGTCTCCTCACTCTTCGTTCAGCCCTCAGCTCTGCTCTTTCCATATATACATAGATCTCTATCTATAGCTTGTACCTCAGAAAGTACATCAGTCCTCTGAGGTTTCCATAGCCTTTAGGCTAATATCTCCAACTACAGATCCCACACATCTGGAAGGAAGGAGGCTAGAGAGTCCGTGAGGTCTGGAGCCTCCAGGTGCTGCTCTGCCTCATCGACCATCCCTTCTCTGTCTCCCCTGCTGGCATCACTTTCCTCTAGGCAAGCGTGAGGTTCTGAAAACTTTTCAATATTCTTTTCACTCAATCCTTACACAATTCCCTTTCCGTGTCATTCACCAAGCTTAAGAAGGAACAACTTCCTACTTTTGCTCCTTCCATGCTTTAAGTCTTTACTGAGCCTGTTGCCCCAACTTTTATCCAGATAACTCCTCTTCTTCAAATCCTAAAGCCATGCTCCTGAAGGAAGTCTTTATTCCTCTCCCTGGATGAGGATGCACAGCTCTGCCATGTGACTTTATCACACCCTGTCTTTTGAAGTATTCATCTGCTAAATAGCTGTCTTGTCCACTAGACCATGGGTCAGTAAATAAACAATAGCCCATATGTCAAATCCAACCCCTCTGCATGCTTTTTAAATAAAGTTTTATTGTAACTCAAACACTCTGCACTTGTTTTGTTGATTTTTTGCATTTCAACAGCAGAGTAGTTGTGAGAGAGGCCCTAGCTTTACAGAAGTTTGCCAAACTAGACTATAAGCACCAAGAGGCTGTAATCATGCTGTCGGTCACAGTCTATGATCCCAGCATCTACCATAATGCCTGGCACACAAGTATTTTTGGACTAATTGTATTTCAATCTCAAGCTTTAATGCATCTTGTCAGTGATATGAATTAAATCACATAAGTCAACCTGTGTCTCTAACAATATAATAACTGTGCTTATCCAGATGTTGTAGTGTTCTTGTCCAAGGGAGGAAACAGAAATGAAATAATACACAAATGATGTATTATTACAACCAGAGTAAGTGCGATGGAAAAAAGGAACACAGCACAATTAGAGTGTGTAACCGAGAACCACCATCAGATACAGACTTCGGGAGGGCTTCCCTGAGGAAGTGACCCTTGGCTTGGAACCCGAAGAGTGAACTCACTGGGCAAAAGGGGGCAGGGAGAGGAAGAGCAAACCAGGCAGAGTGTCGCACACGATTTTCTCTTCTTTGGAAAGAAGGAAATGGCATGTGCTGGGGAAAAACTGATGTTCTTGTCAAATAATGACCTGTAAGTTCCTTGAAAGTTAAGGGTAGGATCCAAAATGGAGCGAACACTCAGTGGGTATTTAATAACGTAAAACTTGAAATTCTGTTGTTGGCTAACAGTGGGAAAATGGTAAACTATCATATATATCCACAGCAAAGAATATTCTGCATCCACTAACATTAAGTGTATGAAGAATTTTAATTTGTGTAAGAAATGCTTCTGCTATAATTTTTTTTTAAAGGACATTTTCCACTATGCAATATATAGAAAAAATTTCTAGGAAAAAAAATGGACTAAATGTTAATCATGTCTGCCTCTGGGTGGGATTGAGTATCCCATATTTTGTTTATGTTTTTTCCTATTTTCTATATTCTGCATTTAAAGCCTTTAAGATTAGAAAAATACATTTTATTGAGAAAATAAGGAAATACAAGTGTTGATCTATATGTACATATCTGAGAATAGTCTTTCCTGGTCCTTGGAAAGGGGGTATAAAATGAGGATCAAAACCCAGGAGAATTCATTGTCAATAACAAAGCTCATTAGTGAGGTTTTCCTGGGATGTGATTGAAGTTGTGAATATAAAAGCACAGTGGGGACTTTGGGGCCAGGAAAATACCCTGAGATACCCTGCCCTATATAGGCAACTTACTTCTGAAATGTTGTATCTTGATTATTTAAATTGGGAATTTAATCTAAGGTTACTCGTGAGTGTTTGAGCCCTTCTTGCCCTGCCGCTCTCCTACATGAATTCTGGATACATGATTTAAGTGAGACCAGTTCTAATATTACTCTATCCCGAAAGCCTCTTGTTTTTTGCTCCTCAAACATCATCTTTAATGTATAAGTTCATTGGTCTCCCTCTTAAAACGATTAGGCTAATTTATGGAAATGGAAGAGCTGAAAGTTGTCTTTAAAAAGTTTTGCCTCTCCATGTAACTGAGTGGTTAAAAGGAAGAGCAGAGAGAAATTCAGCTCTCACCACAATGATTAATCTGACTTCCTTTTAGTTTAAAAACATAGACCCCCATTCTTTTAGCCAAAAAACACCTTATTAATCATTCAGGCAATACATGTACCCCCCTTTTTTAAATTAATGTATCACACAGTCTTATGATGGTTTCACATAAACACTGTGGTTTCAGCATTCACCATATTATCAAGTCTGTACCCCACCACTGCAGTCAGTCTGTCCGTGTAGTAAAATGCTATCGAGTCATTACTCATTTTCTCTGGGCTGTACTGCCTTTCCCATGACCCACCTATATTGTGAACATGGATTACAGCAGGCAATAATTTGTGTGCCTGTTACACCCAGGCAGTTGCTATGAATAAATCGGGGAAACCTGCATGAAATCTTTTGAGAGTGGGTAGAGTAGCTAGCAATTGCCTCCAGCACTTGCCCTACATACTTAGGGCTTCCAAATCCCTTCTGGGAGGGAGGAAGTTTCTCTTCCATCATGGTTTCACAGAGGCAAGACCGGATGCTGGGCAGAAATTTTCCTTTGACTACATCAAAATTTTCCAGCCTCAGCACTATTGGCTCTTTGGACCAGTTAATTCTTCCTGTTGTGGTGGCTGTGCTACACATTGTAAGATGTCCAGCTGTACCCCTGTACTCCTCCTACACGCCAGCAGCACTCCTTCAGATGTGATGATCAAAAATGACTCCATTTTACCAAAATGTTCCCTGCAGGGCAAAACTGCACTGGTTAAGGACCACTAGACTAAATGCATCAGGCATTTGACCTCACAGTAGCTAAGAAAACTAAGTTCTTTAAAAGTAAAGGAATGACATTAAGAATATACCTTGAATTTCACTGAATTTACTAGAAAACAAACAATAGCATCCAAGTAATTAAAAAGGAAGAAAATATGAATCCTGTCAAATTGCTATGCCTTTCTGCCCCAGATGAGAGCTGAATTGAGGCTGTTTCCTACAACAGAGAGGACAAGTGTGCAGACAATACTCAGAATACGCTATAGTGTTGGAGAAATAGACCTGGAGTTAGGAAGCATGGCTTCTCACTGAACAGACTTCACTGGACCTCAGCTTCCTGATGTGTAAGATGGAGTGTGGTGGGAAGGAAGTGGAGAGGGTTGGAAATAGGTCTTCTAATTATTTACTCCTTTATATTTAATCCTCATAATGTGCCCAATAGAGGTGGAAAACTGTCAGTCCAATTTGCGGAAAGGTTATTTGCCAAAAAATTGGTTATATTTACCAAATATTTGTTTTAGGGAACATTCATCTTGAATTTGTTTAACAAATGTATTCTTTGGTAAAATTACTTCTTAATGAATTGGTTGTGGTGAACTGACTTAGGTTCTAAGAAAACATATTATCACCCCCATTTTATTGAAGAGAAAACTGAGGTTCATAGAAACAGGTTCATGAAGAGCTAGAACTTTTAAGCTCTACATGGCTAATAGCATAGGGACAAAGGAAACAAAATGATCTCAGAAATCTTGTTCAGCTCTAACATGCTATAAGGTTAATGTTCTTAAATCAAGAGCTTAAACTTAAAAAAATACACACAATGAAACTAAGCTCAAAATCTAATATATTAAATATACCCTACCTCCTTATGGCAATCCTGGGGGCTCTTTACCCCCATCAGCCAATTGATGAAGATAATGAAAGTTAAGATGGTTTTCTGTGGTCTCCGTCCTTTTTCCAAAACACCAGAAATTGCAACCGATCTGGAGTCAACTACCATTTATATGTATGTGACTTAAAATGCACTGGTCACCTTGAAACTTTGATCCCAAATATTTGTTTCATCACCAATGTAGGTGGTATTATCTTTCTGACAAGAGGGAAAAGTCACCATAATCTCCTCTCCCAGATACGAGAATTTTGATATCTTTTAAACTCTGGTTCTGCTTGAGAATTATTAGCAAAAACTGCATATGACCTTTGTTGCATTTATAGTAATCATGGATGGCTCTTAACTGCAGAGTGTAGTCCATTCAAGTTCAGTGGAGAGCAGTAACTCCTCTTTGGGGCCACTTAGAAATGTATAGGACTTTTTTTTTTTTTTTGTCACAGTGGCATGTAGTACCCAGGGCCAGGGATGTTAAATATCCTACACAGTGAAGAACTGTTTGACCCAAAACACCAGAAGCGCCCTTGAGAAACACTGAGCTCAGGGTCAACCTCACAGGCATACAAACTGTGCAGTCATAGGGCTCAGTGCTTGGTTTAATGCTCTTCAGTCATCACTTTGAAAATCTTAGTACTTTTATGTTTGAGTGTTTTATAAATGAAGTCCACTGGCACAATGGCTCATACATGCAAGCAGAGTAGCCAATGTGCGTGCCCTTTCTTCCTTTCACTCCACTGGCACACAGTCCTCAATAATGACCAATGAGCACAAGATTCTGATGGGTCTGTGTGGTCAGGAACTCAGGGAGTCCCAAAGTGAGTGCAGGCGGGCATGTCACATACACAGACAGTCCCAAGAGGCCATGCTTTCAGTGTGAACCAGAACTCACTTCAGGTGCACAAGGAAGGCAATGGGACCCTACAAAACACAAGTGACCAAAGGACCCTGTCACATACTTCCTCACCTCCCTGTTACTCCCCTGTATAACCACTTATGCTGAAAATGAGGACCCAGAAGGAAGGGGAAAGGTAAGCAGCCCATAGTTACCTTTCCTTCTAGTCCTTCCTTAGGTTGTTAGGCTGTGTGAATATCAAGAAGGGAAATAAAAACAGTTGATTTGGTTTTGTACAGCATTTACACTGTTCTGATAAGCACAAAATACACATGCATGTACAAGCTATGAAATATGAATTTTATAATTTTGGTGGTTCCATGTTTGAATTAAATGCTACTATACTCGCATTTATAAATGGTATTGGACAATATAAAGATGACTGGCAAAATTCATTCTAATAACTTAAAATTCTAATTTTTATTTATTTTGACATTAAAAAGGCAAATTAAAAAATCATTAAGTCAAGGAAAAATGACAGAAGGGGAAAAAAGCTTTATATTTTAGTACATACGACACTTTTTTCTTGCTTTTTGAACAAGGGGCCCTACATTTTTCATTTTCTCTGGACCCCCACAAATTATGTATTTCGCTCACAGATCTCTAAGAGGCCAGAGATCTCCAGAGAACCAGGCCTGGACAGCACATAGCTGAAATGACATCCAGGAAAGAACACTGATTGCACATCACAGGGCTGTTCCAGCGCGCACCCATTCCCGTGCCACCTGCCAGTCAGCACCTGTGACTAAAAGCGGATGCCAGAGCACCCCACCAGCCACCTCCCCGGTAGTGTCTTCCAGAAAACCCCCAAATACAGCTGAGGCATCATGTTGCTCATCTTCACAGCTAGCTTGTGATTGTTAGTGTTCTGATCAACTCCACATTCCGTGAAATCACCTTGAGGAAGAAAGTGCCATACACACTAAATTTCACTTTGGAAATTTCACACCATGAAAATTGGCCACTGCAGGGTCTTCCTCACCACACCACCCCCATTCATCTCCTGCCAGCACTCTAGCTGCAAGAGAGCCTGGAACTATAGGCTTCTTTAATGCATGAATTTTTACTAAATGCATGAATGATGAATATAGGTTGGTGAACTAGAAGAGAAAATGTCAATTGATATGACTAAAATACATTTCTAAGATGCTAGACTGTAAAGTCCCTAAGGGACTATGCCTGTTTTGTTTCTTTCTGTATCTCAAATCACCTGGCAAACAGAAGCCAATCGACAAAAACAAAACAAGAAAAGAAGACTCTTCAAGTATATTAAGTATAGGGTTTAATTTGGAATTTTTCACACTATATGTAGATAAGATGGTTACAAATGATTTTACTGTTTTTAGGTGAGTTAAATGCCTGGATGTAAACAAACTACTATGATTCTTTCACATACATTCTCCAATTTGAACCTTGTAACATCCCTGTGAAGTTAAAGCAGTAATTACTATCCATTTCACAGATGAGGAAACAAACTCCAAAAAATAGTTATATGTCCACACCCATTTAGCCAGTAAATTATGGTTTAAAATTTTCATTCTCTGACTCAAAATTCCAGGACTTTCTTACTTTAGGACTATATATTTCTAAAACACATGTGACAGTGATTAATTAGGGGAGTATTCTCAAGTTTTCAATTTGAACATCACCTTAAACTCAATTACATACAATGGACATGACATCCTAATTTCATGCTGTAAATGTTTTCTTCAGGAGTGAACATTCTTTCTTCGGAGTTCTTGAAGGATTTTAATTGTGGCTGCAACTGCCTTTTCTTAAATGATGTTGAAAACCTTTTCTAGAAATAGCTAATCTGTGAATTTGATGCTTTTACCTTTTTCTAGTTAGGAATAGTATAATTTAAATATTATGTATGTACTTGATTACAATAGAGTATGGGCATTCTCAATTTTATATTAAGAATCATGAGAGTGGTGCGTGGGCTTGCTAATAAAGATTTCCAGGCCCCATCCCCCAAAATGTCATTCAGTACGGGCCAAAATATTAAATTTTAAAGAACACTCTAGTGCCACAGAATACTTAGAATCACTGGTATTGTGCCTCTGACATTCAGCCTGTACAAAATATTTTACTAGAAAACGATTTTAGCATGGTAGTCCTTTTTAAAAATCACCTCCACATCCTCTAAAACTTAAATCAATTAGACTTTTGACTCTTCAAAATGTTAGGTGATTTCCTGATTATTGGTAGAGATCTTGTCACCTATGTTTTTCATCATGCTCCGAGGATGAAAACTGCAGGCTAATTACTGTAGTATAATCAAAGTCTCAAATAAATGCCTTTTGTATTAGCATCACCCACGGAATTTACAGACAGCTTCTTACCGGGGATCTGCCCCTTTGAGGCACCACAATGGTCACTCGCGTCACCTCCAATGCAGGCTAACCCACTAACTATTACAACGCACTTGTGTAACCCAGAAGAGTGGAAGAATGGTCTCTGATCTGGGCACATATAAGGTCCTGAGTCCTAATTCGGAGGCGTATTTCACACTTGAAACCATGGTTTCTGCCTCCCACTTGCTTAAATCTTCTTGTCAGGAAAAAATGTCTTTAGTTTTACGGATGAGGAAACTTGAGGCCTCAAGATACCGAATTATTTGTGCAAGGTCACGCCCAGCACGGGCGCCGAGTCAAGACAGAACCCCGTGGCTCCATCCACCACGGCGGCCCCGCCGCCTGGAACTCCCCGTCTGCTCGGTTTCTGCTGCGCCCCTACTTCCCAGCACTTTTTCGGGTAAAGCCGTTCTGCCTAACGGTCCTCCCCACCCGCTTTCGGGCAGCAAACCCGCGCAACCTGCTCGCGATGATCCTGGGAGCCCGTGTCCAACGCGGGCACTTTCACAGGCCTCTTAGGCCGAACATTCTCGGAAGCTCTAAATCTTGCCTTCCGGAGGGAGGGGGCGGCAGGCGGGCCCCGGCGCGGACCCGGCCGCTCCATGAACTGGGCCGGGGGGCCGGGCGCAGACCCCGCAGCCCCGCGGAGAAGGCGGGGCGCGGCGGCGGCGCCAGGTGCTCGGGAGGGGCGGCGGGCGGCCCCTCACAGGCCGCAGCCTGCGCGCTCCTTCCCCGGCCGCCCCGACACCTGAGGAGGGCCCGCGGGCCCGCGCCTCGCCCGCAGCCCGCCGCCGGCAACGCGTCCTTACCGTGTGCGGGGCGGTCTCCGCGGCCGCCCCCGCCTCCTCTGCAGGTGTGAAAGGGCAGCCTGCGAGGCGAGCGCCAGGCCTGCGGCCGCGGCCCCTCCCGCCGAGTCGCCCAAGCGGCCGGGGCGCTGACGCCCGCTCGCCCGCCCCTCGGCGACATCGGCGCTCCGCCGCCCCCCACCCAGGTGGCCGAGCCCGCCGGCCGACCCCTCGGTCCCCGCGCCGAGCGCCGGCCCAGCCGGCCCGGCGGCGCGCTCGCCGCCTCCCTCGCCGCGCCCAGGCCGGGGAGGGAAGCCGGTGCCCCCGCCCCGGAGCCCCGCCAGCGCGCCCGCCTTTCCCGCCGCGTCCCCTCCCCCAGCCCACGCCGGCCTCCCCTCCCCCGGTGGTTGCGTCCGTGACATCATCATCATGGCAACAGGCGCTGCAGCCTGGGACCGAGGAGCCCGTGTGATCCGCGGCGGCGGCGGCGGCAGTGGCGGGAGCTCCAGCACCGAAGGAAGCGCCAGGGCGTCTCTCCTGCCGGCCGGCGCCGGCTGCTGGTGAGGCGGCGGCGGCGGCGGCAGTGCCCGCGGCGCCCCACCCGGCCCGCGGCCCCGGGGCCTGCGCGTGAGGGGAGGGGGCGCCGTCGCGGCTGTGGGGCCGCCCCTGCGGAAGGAGCCGCCGCCGCTGCCGGGTCGCTGGCGAAGAGGAGGCGGTGGCAGCGGCGGCGAACATGTTTTCACTGAGGCTGGTGACTGCCGACTACTACATGGCGAGCCCGCTGCGGGGGCTGGACGTCTGCCAGGCCCCGCTCACCCAGGCCCCGGTCCGGAGCGTGCCGGTGGTGCGAGTCTTCGGAGCGACCCCGGCAGGTAAGCGGGCGCGGGTCGCGGGCGGGAGCCGGCGGGGCGCCCGAGCCGCCCTCCCCGCCGCACACGCGCGCACGCCCCGCGCCGGCCCTGCGGCGGCTCCCTCTCCTCCGCCTCCGCGCCTTCGTTCCGGCTCGTGACGGAGGCGCCAGCCGGGGCTCCGCGCGGCCGCTGCGCGCTGGGGCCTCAGGGCCGAAGGCGGGCGGGGAGCGAGCGCCGCCTCCCGCGGAGGATGCCCGGCGGCCGCTCCGAGAGCCCGCAGCCCCACCGCCCATTTCTGGAAGGGCCGGGGGGGCCTGGCGGCCGTCGCCCCTCTCGCCTCGCGCTCCGCTGCCCCGCGGAGAGGCGGCGCTCCCGGGCGCGGGGCGGGACCCCGGGGTGAAGGCCGGGCTTCGGGCAGCGGGGTCTGGGGAGCTGGGCCACCGCGTGGGCCCGCGGGTCCCGCGATCGCTCGGGCGGCAGCACGGCCGCGTGGGCGCAGCGCTCAGCCGGGGGCGGGCCTGCGGGGACGGCGGCCTGGGCCCGCGGGCGGGCGGTGTCGGCGCGGTGGCCGCCCGCCTCCGGGACAGGCTCTCGCCTGCGGCTGGTCCCGCCGGCGGGCCGCGGGCGGCTCCTCGCCGGAGGCCCCCGCCCCCCTCGCCGGCCGGTCGGCCGGCCTCCCGCTGCAGCCGGTTTCTGGGCGACCGGGAGAACAGCCCTTGCTCGGCCACACTCCGTCCGAGCAGTGACCTTTTAATGCGATTTCTCTTTGTTAAAATTTCAGCGTCGCTAGTGAGGTTTGGTAGGCTGTTCCTTTTTAAAACTGAAAGAGATGGTGCTGTGGACCTTGTAAGGTGGGGGATTTGTAAGATAAGCGCTACTAACAATTTGTTGAAAATCTAACGCTTGAAACTTTGGAGGCCAGAAAATAGAGGCGATAGTGTTCTGAAAGATAGATTTTCTGCCCTTTTAAATAGAGTGGTGGTGTCGTTGTTTCTAATTGGAATCTCAGTGTAATACACTGTCTGTTCTCACGTCGGGCGCAGGGAAAGAATAAGAGATGTTGATAAGAGCTCCCTTCAGCCACATTTCCACATTACAAAGCGACACGCTGATAGGATGCACAGTGGCCTTTCTGTGTATTATAGTTTGCATGGTTTGGATGACTTTTCCACATTTTTTTTCCTCTACACGTCATTAGGTCTGTATCCCTGATTGATGTTCAACTCTGTTTTATAGGAAAGTTGTTTGTGGAAATAAATGAGTTACACTGTGAGCCAACAACAATTCTATTACGTGAGAAAATATTCTTTAAAAAATAAGGAATATGATATCCTTTTGTGTTTCTCAATATAAAAAAAAATAGACGTGAACTATTCTATGATAAAAAATACTTATTTTTCCCTCCTGGACATCTTACAATAAATTACCTTCCCTGTTAAAAAAAAGCAAACCCAAACTTTTTTTACATATACATATATATCAAAATGCATAATGTAAATGAATATAAAAGACTTATTTGTATATATATTGAAAGATATAAAACGATTACAGAGAAACACAAACTTCCAACGATTACAGAGAAACACAAACTTCCAAGTTATTAAGGGTTAAGAAAATGAATTTGCTATAGATATGTTCAAAGTTTAAAACAAAAATTTTGGTTTTCCTCAACAGGTGAAAAAATTTGAAGTCACTGGCATACATTTGGAGTTTATAGTTTTCAGCAATATTTTTAGCATGTCAATATTAGTAATTTGAAACTAAAAACTAGTATTAATTAACCATAAACAAAAACTGCACAATTACCCGCTTCTGAATTCTCTCCCCGCAAAAAACTAGTCCAGTCCATTCTGTAAAATAAAACTTGAAAATAATTAATACAGAAGTCGTTGTTCTGGCTTAGTAAAAGTCTGAATGCTAGAATTTTTAATCAAGACATTTATTGTTTGAAAGTACAAGCTGTTTATAAATTTACTAATTAGTAAAATAAGTTAATGAAATACTGTAACATGATAAACGTATTTTACAAAAAGTGCCATAAATTAAGACTTTCTTTATAGTAGTTAATTTTAATTTTGGAAGTCCTTAAGTCTTCACCTTGGTTTGGAGAAAAGATGCTTTTAAATTGAGTTTGCTATGTAAATGAGGTCCTGAAAAATAACAGCAGAAGAAATTTTCTCCCAAATAAAGTGGCCATTTTAGATTTATATGAAAAAGTCTGAACTGATTATTACATTTTTACTAGTTCAGTTTTTCTATTATTGCATGAAAAGTTTTTCTGCTGTAGAAAACAGTCCAGTTAACTTCCAATTGTCCTGATTTGAGGACTTATTTTGAATAATTTAAGAATAAATTGTCTTAGGTTTAAAAGCTCTCTTATCTTAAATTGGTGAAATTTGGAAAGTTACCAAGAAAAGTGTCATATGCAAATTTGAATGGTAACTCCTGACTGGCCAATTTAATCCCCTGCTGACTGAGGATACTGAATCCTAAGAGATCACTTAAATTTTCTTCATGAATGATGGAATTATTTTTTTAAAACCTCTTCTGCTTTTCTTTTACTCATTTTTAAAATCTCTTGAACATTGTTTTGATATAAAGTATTGAGCATTATAACTATTTTGGTAACTTGTTTTATTGAAGGGAAGCTAGGTTATAAATAAAGTACAGGACAGTGTTTTTTCACTTAGATTTGAATATGGATGTGACTGCTCTGGGAATTCAAATAAAATCCTAAGGCTTCATTTGTGAGGACCTGACTCAGGTGGATCTAGAAAGCTGTCCAGTTTCCTCATCCCAACTCTTACTTGGTTGCTTGATGACCTTAGACAGCTCTTAGCACCAGGCTAATAAACATATTACCTTTCAAAAAGCTTCCCTGCTGAGATGCAGGGTAGGAGTAAAGAGTGTGAGATGTTCACAAAGCAAGTAATAAAACAAAGTAGGCCAACCAGACTATAGAGGGAGCTGCTCATCCTTAAGATTACTGTGAGCAACTACCATACCCCTCCTAAATCGACCTCCAGCTAGTGACAATTTTGGTAGACTGTTCTAGATGCTGTTAAATATGAAATCAAGTTTTTCAACACAAGAAATTGATCATTCTAAAATGCTAAATGGATGTATGTAGCTGCTTAAAATATCCTCACTTTTTTTTTTGCAAATTGATAGATTATTAACTAAGTTTGAAATGAGTACAAGTGTGAAAACTTTACATATTTCAACAACTCAAAAGTACAAATAATGTCTCTGTCTCGTTTGTTCATAGTCTTTTTTTAATAAACTGTTTAAAGCCATTTTTAAGAATGCATTATACCTATTTAATATAATTATTAAAGATTTTTCAGGAACACTACTGAGATTTAGTGATTTACCACAAATTAGTCACTTTAATTACTAGGTATTTGAAACCCTGAGTAATAAATTTTATTGGCTTTCTCTATTATATTTGATTTAAAATCAGAGTAAATCAGAGGCTTAAGCAGGAGCCCTCTTGAATCTATGAACACAGTAGGAACTGGTAGTGTGTGACTCAGTTCATTCAGTGAACATTTAATGAGAGCCTACTATGCATATTGAGCTATTTGTTAGGTGTCATCAGTATGAAGAACTCTTACCCTCCAGAAGCTCACAATGGAGTAGAGAGGAGAGACATGTAAACATAAGTAAAACATAGTTTGATTGGAGTATAACAAAAAACAAAGCAAGGACTTAATGGAGGACCTGCTTAGTGACCACCTTGCAGGCAAAAAGGGGAGTCAGGGAAGGCTTCATGAAGGAAGTATGGATTAAGTCATTTTAAAGGAATTTCAAAAGAATTTTAAAATTCTGATGGAGGAACAGATACAAGGTAATTAACAAATGAAGAGAAAACTGCTCTCATCAGGGCAGCTTGGCAATGCATATCAGAATCCTTGAAATATTGGTTCTTGACCCAATATTTCTAGTTTTAGGGATTTTAACCTACAAATATATATCTTTTGGCAAAATCTGATTATCTTTGGAATCCATCTACTTCTTTTCATTATCCATTACCACCTTAGTCTAAACTACTAGTATTTTTGGATGAGTTTCCAATAGCCTCCTAATCTTGGCCTACCCCAATCCACTCTGTTCCCTTCTAATCTGTTTTCTACACTATAATCAGAGGGATCTTTTCAAAATGCAAACTTGATTTTATCACCCTACTACTTGATATGCTTCAGTAGCTTTCCATTGCATTTAGGATTAAGGACAAAGCTACATGTCTTATGTGGTGGCATCTACATGTCTTAGAAGGTCTTGCATAGTCTGGCCCTACCTTTCTGTCCAGTCATGGCTTGAGCCATGTTCTTCTTGCTTTGCTCTTTGTGTTCCAGCCATACTGGCCTTATTTCAGTCCCTTATATTCTTGCCATGCTCCCTCCCACAATGAGGCCTTTGTACCTGCTGTTCCCTCTGCTTAGAATGTTTTTCCTTTTCCTTTACCTAAATTCCGATTTATCTTTCCTCAGGGAAGCCTTCCCCATCATAGACTCTCAAAGCTCCATAAACTCTCCCTCATAACACTTGATACAGTTGTAATTTTATATATGTTGGAGATTAACATCTGTTTTTCCCAATAACCTCCATAAATGCTGGTAAAAAATGTTCATTTTTGCTCACCATTATAGAGTCAATGCTTACTATGGTGTATGAAAATCAAGCATTTGTTACACGGTCTAATCAATAGATGATAATCATCATAGAGAACAACCTCAAATGCCCACAAATTGGGAAATGATTACATAAATTGGGCATATTCATATAGTAGAATTTCTGTCTTAAAAATCATGTTTTAAAATAAACTAATGCAGGAAACTGCTGTCAGTATATTATGTGAAAAAAAACAGTTTACAAAACATTTATTAAAAATGCAGAAAAAATTTCACCAAAATATAAAGGTTAGTTATCTCTGGGCAGTGTGTTTTGTATTTTTCAGAATTTCTACAGAGAACATGTATTGATTTTACAATTTGAAAAAAAAATATCTGTGTAGAAACTTAAGAAAAACTGCTTTCTAATTATGGTTCAGAAATAGAGTAAAAAGATGAGGTTCAAATTGGGCTCCAGAATACATATCAACCAAAATGTGTGACTGCATGATCATAGTACTGAACTTGATTACATCAATTCAATTTAGGAACTGCAAAATGATTCTTATGGTAAAGCAAGCCAGTAGCTTACGGTTTTATTATACTCATTTATTTGTAAACTGATTTCAATTTTAAAATGTTTTGAAAAGTAACATGGTTTTGGCACATGACAGCAGTGGAACAGAACAGACACTAGAAAATAACTCAAATGTATGTAAGAATACTTAATATATGATAATGGATGCTTACCTATCAGTAAGGGAAGAAGAATTATTTAATAAACAGTATTGAGATACCCAGTCATTTGGAAAAATAAAAAGTTGCCTTCCAGATGAGTTAGAATATTTGAATGTGAAAATAAAAAAATGTAGGATAATTACATTTAATCTAGGCATGATGAGTGTTTTCAAAGTATGAAACAACTGAAACCAGATTGCTGAATTTTACAACATAAAGTAAAATTCTGTATAGAGAAAAAGATAAAGTTAAAAGAAAGACTTTTCACAAAGAACTAATTTCCTCTTAATATAAAAAGGGCACCTAGAAAATAATGCAGTAGAAAAAATGAGCACAATTCATATGAAAATATGTGCAATTTTATTTATAATGAAGATGTAAATTAAAGCTACAACATACCATTTATCACCTGTCAAATTAGGAAAGATTGATTACATAGTATAACTTGGGGAGAGTGAGAGGAAAGGGAAGTGGACATTCTCATATATTGCTGTTGGGAATATTAAATGTTCATTTTCTATGGAAAGCAATTTGGAAATCATTTTCAAAATTCAAAACACATAAATGTTATGATCTAGCAATTTCATTAAAGAATTTGTCTTCAAAAAGATTTTATGTATCAAATGTAAAAATATTTATGGCAGCATTGTTTGTCATTGCAAAAAATTGGAAACAAGTGAAACATAAATCATTGGGGGAGTGGTTAAGTAAATTATGGTATGTCTATTCAATGGAATACTAGGCAGCCCTTAAAATAATGAGGCAGCATTATGTGCATTGCTGTGGTGCCATGTCTAAGTTATATGAAGAGAAAAAATATGCAAGACTCCATGTATAGTGTGCTGCCATTTGTATGGTTTAAATATGTGTGTGTGTGTGCATATGTATAAAACATCTATGAATATATATATATATATATATATATACACACACACACACACATATGTGGATACATGAAGTTTGGTAATAGTAGTTGCCTCCAGTGAGGGGGATTGGTGGCCTAGAGGACAAACATAGGAGACTAAATTGTTTTTAGTATACTGTGGTAATTTGAGTATTTTTCAGTTTTTCACTGTGTGCATGTCATAACTATTCGAAGTTGTTTTTTTAAGTTATGTTGTACTTGCAGAAACTGATAAGGAATAACAAAAATAAAAGACCATAGTAGTTATAAACAGTTGTCAAATGATTACTGCAATACTCGTTAATTTTAAGTTTTGTTAGAAATCTTCTGATTCAGAGTTTCCAGCTGATGTTATGCTGCTCACTGGAGGATGGACCTAGGGTGGGGGTGTGTGTATGAAGGAAACTATGGTGTGATGACCAACAGCCAACAGTTACTGTCCTTTTGACATTTTAAGTTCCTTATTTGAGGTGCGTTGCTACCGGGAATCTCCTTGTGCCAGCCACAAGTATGTAGTTGCCTCTTGTGGAGAAGGGATTACGGAGCTGTTAAGGGTGTTTGTATTCCAGGTGTTCGTGGAGCACATCTCTGAGCGCAAGTTGCAGCACACTGACAGCGAGAGGACAGGGTAGCAGGGATGTTGCGTGGGGGTGCTCAGCTCTAGGCCTAAAGTTCCGTATCTGCCTGTATTGGATCCTAGCCATGTATGTGATGTGCCCTTTAGCATGCTGCAAGATGACTGCCTAACAGTACATGTGTGTTCTGCAAAAATACAGCATCGTTGTTACTTTGAAATATTGTTCGTGATGTAAAAAAGATTGAAGTTTATTCATATTATTAGAAACATTTAAATTAAAATTTTTCTTCTATAATTCCATAAAGACAATGTGACAACTTTTTATTTTCCCAAGACCAATGTCGATGCCTCCAAATGCCTTCCTGTTGGTCAGTGTGCTTAACAAACTTTATTTACAATGTGAAAAGGGTTGGGAAATGCTATTCTGGTCAAATCCTCTCATTTTATATTTAAAAACCCCTGAAATCTAGATAGGTAAGCTCAGAGATTTGTCCAGCTTCCTATACAGTTGGTTGGTGTGGGGCTGGGTCTGAAAACTGGGCATCTTGACTCTTAGCTCACACTGCTTGACACGAGCTCCCCACACCTGAGGGAGAACTGAAGGAGCCTTGATGGTAATTGAGAAGCTGACATACAGGACCTTAGAGGAACTGCACATGCACAGCTTAGAAATCTTTAGGGCCTACTGTGCCCAGTAGTGCTTAGAATCTTCCTTTAGATGAGGTTATAGTAGGATTTGTTTTGTGATGATTGTAGCTATTGCCTTAAAAAAAGAAGTAATAAAGGTTAGGCTGTAGCAAAAGGAATTTAGGACAGATAGAAACAAAAATTGATATAGTTTTCCAAAGGAAAAAGAATGTGTCAGGAGATGTTTTAAGTTTCTATGGTACTGTAATTAAATTTTCTCTAGTCTTGCAGTTGATTGAATTAGAATTTGTTCAGTTAAAAATTGAAAAATCATTCAGGTTTGAGTCTGTTTTCATTAAATAGGCTTCAAAGGATGTTTGGTTTAGCCCTAGGTATTTCAAAGAAATACTTAGAAACTGATAAAGATATAAGATGTGGTATAGTGTATGTCGCATTGGTACCTGGTGCCCTTTTAACACCACGGTGATACTAAGTAAGAGAGGAAATAATGGGATTTAAGGCACAGTAAACTTGGATAAAATTGTGTTAACTTATAGTTTCAAGGTAAGAGGTAAGACGGGAGCAGGTATCTTAGGCAATTAAAACAAATTCCACCATCCCAATATAAAGTGGTATGTTTTTGAGAGCAAAACAAATTATAAGTAAAAAGAAAACCCTCTTAATGACAGTCTGTTTAACCTCTTGGTGTGTGGGTGATTTTTTTGTTTGTTTTTGGTCATTTTCAGTTTCCCAGATGATCTTTTGTGTTTCTTCTAGTTCTCTGTAGATTTTTAAATATTTTTTTTGATGAAAAATATTTTGTTGCTTTATTAGTACTGGCAAACTGGACTGTTTTCTGCAGCAGAAATTGAATATATGCCTAGCAAAGTAAATTCTGAAAAAAAAAGGGTTAGTAATTGTCATTGGAAGTTTTTGGAAGAAATTGTCATTTGGAAAAAAATTGGAGGTTTTTTTTTTTTCCCCATTCCATTTTCTTTTTAGATGATAGTTGTAGGAAATACTAAGAGTTTGAGGTCAGTTTCCTTGGGGGAAGTAATTTAATTTTCTTTGGGTTGAGAGAGCATTTACTATATAAACTAGTCAAATAATAAAAGGAAGCGTGTTACCTCAAAAATGCTTGTGTAATATATAACAGTATAATAAAAGTTTTCTATTTTTCTTCCATTTATTACCACTGCCAAGGAAGTATAACAAAATTAAAAGAAATACCTTACTTTGCATATGTATTTATACTTCAGAGTAATTTATATATTAAGTTAGGTTTTGTTTGAGATGATGAAAGACTTTGTAAGTAAGAGTACATGTTGATATGTGAAAAAATGTGAAGTTAAAACATGTTGGCATACTCCTAGTTTCTCAGAACAAGAAAATGACTAACCTAAATTTCATTTCAGAATAAAAACCAAGACAAGCCACATAAAAGCAACCTAAAAATTAAACTGTCATCATATTATTTGTTTTAAAACTATGGAATAATATATCTGAGGAAGATTTCTCTCAAAATTGTTTTTCTCAATTTCAAGTAAGTAATTTATTTTGGTTAATATATTGGGGATGAGGGGGGTGGGGGTGAGCCTTGGCATTGAAGTTAATAAATCCTACTCATCCTTAAAGTAACGACTCAAATATTAACCTCTTTAAAGCCTTCTGTGACTCTTTTGCACATTCCCAAAGATTATCTCATTGGTTTTCCATAGTCCTAACTCCCTTTCACGTTGCTGATGAAGGATTCACTACATGGGTGTTGTGTTTGTCTGTAGGGAAAGTCACATGGCACTGCCCCTGTGTGCCTGCCCTGCCCCCACACCCCTCTGCCCTGCCCCCACATCCCCCACCCCTTCCACTGAGAGGCCCTGGGCCAGTTATTTTCTTCTGTGAGCCTTAATTTCCTCCTCTGTAAAATGAGTGTTAACAATTTCTACCTTCTTCGGTTATTAGGATTAAACACAATAATCAGGAAATGTCTGGGATATGTAGCAAAGTGTGTTACTTCCTTTACCCTTCTAACTCCAGAAACTGCCATATTCTTAATACGTACTAAGCACTCTTTTTAAAAAAAACGTTTGAATTGAAATGAAAAGTGGAATTTTTGTTGCATTTGTCCGTTCATCACAGCAGGACAAACTAAAATACCTGCACGTTGTGGTGTAAGGCTTTTGACAGTTGGTCACTGATTCATATGTCTGCAGGCTAAGTAATTATGTGTTTAAAACACTCTTAAAAATAGGCTATTTTTTTTAATAAATGCCCTACCTAGGCCTGACTTTTCTTTTTTAACTACTGTATACGTATTGCCAGAAAAGTGTCTAGGCTTGATCTTGCCTTGAAAAGTGGCAGTGTCAAGCCATTGATGAAGGAGTGACTATAGTTTTCCAGTGCTGCAAATTAGGTTGAACGTATTTCTTGTGAAAGAGCCTTATTTTCCAAAGCCATTAGTAGTGCCTTCTTTTTTCAAAACAATGGTAGAACAAGTTGAAAGTGTGTGCACCAGAGGTCACAGTGAGAGTGACAGTAGGATTTATTGCTCTCTTCTTATTTCTGCCTTCTGTGAATTCATAACACAAAAATTCAAGCCTCTGGTTTTTAGAATGTGGACCAGGTCAATTGATTATTGCCTGGAGTTTCAATTCTCTTAACTGTATTTTTTCTGCATATATTCCCGTTTTTGTTTTTTTTTTTTTTTTTTAGTAACATCTTTTAATTTTCTTCGTGAAGTCATTAGAAAGATTTTCAGATTTATCTTGGTGACTCACACTTGGTTGATGATGCTTAGTAATTTTAAAATAGAAGCCAGGTTAGTTGAAAGACCTTAATTTTACATCATTTTACTAACAAGTTATAGACCATTTACTGAGTTCTTACTGTGTGCCCTGTTGTGTTTTAATCTTCCCAACAAGCCTATAAAATGGGCATTATTATTCCCATTTTATAGGTGAGGAAATTAAGACATGAAGAGGTTAATAACTTCACCTGAAGTTATTCAGTATGTGTTTTATTTTAAAGCATGTGAGGATTAAAACGAGGAAATGTATATTAGGCTATTATCTGCCTAAACAGAGGAAGCAAAAAGCAAAATCTGAAATGTGTATCACCTAACAGTTCCAGAATTTGATAGTGGCCATTGAGACATGACAGTGACCATGAATATATTCTTATTCACTATTTTGGGGGATAGTATACCTGCTACTCTCTATTGACCCTTTTTTTTTTCTGAACATTATTAATGTTGCCTCTCAAATTCATTTTCCCATTTGGACTGAATTATTTTGATTTATGTATTGTTTATAAGGTGATACTAGTTTAAGTAAGTAGTATATGAATATATTTTCATTGTGAAATTTAAAAAAACAGAAACAGGTAAAACAAATTTTCCTTGACCATCATTCCTATTCCCTCTCCACTTGTATCAGTTTTTGCGTAACAAACCTCCCCAAATCTTGGTGGTATAAAACAATAACTATTTGTTAGCCTATGATTCTGGGTTGAGTTAAGCTGAGCAATTCTGCTCCTGCTTCTGGCTGGGCTTGCTTATGTGGCTGCAATCCACTGAGGGGTCAGCTGGGAGCTGGTTGGTCTAGGATGGCTTCACGCATATGTCTGGATATGGGGCTGGCTGTTGGCTGGGGTGGGGGAGGGCGATATGTCTCCAGCAGGCCTGCCTTCATCTGCAGGCAGTAGTAGGTTTATAGGAGCAGCAAGTGAGGGCACGCCCCATATATTTTCTCTTTTCTCATAGGCCAAAAAAAAAAAAAAAAAGTAACACCTGGCCAAGCCCAGAGTCAGTGATTTTTGAGTCAGTGGGAGGTGTTTCCTTAGTGTGTGACTCAGTGGGGACCATTATTACACAATCCTAGACCACTATTGCTGGCTCATTCATTTTTCAGGAAACATTTGTCAGTTTGAGAGTGCCCTGCTCTTGAAAAAGTATAGTGTTTAGGCAACTTACTCAACAATTCAGATACATTTAGTTAATTCCTTGTTCTTGTTTTATTCCATTCTCATCATCCCTCAGCATCATCCAGGTTCTATTCGCTTAACAGATATTTACTGAGCACCCACCAACTGCATGATAAGGTATCACGAGGTAAGCCCCGGATAGAGTAAGACTACTGTGTTTATCATCACAAGCTTTTTAAAACTTACCCACCTACCTGTTTCATTATATGAACAGGAGTCTGTAAAAGCAGACAATTATAACCACTTTTTGAAAATAACCAGCAGCCCCACCTGACTGAATATATCTTGTTTGCTCCATTTTTTAAATGTCTTACAAGGATTTCTTCAAGAGAAAAAAAACTGTAATACAGAAATTTCAATCTGTACTCCCACCAGCAATTTGAGACTTTTTTCAAGTCTTTACCAAGATTATGTTCTCAAATGTTTTGATTTTTTCCAGTCTAATAGATAAAGACATGGATATTTGTTTTAATTTTCATTTCTTTTATTATGAGCAAAGTTGACCATCTTTCCATATGCTTGGGAGCCATTTGTATTTCCTTTTCAGTGTACTGCTTTTTATCTTTTACCCACCTCCTCTTGTGAGTCTCAATCTTTTGCTTATTGATTGTGAGGGCTTCTTCGTATATTAGGAAAATTGTTTTCTGTATGTGACTGAAGCAGCAAATATTTTTCCCAGTTTGTTTATTCTTGTGGTAAATACATTTTATTTAATTATTTTTTTAATTTTATGAAGAACTTCTATATCTTAAATGAAGCTTTTAGGCTACATTGAAGTGAGGTTTAATATTAGGCATGGGAATGGAAGAAAAAGGTCCTGGCTTATCACATCTTGAGAACTTACTATTTAAAACCAACTTAAAATGAACAGTGTCAAAAGAATCCTATCTTTGATTCACTTTTTTCTCTTTTAAGTTTAGTTCCATCATGATACCACTGCTTTTGACAGGCCAGTTCAAAAAGTAGGAACATCCTATAGAGGGCTATTTTTAGATGATTAGACTGTGGAGAATAGCTAAAAAATACTTTGTTACTTAAAATGAATTGTTAATAAGTGTCGCTTTGAATCTTGTCTAAGGTTGTGCAGGCATGTGTGTACGTGTGTGTAATGTGTACAATTCATACATAGCAGTAGTGATTCAAGCACTGATTTGAGCAGTGCTCTAACTCGTGCATAACCTTTTACCTGTTCAGCCAGCCTTTTACCAAATCAAACAGTTAGCTACATTAGAGTGCTAAATTAGGCTAGCCTTCACCCTGCCGGCCACATAGGATAAAGACAAAGAAACAGGCTATGACCTTTTTTGATAGAGCCGTAATACACCCATTACCCAGATAATACCCACATTTTTAATAATACTGTAGGTAGCTAGGAAGAGGGTAGCAGAGGCATGTGACATTTTGATATACTTTGATGTCTTCCCTTGACTTCTGTATAAAATGGGATCAGAAAACCACAGGGCTGAAGAGATTAGCATGTTGATACAATTTTCTAAAGTTCATAAAGTTGGAAAACTCTTTCATCATATGTCATTTTACCCAGCAGCATCAAAAAAGCAGTAACAAATAGGACTCTTTAAGGGACTTATAGTGGAGAATGGTAGAAGATCAGTTTTTGCCATGCTTTACATAGTTTTTAATTTTTCAAAATTGTTGAGGTGTTCTTCAGGATCTATTTGTATGATCAGTATCTTCATAAATGTTTCATTGACAAAAGGAAGTTTTCCATTTATTTGATACCAAATTGTTGACATACTAATTATTTCCTTTTTAATCCTTCCAAAAATATTAACATTTCTGAAGTTGTAATACATCTCACAGTGTGTACATTTAATACAGTAATTTCCCACCTGAAAAGCTGATATTAAACTGATGAGACATCTTTTGACTTCCTAAAGAAAATGAGGTATTTTCACAATTGGTTTTCATCTTCTATTTATTTTTTATCTAATCTGCCATGGAATGAGATTTTTTTCTCAGTGCATTTTGTTCTTCATTTTTGCCTTGCATCTCAAATTGTTTTAACTTTGTGTATTCGATATTGTGTTATTTGGCACATAAAGCTTTCCTGAGTGATATGTCTTCTATTGTAGTGCTTCTCAAACTATCTGTGATGAAGAATCAGTTTTTTCTGCTACTTCTTTAAAACACATTAAAAGTAAACTACCAGAAAAATAAGAAAGAAAAAACAACAAGCAAAATATAGGGTCCCCTTTTTTAATTGTTACACTAGACAGGTATAGAATTCCTGTCATATTGCTGTGTATCTAAATACCAACTTTCAACTTTTATACTTGTCTTGGTGCACACCTACAACAAATAGCTAGTTTGTGGACTACATCTGAGCAGCGCTGCAGATATCTTTTCACCAGTCTAAAGAAACCATTTAATACTTTTCTTTTTGAATCTTGCTTCTTGTCCCACATCAAAATTTTTTCCTTTTGCCTTTTAGTTTGACTATTTCCATGATATATATTGCCTGACACTATTTTTAATCCTTTTTAAGTAATTTTATTTTTTAACCCTATCTGAGGCTATTTCCAGTAGAGAGGTTTCAATAAAAATTTATTATAATTGATAATATCTGATTTTTTTCTCCTATAGTTTTATACTTAATATTAATGTTACTTCACTCTTCCTTTTGGTTTTCATTTTTTGTAGTATAAGTTCTATTTGAATGTTTTTTTAAAGCATAGATATAGAAATAATTTTTAAAAACATACAGCAGTGTAGTTATAAAATTCAAGAACAAATAAAAAATACTATTTTCTTTTATGTAATACAAGGAATTAGCTTATTTTAGCTTTTTTTACTCTCAGCTTCCCAAGTTAATATTTAAGATTAACTTGTAAATGTGGAATGTTTTAAACCATGTATCTTCTCTTTCAAAAGAAATTTTAGCTTGTGTATTACATTTCAATAGAACAATTTGGATTCAACTTGTTAATTTGATATGGAGCACTACCACCACCCTACTTATACCATACTATTTATTTATACACATTCTTGAGTTCCAATTTTGATTTTTTTTTTTGATTGCCTCAAGTATGTTTTGGGGTACTATTTTTCAGGAGATAGGCAAATGGGTTACTTTTTTGAGCCCTTGACTATCTGAAATGGCCCTTTGTTGCATGCATATGTTAATAATGACAGCATGGTTCAATATGGCTTGTGTCCCAGGCTTTTCCTTTAAAATTCTCTAAACATTTTTCTGGTATCTTTAAATTTTGACTGACACAAAAAAGTCCTTCTGATGTAGAGATGCTAGTGATTTTTATTTTGGAATAGTACTTCTATCTTACCTTTGATTATTGCTTTCAAGCCATTTGTTATGCTTTCTTTTTCTTTCTTTTTTTTTTAATTAAAGAAATACCTGTTATGGTGGATTAGTTTACATTTCTTTTTTATGCCTGTCTTCCCTCTTTTTTTTTTAACTTTGTCCTTGCCCATTCTTGGTGAACATTTTTGTTTTCATTTTCTGTACCACTAATGTCTTTTTCTGCAATATTGATTCTGTTCTTTCTCATCCAGTGTGCATTTTAATTTTGTTATTTATAGCCCTTTCTTTCTTCATTATCTCTTAGAGTTTCACTTATATCTTAAGTTTATATATGTTGTGTTTTTATTTCTTCTTAGCTTTGTTAACCTGTCATCTTTCCTTATTAAAGACATTTCACATGAAGTTTATTTTGTTGTACTTTATTGAGGACACAGCAGATACTTTCTACATTTCTTCTGTTTCCTAATGTAAATCATTACAGATGCTGTGGCATTTTAGGATGTTTTATCCATGCTGCTGAATGTTCACATAGGTATCATGTTTATCTGTTCATGATCCAGAGGCTATTTATCCATTCCTGGTGTTTGCCAGTAGGCAGAGTATGGAAAGTCCACTGAGTCATCTTCATTTTCCATTTCTAACTTGATTATAATTGCTCTCCCAGATATACAGAACTAATAATTGTGCACAATGCACCGAGGTGAAAACATTGATCTAATGACTCTATGGGATTGAGGTCTGAGTCTTTCCCTCTCGTCACTGCATAGTCTCTGCCTTGTGGGAGTGAACTTATTTATAACTGGATAACCTGAGACAGTGGTTTCATTTGGTTTTTGGGTTTTAACCAGAGCATTACATGAAAGTCTCCAGGTTGTAAAGGCCCTAAGGACTTTGATGATTTCATCTGTGATGGAGGCTAATTTAACATCTGGGATGGAGAGAGCTATGCTGGAATTTGTGATTTTGGAATAGATGAAGAAAAAGAAGTACTGAACGAGAGAATACCACCTTAGACATCTTAGAAAGTTTTCAGTAGGGGGCTGGTTTTTGTTGGAGCGGTCCGTGTCCCCAAGGTAGAGAATAGGATTGTGTATCTTAATTATTGTAGTGAAAAATAGGAAGAAGGGTTATTATGTATTTCATTGATTCTAAGAAGTATTACCCCTCGTTTTTATCCATAATCGATATGTGTCTTACAATCAACGGTGCACCATATATAATTGGCAGCATTTTTTTCTTTTTGTAGTAGTATAAAAGTTAATGATGTAGTCATTGGCATCTTAAATTTGGTAAAATATATTAATAGATGTGTAGCTTGTGCCCTTCCAAATTGAATCTATTTGTTGTGAGAAAAGAGTTATTAATATCTTTCCTTGTACAGTTTGGCCTTGGGTTAACTTCCTAGCTTTATGATAAAGATAGAATGTACATTCTGTGTAACCAAGCACCAATTGCCTTGATAAAAAGGACTCATGATTAGTGAATTACAAATGGACTGGGAGGGCTAAATGAAGAGTAAATACTGATAGCTTGGGGTTTGCCTGGATGTGATAACTCTTGGAATTGAGCAAATCTGTTGTGAAGCTTGGGAAGACATGTCTGCGGGTCGGGGAGAGAGGTTGTCGTTCTGTAGGTACTTCTAAGCTAGGGTAGGTAGCTAAAGCACTAGGCCTGGTAATCTCATGCTCTTGTGACTCACCACCTGGGGGCGCCAAAGAGCAGAGCCCCTGAAATGCTGTGGAGACTCCTGCTGAGGAGGGACTACCTACCTGGCAGTGCTTTGCTGGCATGTTGTTGCCTGTTTTCATATCCTGCTAATAACTGATGTTTAGTGTGGCCTGTGTGAGCCTCAGTGTCCAGTTGGGCCTAAAAGACATTGTACTTATATTTTGGGATTTTATTTATTTTTTGGTTTGCTTTTAATATTTGCCAAAAGCATCTGTATTACCCTTCATAAGAATTTTAAGATATAAATATATAATAAATATGAAAGTATCTATAATAGGTGCAGAGTAAGGATCATAACAAACATCTGTTTTACTCAGGATAAGAAATAGAACATTACAAATGTCTTTGCAGTCCCTGATAGCCTCTTCTCCTGTCTTATTTAATGGTTCCTGATTTGGTTCCTTGCTTTTTATAGTTTTACCTCATATGTGTATATCCCTAAATAATGTATTGTTTAGTTTTACCTTCTTAGGAGCTATTTATATGTGCTGTTCTTTTATGACTTTTTCCTCCCAACATTATGTTTTTGGGAATCATCCATGTTGAATAATTCATCTTCATTGCTGTGTAGTATTAACACTCTATGACTATACCATTTTATTTATTCATTCTCCTATCTGTGGACATTTGAGTTTCCTGTTTTTTAAACCCCAATTACAAAAAATGCTGTTAATGAGAACTGTTGTATATGTCTTTTGCATGTGTATGAGTATTTACGTGGTTATATTAGGGGTGGAATTGCTGTGGTGGGTGTGTACATCTCTATTAGGAAATGCCAAGTTGTTTTCCTAAGTGGTACTACCACAACTATACTCCCACCAACAGTGTATGAGAGTTTCTGATGCTCCATATCTTCACCAACATTTAGAATTGTCAGACTTAAGTTTTAAATTAATTCTTAACAGTTGTGAGTGATATCTCATGGTGAGTTTGTGTATTTTCTCTCACTAGTAAGGTTGAATTTTTCCTTAGGTTTATCATATTTGTCTATTTCTCTTTCACATCTACCAGTTTTTGGTTCATGTATTTAGAAGCTTTGTTAGGTCTTACATATTTTGGATTATTATATCTTCTTGGTGAAATGGCCTCTTTATCCCTGGTAGTATTCCTTGTTCTGAGGTCTGCTTTCTCTGTCTTTAATATAACCACTCCAGCTTTCCTTTGGTTATTGGTTACATCATATATCATGTCAAGAACTGTGAAGGGTTTGAGATTTTTACTTTCTTGCAAGCTAACAAGTTAACTTGACACAGATTTCATAAATGCTGGCAATAGACAGATATTCCTGGCTCTCCACTTTATTGACGATTAATAAGGAGGGACTGCCTGTGGGAGATGGATTGCAGGCCATTCTAACAGCTTTTGCTTTCAACCATTTATGTTTTTAAATTCAGAATGGGTTTCTTGTGGACAGCATGTAATTGGGCATGTCTAGACTGACAGTCCTCTGTCTTTTAATTGGTATGTTTGGATTGTTTACAATTAATGGAACTAGTAATATGGTTGGAGTAAAATCTACCACTATGCTAGCTGTTATTCTATCTATCTTTGCTTCTTCCTCTTTTGGATTACTTTAATATTTTTATTTGTCCTGTTCTCCCCACTATTTACTTATTTACCTATACCTATTTTTAAGTTAATTTAGTGGCAGCCCTTGGAGTTGTAATATATATTTGTAATGACTCACAGTGTTCTATCATATAACAATAGTACATAGTGTCATATGTACTCTTAAGGACTGGATACTCTCAATTCTTCCTGCTCACCCTTTGTGCTTCTGTTGTCATACATTTTATTTTTATATATGTTGTCAACACAGTATATATTACTAATATTTTTGCTTTAGACAGTTACCATTTTGAGCAATTACAAATAAGAAATAAATGAAGTTTTATATTTATCATTTATGTCATTTCTAGTGGTGTTAAATTTTTTGTGTGCGTCCATGTTTCTGTCTGGTATCATCTCACATCTGACTGAAGAACTTCCTTTAACATTTGTTGTAGGTCAAGTATAGTGGTAGTGAATTATCTCAGTTTTTATCTTTCTGAAAGAGACTTTATTTTTCCTTTGTTTTTATGAAGTGTTTTTTCTGAGTAGGGAATTGTGGATCACCTTGTTTTCTTACAGCACTGAAAGGATGTTGCTTTGCTGTTGTCTGGCCTGCATAGTTTTGCTTAATTACTCTGATTCTCACTTGAACTACTTACTCTGATTTTCTGTAAACTGTATTTTTGTTTTGTGCTATCTTTAAGATTTTCTCCATCTTTGGGTATGATGTGTCTATTTTCTTTTGTTCGGTGTTCTCTGCACTTCTTGGTTGTGTGGTTTGGTATCTTTTACTTAATTTGGGAAACTTTTAACCATTATCTCGTCATCTATTTCTTCTGACCTGTTCTCTTTCTCTTCTCTCATGTGATTTCAATTACATGTGTGTTAGACCATAAGATGCTGTCTCATGGATCTTATATGGTTTGTTTGGGGTTTTTCTTTTTTCTCCCACTCTTTTTCCCCCTGACGATGATGGCGCTGGAGCTGTTCCTGGAAGGACTGCTGCTTCAGAAGATGAAGCCAGAGTGTGGAAGCGTATACTTTCTGTCATGTCCTGGGTGCTTCCAGATTACTAGTAAAATAATAAGTTTATAATAATTTTTGTCCAAACTGAAAATGATCTGATTAGATTTGGGACCATGAGACAGGGCCTAGGATTGTGGCTATTGTTGTGAATACAGTGTAATAGTTCTAATGACTTATGAACTAATGTGTGCTTTAGTTTTATATGTCAAAATGCTTTCTTATTCTATGTTAAAACTTGAAATTCATGGGATTTTCATTCTGAATTATTTGATTATTACTATAATACTACATATTAAATTTGAAAGATAGTTAATATTACATATTATCAAATAGCTAGACCTAGATATTTGTTTTACTCCCCTAAGACTGGATGGAATTAAGTAGACATGAGAGTAGTACAAGTAAGAAGTCAACATTAGTGTTTTATTCTGTTTTCCTAACCTGTTGTTTTAAAAAGTGCTTTGGAAGTGTAAGTTGTATGCCTTTTAAAGCAGAGTTTTTTTATGCATAGAAGATTAAGATCACTAAAAAAACTACTCATTCATAAACCCATCAGTATATAAATAAGCTTAAAACTGGAAAATTTAAGGTGCTTCAAAAATTTAACTTAAAACTGGCAAAATTTTTTGAGTAAATACATGTGCTTTGAATGATCAAAAGTGATAAATATGACTTACCTAGTTTATTTTTTAAATTATGTGGTAAATGAATAAGAAGGAATGCCATCTCAAAAGGAAAGCAAAATATGCTTTTAATTTTCTCATTTACATCAATTGAGGTTTGTCAGATTTACTAAATAAAGAATCTTTGGATATGTCTGATTCAAGTCCTTAAAAGTTTAATCATAAAAAAATCCTTAAATTTGAAATCTGAACCTTAATATTGTAGAACAGGTATTAGTATCTAAAAACTAGTTGTTTGGGGGAAACTGGTTCATTGTAGGCATTTCTGTGTGATCTCAACTTTACCTAATAAGATTCTTGTCATGATACATTATACCTTTTCACAGAATGGAAGTGTTTTGTTGGACCCATGTTTCAGTAGCTGGCAGATTTTGAAATGGGGCATCTCCAAGTTGATATTGGAGAATAGCCACATAAAAGGACAAGGAGCTAAATCCATGGAGCATGTGCTTTTTTGGGCAGAAAGCTCCAGTATATACAGATTCTTTTTAAAAAATGAAGTAAACCTAATCGTGGGCAGTTTCTTGTTTAGTGTATTAAATTCTCACTACAGTCCCAGAGTCAAGCTTCTGTTGACAACTATTATTCATTCTGGCTCTGCTTTTGCAGTTGTGGAACCAGAGAAGGAATTGATTCTCCAAGATAAAAAGGAGGACTCTGAATTACTTAAATACATTTGGAACTCTGATCCTATATGTACATGTGAGTGTGCGCATACACACACAGAAGAAAAGTGAAAATACTCTTATCATAGTATTACTTTCCATAATTGTTCTTTGGTACATTGTAGGGCTTTGGTAAATATTTATTGAAGAGGAATTATAATGTTACAGATGGCAAACCCTAAAATGTGGATTGTGGACTTTCTCTTCCCATTTCCATTGTCACCACTTTAAGTGAGGTTTCATTATTTTGTTTGGACCATCATAATCTCTCATCTTACCTCTAACTTCACTTTTTTGCAAATTCAGCCTTTATCAAGGCTGAAACGATCTTTCGAACACCCAGATTCATCCAAATGTTGACATATTGTTAACAGTACAGGAAAGTAAGTGAAAACTTGCTAATAGCCCAAATATTAAAAAATTAGGGGTAGTTACATCTGGATGGTACATACAGTCTGCTATGCATCATCAAAAATCTTACTAAGAAGTGGAAAATGTTCACTTGAATGACTAAGTAAAGATAATAGGCTTCAAAACATTTTTTACAGTATGATCCTTCTGTTTAAAATATATATAATCAGGAGAGTTCTGGGAAGATGGCGGCGTGAGCAGGGCAGCGGAAATCTCCTCCCAAAACCATATATATCTATGAATATACAGGAAATACAACTATTCCTAAAAGAGAGACCACCAGAATACACAGGAAAGCACACAGCCTGCAGCTGCACCTGAGAGGACTTGGCACCCTGCAAGGTGGGTAAGATACAGAGCCACGTCCTGGCGGGACCCGAGCACTCCCCGACCCCAGCGCACCGGCAGGAGGAGAGGATTCAGAGCCGGGAGGGAGTTGAAGTACAGGCCTGTGAAATAACCAGGCCTGGTGATCTGCGCCGGGAGCGCTGACACACATCATGCAGTGTAGTGGAGATTGGACAGGCAGAAGGTGCAGATTTTGAGCTGGGAACGCGCCTGGGTCCTTGCAGCCGGCTCCCAGGACAAAAGAAAAGCGTGCGCTTTTTTCAGTAGTCTTAACGATCGTTCCAGCACACTCAGCCCAGCAGGCTGGGGGTCCTGAGGAATTTCGGACCCCTTGGCTGGCGACTGGGAAAAAGTAGCCACTGAAACTTCACACAGAGAACAATAGCCTCCCATTCGTTCCCGCCCCGGCCAGAGATGCAAAAGGCCCAGCGGAGCAGCGTGGACGTGGCTGTGGAAGAGTGGAGCAACAGCGCCACCTACAGCATCCTTACAGAATCGACTCCCGGTGGGCTTTTCTTTTCTTTCTCTACCTTCTTTTTTTTTCTTTTTTTTTTTAAAATCTTAAAGACCCCAGCTGACATACGTGGCAACTACCAGCGACCACTTCTATCCCCATGAAAAGACAAAGGAATGCGGTACAGACAAAGCTCACCCACACAACACCAGAGAGGGAGCCTGAAGGGATGGAAATGCACAATCTTGCTGAAAAGATTCAGAATAAAAGTCATAACCATGCTGATGGATCTACAGAGAAATATGCAAGAGCTGAGGGAGGAAGTGAGGGAAGTTAGGAAAGACAATGCAGAAATGAGACAAGCCATCGACGGGCTTAGCAGGAGACTGGATGAGATGCAGGAGACTGTTAATGTAATAGAAATCAGAGAACAGGAATACAGAGAAGCTGAGGCAGAGAGATAAAAGGATCTCTAGGAATGAAAGAATATTAAGAGAACTGTGTGACCAACGGAAATGGAACAATATTCGCATTACAGGAGTACCAGAGGAAGAAGAGAGAGAAAAAGGGATAGAAAGTGTCTTTGAAGAAATAATTGCTGAAAACTTCCCCATGCTGGGGAACCAAGTAGTCTTGCAGTCCACGGAAGTCCACAGATCTCCCAACACGAGGGACACAAGGAAGACAACACCAAGACACATAATAATTAAGATGGCAAAGGTCAAAGATAAAGACAGAGTATTAAAGGCAGCTAGAGAGAGAAAAAAGATCACCTACAAAGGAAAACCCATCAGACTATCATCAGACTTCGCAACAGAAACCTTACAGGACAGAAGAGAATGGCATGATATATTTAACGTAATGAAACAGAAGGGCCTCGAACCAAGAATATTGTATCCAGCACAATTATCATTTAAATATGACGGAGGGATTAAACAATTTTCAGACAAGTGAAAGGTGAGAGAGTTTGCCTCTCATAAACCACCTCCACAGGATATCTTAAAGGGACAGCTCTAGAGGGAAGCACTCCTAAGGCCAAAAAGATGTCACCAGAGAAAATAAAATCATAGCAAAGAAAGCAGACCATCCAAATACTGACTAAAGGCAAAGAGTAAAACACCCAATATATAAAGAATGGAGGAGGAAGAATAGGAAGGGAGAAATAAAGAAACATCAGATGGTGTTCACAATCACTTAACAAGAAAGTTAAGTTAGATTGTTAGATAGTAAAGAAGCCACCCTTGAACCTTTGATAACCACGAATCTAAAGCCAGCAATGGCAATAAGTACATATCTATCAATAATCACCCTAAATGTAAATGGACTGAATGCACCAATCAAAAGACACAAAGTAACAGAGTGGATAAAAAAGCAAGACCCATCTATATGCTGCTTACAAGAGACTCACCTCAAACCCAAAGATATACACAGACTAAAAGTGAAGGGATGGAAAAAGATATTTCATGCAAACAACAAAGAGAAAAAAGCAGGTGTTGCAGTACTTGTATCAGACAAAATAGACTTCAAAACGAAGAAAGTAGCAAGAGATAAAGAAGGACATTACATAATGATAAAGGGGTCAGTCCAACAAGAAAATATAACCATTATAAATATATATGCACCCAACACAGGAGCGTCAGCATCTGTGAAACAAATACTAACAGAAGTGAAGGAGGAAATAAACAGCAATGCAATTATTTTAGGAGACTTTAACACACCACTCACTCCGAAGGATAGATCAACCAGGCAGAGGATAAGTAAAGGCACAGAGGCACTGAACAACACACTAGAACAGATGGACCTAACAGACATCTACAGAGCTCTACACCCAAAAGCAACAGGATACACATTCTTCTCAAGTGCACATGGAACATTTTCCAGAATAGACCACATACTAGGCCACAAAAAGAACCTCAGTAAATTCAAAAATATTGAAATTCTACCAACCAACTTCTCAGATCACAACGGTATAAAACTAGAAATTAATTTTAGAAAGAAAACAAAAAGGCTCACAAATACATGGAGACTTAACAACATTCTCCTAATTAATCAATGGGCTAACGACCAAATCAAAACAGAAATCAAGAAATATATGGAGACTAATGACAACAACAACACAAAGCCACAACTTCTGTGGGATGCAGCAAAGGCAGTTCTAAGAGGAAAGTATATTGCAATCCAGGCCTATTTAAAGAAGGAAGAACATTCCCAAATGAATAGTCTAAAGGCACAATTGCTGAAATTGAAAAAAGAAGAACAAATGAGACCCAAAGTCACCAGAAGGAGGGACATAATAAAGATCAGAGAAGAAATAAATAAAATTGAGAAGAATAAAACAATAGAAAAAAATCAATGAAACCAAGAGCTGGTTCTTTGAAAAAATAAACAAAATAGATAAACCTCTAGTCAGACTTATTAAGAGAAAAAGAGAATCTACACAAATATACAGAATCACAAATGAGAAAGGAAAAATAACGACAGACCCCACAGAAATATAAAGAATTATAAGAGAATATTATGAGAATCTATATGCCAACAAGCTGGAAAACCTAGAAGAAATGGACTTCTTAGAAAAATACAGCCTTCAAAGACTGACGAAGCAAGAAACAGAAAAACTAAACAGACCAATCAACAGCAACGAAATTGAATTGGTAATCAAAAAACTACTCAAGAACAAAACCCCCGGACCAGATGGATTCACCTCTGAATTCTACCATACGTATAGACAAGAAATAACACGCATTCTCCGTAAAGTTTTTCAAAAAATAGAAGAGGAGGGAATACTTTCAAACTCATTCTATGAAGCCAGCATCACTCTAATACCAAAACCGGGCAAAGACCTCACCAAAAAAGAAAATTACAGACCAATATCCCTGATGAACGTAGATGCAAAAATACTCAACAAAATATTAGCAAATCGAATTCAAAAATACATCATGAGTATCATACACCATGATCAAGTGGGATTCATCCCAGGGATGCAAGGATGGTACAACATTCGAAAATCCATCAACATCATCCACCACATCAACAAAAAGAAGAACAAAACCCACATGATCACCTCCATAGATGCTGAAAAAGCATTTGACAAAATTCAACATCCATTCATGATAAAAACTCTCAACAAAATGCGTATAGAGGGCAAGTACCTCAACATCATAAAGGCCATATATGACAAACCCACAGGTAACATCATACTTAACAGCAATAAGCTGAAAGATTTTCATCTAAGATCGGGAACAAGACAGGGATGCCCACTGTCTCCACTGTTACTCAACATAGTACTAGGGGTCCCAGCCACGGATCAGACAAAACAAAGCCATACAAGGCATCCAGATTGGTAAAGAAGAAGTCAAATTGTCACTATTTGCAGATGACATGATATTGTACATAAAAATCCGTAAAGACTCCACTCCAAAACTACTAGAACTAATATCTGAATTCAGCAAAGTTGCAGGATACAAAATTAACACACAGAAATCTGTTGTTTTCCTATACACTAACGATGAACTAACAGAAAGAGAAATCAGAAAAACAATTCCATTCACAATTGAATCAAAAAGAATAAAATACCTAGGAATAAACCTAATGAAGGAAGTGAAAGACCTATACTCTGAAATCTACAAGACACAAGAGAAAATAAAGAGGACACTAAGAAATGGAAATCCATCCCATGCTCTTGGCTAGGTAGAATAAATATTGTCAAAATGGCTATACTATGTAAAGCAATGTATAGATTCAACGCAATCCCTATCAAAATACCAACAGCTTTCTTCAATGAACTCGAACAACTAATTCTAAAATTCATATGGAACCACAAAAGACCCCGAATAGCCAAAGCAATCCTGAGAAGGAGGAATCAAACAGGGGGAATTACGCTCCCTGACTTCAAGCTCTACTACAAAGTCACAGTAATCAAGACAATTTGGTATTGGCACAAAAACAGACCCACAGACCAGTGGAACAGAATAGAAAATCCAAACATTAACCCAAACATATACAGTCAATTAATATTTGGTAAAGAGCCTTGGATATACAATGGGGAGATGACAGCCTCTTCAGCAGCTGGTGTTGGAAAAACTGGACAGCTACATGTAAGAGAATGAAATTGGACTACTGTCTAACCCCTTACACAAAGGTAAACTCAAGGTGGATCAAAGACCTGAATGTAAGTCATGAAACCATAAAACTCTTAGAAAAAAACATAGGCAAAAATCTCTTTGATATAAACATGAGCGACTTCTTCATGAACATAACTCCCTGGGAAAGGGAAACAAAAGCAAAAATGAACAAGTGGGACTATATCAAGCTGTAAAGCTTCTGTACAGCAAAGGACACCATCAGTAGAACAAAAAGACATCCTACAGTATGGGAAAATATATTCATAAATGATGTATCTGATAAGGGGTTGACGTCCAAAATATATAAAGAACTCACGCACGTCAACAAATATAAAGTAAACAATCCAATTAAGAAGTGGGCAGAGGACATTAATAGACACTTCTCCAGAGAAGAAACTCAGATGGCCAAGAGGCACATGAAAAGATGCTCCACATCGCTAATCATCAGAGAAATGCAGATTGAAACTACAATGAGATATCATCTCATACTAGTGAAGATGGCCAACATCCAAAACACAAACAACAACAAATGTTGGCAGGGATGTGGAGAAAAGGAAACCCTCCTACACTGCTGGTGGGAATGAAGTTAGTTCAACCATTGTGGAAAGCAGTATGGAGGTTTCTCAAAAAACTCAAAATAGAAATACCGTTTGACCCAGGAATCCGACTCCTAGGAATTTACCCTAAGAACGCAGCAGCCCAGTTTCAAAAAGACATATGCATCCCTGTGTTTATTGCAGCACTATTTACAATAGCCAAGAAATGGAAGCAACCTAAGTGTCCCTCAGTAGATGAATGGATAAAGAAGATGTGGTATATATACACAATGGAATATTATACAGCCATAAGAAGAAAACGAACCCTACCATTTGCAACAACATGGATGGAGCTAGAGAGTATTATACTCAGTGAAATAAGCCAAGCCGAAAAAGACAAGTATCAAATGATTCCACTCATATGTGGAGTGTAAGAACAAAGAAAAAAACTGAAGGAACAAAACAGCAGCAGACTCACAGAACCCAAGAACGGACTAATAGTTACCAAAGATAAAGGGACTGAGGAGGATGGGTGGGAAGGAAGGGGTAAGAGGGAAAAAGGGGCATCACGATTAGCAGATGTAATCTTGGGGGGGCATGGGGAGGTGCTGTACAAATCAGAGAAGACAAGTAGTGATTCTACAGCATCTCACTATGCTGATGGACAGTGACTGTAATGGGGTTGGTGGGGGCGACCTGATGAAGGAGGTAGTTTAATCACCATAATATTGCACATGTAATTGTAGATTAATGATACGAAAATAAATTATAAAAAAAGTAAAATAAATAAAATATATATAATCAAATTCATGCAACTAATAGAAAAAGGCAGGGGTTGCAGTACGTGTATCAGACGGAATAGACTAAAAAACAAAGAAAGTCACAAGAGATAAAGAAGGACATTACATAGTGATAAAAAGGTCAGTCCAACAAGAAGATATAACTATTATCAATATCTATGCACCCAACACAGGATCACCTACATATATGAAACAAATACTAACAGAATTAAAGGGGGAAATAGAATGCAATGCATTCATTTTAGGAGACTTCAACACACCACTCACTCCAAAGGACAGCTCAACCAGATAGAAAATAAATAAAGAGATAGGTGAACTGAACAACATATTAGAACAGATCGACCTACTGGACATCTACAGAACACTCCATCCAAAAGCAACAGTATACACATTCTTCTAAAGTGCACATGGAATATTTTAAAGAATAGATCATGTACTAGACCACAAAAAGAACCTCAGTAAATTAAAAAAGAATGAAATTGTACCAAACAGCTTCTCAGATCACAAAGGTATGAGACTAGAAATAAATTACTCAAAAGGAAAATGAAAAAGCCCACAAACTCATGGAAGCTTAATAACATGCTCCTAAATAATCAGTGGATCAATGACCAAATAAAAACAGAGATCAAGCAATATATGGAGACAAATGACAACAATATTTCAACACTGCAAAATCTGTGGGACCCAGTGAAGACCATGCTAAGAGGGAAATATATTGCAATACAGGCCTACTTCAGGAAAGAAGAACAATCCTAGATGAACAGTCTAAACTCAATTGTTGAAACTAGAAAAGGAAGAACAAATGAGGCCCAATGTCAATAGAAGGAGGGACATAATAAAGATTAAAGCATAAATAAATAAAATTGAGAAGAATAAAACAATAGAAAGAATCAATGAAAGCAGGAGCTGGTTCTTCAAGAAAATAAACAAAATAGATAAACCCTTAACCAGACTTATCAAGAAAAAAAGAGAGTATACACACCCAAACAGAATCAGAAATGAGAAAGGAAAAATCACTATGGACACAACATAAATACAAAAACTAATGAGAGAATACTATGAAAAATTCTATGGTAACAAACTGGATAACCTAGAAGAAATGGACAATTTTCTAGAAAAATACAACCTTCCAAGGCTGACCCAGGAAGAAACAGAAAATCTGAATAGACCAATTACCAGCAAAGAAATTGAATTGGTAATCAAAAAACTATCTAAGAAGAAAACTCCTGGACCAGATAGCTTCACTGCTGAATTTTATCAGACATTTAGTGAAGAGCTAATACCCATCCTCCTTAAAGTTTTCCAAAAAGTAGAAGAGGAGGGAACACTCCCAAACTCATTCTACGAGACCAACAACACTCTAATACCAAAACCAGGCAATGACACCACAAAAAAAGAAAATTTCAGACCAATATCCCTGATGAACAGATGCAAAAATACTCAACAAAATATTAGCAAACCGAATTCAAAAATACATCAAAAAGATCATCCATCATGATCAAGTGGGATTCATCCCAGGGATGCAAGGATGGTACAACATTCGAGAATCCATCAACATCATCCACTACATCAACAAAAAGAAGAACAGAAACCACATGATCATCTGAATAGATGCTGAAAAAGCATTCGACAAAATTCAACACCCATTCATGATAAAACTCTCAACAAAATGGGTATAGAGGGCAAGTACCTCAACATCATAAAGGCCATATATGACAAACCCACAGCCAACATTATACTTAACAGCGAGAAGCTGAAAGCTTTTCCTTTAAGATCGGGAACAAGATGGATGCCCACTATCCCCACTTTTATTCAACATAGTTCTGGAGGTCCTAGCCATGGCAATCAGACAACACAAAGAAATAAAAGGCATGCAGATTGGCAAGGAAGAAGTCAAACTGTCCCTGTTTGCAGATGACATGATATTGTTCATAAAACACCTGAAAGAATCCACTCCAAAACTACTAGATCTAATATCTGAATTCAGCAAACTTATGGGATACAAAATTAATACACAGAAATCTGTTGCATTCCTATACACTCACGGTGAACTAGCATAAAGAAAAATCAGGAAAACAATTCCATTCACAATTGCATCCAAAAAAATAAAATACCTAGGAATAAACCTAACCAAGGATTTGAAAGACCTATACCCTGAAAACTACAAGACACTCTTAAGAGAAATTAAAGAGGACACTAACAAATGGAAATTCATCCCATGCTCTTGGCTAGAAAGAATTAATATTGTCAGAATGACCATCCTGCCTAAAGCAATCTACAGTTTCAATGCAATTCCTATCAAAATACCAACACCATTCTTCAGTGAACTAGAGCAAATAGTTCTAAAATTCATATGGAACCACAAAAGACCCCAAATAGCCAAAGCTATTCTGAGAAGGAAGAATAAAGTGCTGGGAATTACGCTCCCTGACTTCAAACTCTACTACAAAGCCACAGTAATCAAGACAATTTGGTACTGGCACAAGAACAGACCCATAGACCAATGGAACAGACTAGAAAGCCCAGATATAAACCCAAGCATATATGGTCAATTAATATATGATAAAGGAGCCAGCCATGGATATACAATGGGGAAATGACAGCCCCTTAAATAGCTGGTGTTGGCAAAATTGGACAGCTACATGTAAGAGAATGAAACTGGATTACTGTCTAACCCCATACACAAAAGTAAACTCAAAATGGATCAAAGACCTGAATATAAGTCATGAAACCATAAAACTCTTAGAAAAAAATATAGGCAAAATCTCTTGGACATAAACATGAGTAACTTCTTCATGAACATATCTTCCCGGGCAAGGCAAACAAGCAAAAATGAACAAGTGGGACTATTTCAAACTAAAAAGCTTCTGTACAGCAAATTACACTGTCAGTAGAACAAAAAGACATCCTACAGTATGGGAGAATATATTCATAAGTGACATATATGATAAGGGGTTGACATCCAAAATATATAAAGAGCTCACGCACCTCAACAAACAAAAAGCAAATAAGCCAATTAAAAAATGGGCAGAGGAGCTGAACAGACACTTCTCCAAAGAAGAAATTCAGATGGCCAACAGGCACATGAGAAGATGCTCCACATCACTAATCATCAGACAAATGCAAACTAAAACCACAATGAGATATCACCTCACACCAGTTAGCATGGCCATCATCCAAAAGACAAACAACAACAAATGTTGGCGAGGATGTGGAGAAAGGAGAACTCTCCTACACTGCTGGTGGGAATGCAAATTAGTTCAACCATTGTGGAAAGCAGTATGGAGGTTCCTCAGAAACTCAAAATAGAAATACCATTTGATCCAGGAATTCCACCCCTAGGAATTTACCCTAAGAATGCAGCAGCACAGTTTGAAAAAGACATTTGCACCCGTATGTTTATCGCAGCACTATTTACAATAGCCAAGAAATGTAAGCAACCTAAGTATCCATCAGTAGATGAATGGATAAAGAAGATGTGGTTCATATACAGAATGGAATATTATTCAGCCATAAGAAGAAACAAATCCTACCATTTGCAACAACACGGGTGGAACTAGAGGGTGTTATGCTCAGTGAAGTGGGCCAGGTGCAGAGGGACCAGTATTGAATGATTTCACTCATTTGTGGAGTATCAGAACAAAGAAAAAACTGAAGGAACAAAACAGCAGCAGACTCACAGAAACCAAGAATGGACTAACAGTTACCAAAGGGAAAGGGACTGGGGAGGATGGGTGGGAAGGGAGGGATAAGGGGGGAAAGTGGCATTACGATTAGCATACGTAATGCAACAGTGGGGGATCTGGGAAAGGCAGTGTTTACAGAGAAGACAAGTAATGATTCTATAGCATCTTACAACGCTGATGGACAGTTACTGTAATGGGGTATGTGGGGGGGGACTTGATAATAGAGGTTCTAGTAACCATAATGTTCAAGTGATTGTACATTAATGATACCAAAATAAATTTTAAAAGTTAAAAAATAATAAATAAACTTTATGTCTTAAGAAAAAATATGTATATATATATGTAGTCAGAAAAAATGTCAGAATGAGAAGCGTTTATCTCTAGCTAGTAGGTTTAAGTAATGTTTTTCTTTTTTGTGCTCTTTTGTTTCTTTTAAATAAAATTATTTATTACTTCATAATTAGGGGGAAAATTAATAAACCAAAAAAGTCTTTTCACATTATTCTCCTTTTCAAAGCCATCATTAGCTTCCCATATTCTGCAAAGGTGTTTCCCAAAAAGTTTTCTGTGGATATATCTGCTTTAGAAGCACCTGGGGTACTCATTAAAAATACAGATTCCTGGGGTCCACCCCAGACATGTGAAATAAAAACCTTTGTGGTTGTCATAGGAATGGAGCTTCTAATAAGTGCTGCTAATATGATTCTTACATATTTCAAAGTTCTCAAACTACAATACAAGGTAAAACTCTGAATGATATATAAAGTTTTCTGTTAACTGACACCTGACTAACTTTTCAGCCTCATCTTCTCCCCAAACACTTGGCTCTTCAATCTGAACTGCTTGTTTATACTCAAGTGCATATCTCATTGCTCTGCATTGCTTTTAGCCTAAGGAAAGCAGGAACTCTGGCTGTTAAGAGGTGTGACGCGCCTGGCATAGTGTTGTCTCTCATTAAATGTTTGATTAATGCATGAATGAATGCCTTTTCTCTGTGTGGAATGACCTTGTCCCTTTGGTGAATTCTTCATATTTCAAAACTGTCCGACATCACCTCCATTGTGAAGCTCTCCTGCCTCTTAGAATTAATCAGTGCTTTGTACCACCTTTGTACTTTGTACCTCTGCTGAAGCAGTTTTCACGTTGAATGGCAAGTGTTTTTATACGTGTCTAACTTCCCTCTTACAGTGCATGTTTCCTGAGGGCAGACATCATGCTACAAATTTTTATGTCCTTGGTGCTTGGTACTGAGATGTGCAATAAAAATTAGTAGAAGAAACTGAAGATGGAAGGACAAACACTGTAGATTCCACTTACATGAAGTACCTGGAATAGTGAGACTCTGAGAGAAAGAAAGTAGATCAGTCATTAGCAGGGGCTGAGGGAAGGGGGAAATGGGGACTTATGTTTAATGGGTACAGAGTTTCAGTTTAGGATGACGGAAGTGTTCTAGAGATGGATGGTGGTAATACAGCAGTGTGAATGTACTTAATACAACTGAATTGTATGCTCATAAAGGGCTAAAATGGTAAATTTTATGTTACATATATTGTAGCATAACAAAGACAAAAAACAAAAACCTCATGAAGGTAAAGATATTGGCCTATTCACTCAGTTTTGTTCTCTACAGTTCCTGACATTGTTTTGTTTCATTGCTAAATTGTATTTTCTTTTGACATGGTGGTACTTGATTTTAAAGATGTTTGAAACTAAGTTGAATGTACAGTGAAAGCCCATAGGAAATTCTCAACCAAATCAAATTAACAGAATTTATAAAGTAAAGGGGAAATACCTTCTTAAAATCACATGAAGAAAATACCATTGTGATAGTACATACAGTAACTAAAGTTGAAGCGGCGTCACCTGCTCTTACCCAGTATAGTGAAACAGAAACAGTGTGGCTTTGTGGAACTTCAAACTTGGTGAGGTCAAAGGGTCTTTTTTCCTATGTTTAGAATTGTCTTATCTCCAGGATGGTTGTCAGGCAGTAACACTGAGCACCTTGGCAGTATCCCAGGTGGTTTCTGTAGATGATGTCATGAAGTCTCCATGAAGTACAGATTCTTGTGTGTTCCTAGAGGCAAAGTGTGTGTCATGTTGAACACCCTTGGCCTGAAGCCATGGCAAACATAGCTGATGGGTTTGTGTGCACCATGCATGCATGCCTACCTTCCATACAGTGGTTCTGTCAGACTTGTTTTGCAAAATAATTTCTTTAGGAGCAACTTAAAAGGTAGATGTGGGGACTTCCACTAGAGTGTATGACAGAGAAGGTCTGGTATGCTTCTGATTCAAACAGCCCTTAGAATATAATGTAAAAAATTACTGCTTTGATGAAACATTTTTTGGACTGGTCAAGGTCTCTTTTAGAAGCAGATTATTCTCAATGAAATTATTAAAATCTAGTAAGAATGGCATATTATTATTTCTCCTTTTGACTCAGTCATTCCTCTCAACTCCCTATTCTTTCTTGCCAGTGATCTCCATATCTTTACTCTCCCACCTACTGCCATTTTCTGTCAAGTGTTGATAAGTCCTGCTGAGTGACAGATAAGATGAAAGGAAGATGTGTTCATTCCTCTGTTCTTGTTCTTTTATCAATTCTATTGAGGTGTGATTTACGTATAGCAGACTTGACCTACTTTAAGTATACAGTTTGATGAGTTTTGACAACTGTATGCAGACATGTAACCACCATCACCATAATCATGATATATAGGATATTTCTGTCACCCCAGAAAGTTCCCTGATGTCCCTTTCAGTCACACTTCCCTTCCCACTCCTTGCAACCACCAGTCTGCTTTGTTACTGTAGTTACTATAGTTTTGCCCTTTGTAGAACTTCATACCAATGGAATCATAAAATATGTAGTCATTTGTGTCTTCATCCACATTGTTGCATGTATCAATAGTGTGTTTCTTTATATTGTTGAGTCATATTCCATTATATGGATACACCATTCACTAGGAGCTGGACATTTGTGTTGTTTCCAGTTGGACTGCTATGAATAAAGCTCCATGAGTACTCATGTACAAGTCTTTATATGAATGTATATTTTCATTGCTCTTATAAATACTTAGTAGTAGAATTTCTGGGTCATATGGTAAGTTTACTTCATAATAAACCACAAGACTCTTTCCAAAGTAGCTGTACCATTTTGCTTACCTCAGTAGTGTATAGGAGGGCCAGTGTCTGCATCCTCTCATCAGCATTTACTCAGTTCTGGTTTAGTCTTTTAAAAATTGTACCCTTTTGAGTGAGAGTATAATGATAACCTCATTGCTTTAATTTCCATTTCTAAGGACTAAGGATACTGGACATTTTTTCATGTGCTTACTTACCATTCATATATCTTTGTTGACGTAGCTACTCAAATTGTTTGCCCATTAAAAAATTTTGAGTTGTTCCTCTTCTGCCATGTCCCCCCCACCCCACCCCCCTTGATTCTGTTCCTTGGTTCCTTTTCCTCTGTGTCCTCTGAGGTCTTGCATCTTCCGTTTGAACTTCCAGACTCCTAGCATAGGCCCAGGGCATTACCTTGCTCATCACATGCAATTGTGAATCTATACTATGTTACGCAGGAGCTCTTCATTCCTCTCCTCTCTGGATTTCTCCTTGTGGCCCATGTGGGATGATTTAATAAGCAGCTTCTTTGGCTCTTTCTCTTGTGAGCAGAGCTGACTGGGATAGTATATAGGCGATACCGCACTCCACCCTTCAGCACTCTTCACATATGGAATGAATACTGGCCTTTATCCCTTTTTTCACTTAGTCTTCCACCTGGCAGGTGCTGTCTGAGGCTTCTTGGGTGTTTTAGCTTCTACATAACACAGATTGGATAGTGTCTTTCCCCACCAAAACAACATAAGCAACAGATTGAGCAGAAGCATTTATGAGAACCCAGCTTTCTCTTATTAAACCAGACAGAGAGATTTACAAAAATGTAAAATAATTTCTATCTTTGCAATAGTTTTCTTCTTTTGGAAAATGAAATGTGATATGTATTAACATGTAATAGTTTATTATTTTTATATAAATGTCAATACTTCATATACTTCTCAATTTTTAATTATAATAAGATAAATATTGATAGATATAACCTGCATAAACAAAATTCTTTTGGGTCCTCTATAATTTTTAAGAGTGAAAAGCAGTCCTGAGACAGAAGGAAGTGAGAACTGCAATAGCCAGTATTGAGCACTTACATGCCAAAGTATTTCCATGTTATAACTCACTTAATTCTCAGAACAGCCCTATTAAGTCAGTACTATTAATATCTCCAGTTTGCTAATGAGGAAACTGAGGCAGAAAGAGATTAAGTAACTTCTCCATATTCATACAGTCTCATCCTTTTCAAAATTTTAACCTCTTACATTCTCCTTCCCAATATACAGTTAATCACTAATTCCTATTATTTTTTTCCTTTAAAATATTTTCAATTCTTTTTCCCTACTGTCACATCCTAGTCTGGGTCCTTATTACTTCATTCCTGGAGGCAATGACTTCTGGCTTTGCTCTGTGTCTGTCATTGTCAGATTAACAGCCCAAATGTACAGCTTTTTAAATTTTTTTCCTCCTCTCTCTAATAGTTTCCCCTTGTGTACTACTTTAAGCCCATACTTTCCTCTCTCTCTCTCTCTTTTTTTAATACTTGAATATGGCAGTTATCTTCCACTTCAGGGATTCAAATTACATGTATGAATCTGCTTAAATATGTCACATAAATTACTAATAACTTTTTCAGGCTTCTCCATGCTTTTGATTTTGGATAGTTTCTATTGCCTTCAAATCATTAATCTTTAATTCTGACATTTTTAATGCACTATTCCCTCCATTTGTATTCTTTTTATATTGTATTCTTTATATTCTTTTTATATTGTCCATGTCTGTGCTTAACATGCTTAAGTGTTCCTCTGCTTCAACATACAGATTACAGTTACAATAACTCTTGAAATCTTTGTTAACAAATTCTAATATGTATCATTTCTTGGCCTATTTCTATTGCTGTTTTTTCTTCTCATTGTGAGTCATATATTCCTGTGTCTTCATGCCTGACAATGAATTTTACCTTTTTGTGTTCTGGATAGTTTTGTATTTCTAGAAATGTTATTGAGTTTCATTCTGGGACACTATGAGGTTATTTGGAAATGGTTTGACACTTTGCTTATTTTTATACTTGGTTGGGTGGAACCAAACCGAATTTTATCTAGAGCTAAATTTGTCCACTACTGAGGCAATAACCTTATGCTTATTCTATCTGATAGCCTGTGAATAGGAGATTTTTTTCCTTCTGAATGAAAACAAAATTATTCCCACCACTGTCTGAGTACCTGGGATTGTTCCCTCTGCTCCTTTTAGTTGGTTCTTTTTTTTTGCTTCCTCGCAATCATGTGCTGTACAGCTCAGTGAAGACTGGACACGGCACCCTCTGCAGACCACACTGTTCTCTCCTCTCTGCCAGGCAAATTCTACTAAGCCTGGGCCCCCAGCTTCCATAACACAGGGAGATTCCTGGGCTCTACCTGGTTCCTTCTCTGCTCCCTGGGAAGTCTGTAAGCAGGGAGCTGTTGGAGGTGGACTCTCTTTGTTTTTCTTCTCTCAGGGATTGCTCTCCTACACCAGCCATTGTTTCATACATTTCTGTTTTTCTAGTTGCTTCAGGTGGGAGGGTGAATCTGTTCCCTATTTACTCCCATGTAGACTGGAAGCCCTGTCTACTCGTTTTTTAAAGCTTGAGCTTAAGTATTAGCTCCTCTCCAAAATGTTTCATAATCCATTTTCTGGTCAGGAATATATGGCAAAGAACAGGAGCCCTTTCAAAGAAGCTCTAATAAAAAGGACACTTATGATTATAATACAGAGAAATCTCTCATATCTTCATTGCATGGCACAAACAGGTCTGTCTTCTCTGCCATTCTTTTCTCTGCATCAGTTTTCTCTAGTTTTCTTTCCACTTGCCTTGACTCTCACTTGTCAGAGTATTAACTCTGGCTTCAGCTCAGCATGACCTTTCAGCTCTAGTCTTTATAGTGTGTAATCAGATAACCTATTTCTGTGAATGGTGCCAAGGGGCCAGAAAATTAATATTAATCTTGGGTAAGCAGAGTTCAATAGTGAAATGACCATAATTAGTATTATAATTTAAGTAGAATTATTTTAATTTTTAAAAAGTTTTAATTAGTATTTTGTGTGTGAAATACCAACCTCTAGGTTCTAACTAGGAGGCTAAAGTCCCAAAAAATTCTCAATAAACACAGTGTTTATGGCAATGTAGCTCAGACATTTTGCTTAGTTTTTAAATTGTTAAATAATATGTCTCATCTGTAAATATTTACAGGGCATTTATTACATACCAGACACTGTCTAAGGCACTAGCGATAAAAAATGGAGCTTGTATTCTAGAAAAGGGGTTGGCAAACTGTAGCCTTGGAAGCCAAATCCATCGCCCCACCGTGTTTTGTTATAAGGAAAGTTTTAGTGGATCACAGCCCTTCCTGTTTATTTTCATAAAATCTCTGGCTGCTTTCGTGCTTCAACACCATGTGAACAGCTACAACAGAGACTTTGTAACCCAGAAAGCCTAAAAATTTACTATTTGCATTGTTATGGGAAAAATTTACTGACTCTTAGCATAGGGCGATTTATATATATAATTTTTAATATAAAAAGTTTGACTTCTTTTCGCAGTGTTAAGAGCCTCTTTAATCAGGTGTTACACTTTGATAAAAATGAGTATTTCAAAAAAGGCTAAGTTACTTTCCTAAAGTCCTGACATTAGAGTAAAAGTTCTTGGTTTCATTCATTAAACCGTAAGATTGTTTGTCTCTTAATTAATTTCTGCTTGGATTTGAAATATCTCACATAAGGGCATCTGGGTTTATTGGTGATTCAGACAGAACACATGTGGTGTGGTATTTGGCAAGAGTCTAAAGGCCAAGTGTTGGAACCACCCACCTAACAGTCTTCTTCTGCAAACTATCAAGTGTTCTCTGTAATTTTAGCAATAAAAACAGTTTTCCCCTGCAGTATAGGGAAACAAAAAGTAATATGTACTGAGATGATAAGTATAGTTGAGAATTAACTTACTCTCAAATATAAAAACGAAACAGAAACTCAGGAGAACCTCAGTCTAAATGTGCTTGTAATGTTAGTGATCAGTGTTTAGTTCCTCTGTGTTCGTGGTTGTCATTAGTTAAGGCAAAGAAGTCATACAGATTTGCATGAGGTTACTCACCCTTCAAGACTGCTACCGGAAAGAATAGATCTTTTCTAAAAATATAGATTTTTAAATATGTGCCTATGCCTTTAAAATGCTTTAGCCACTAATCTCAATATCAAGTGCTAAATGCTCCTACTGCTCTGCTTAGGAGAAGCTAAGAAAGAAAAAGTCAAGCCTCTGTGATTTGGGGAGTTTTTATAACTAAGAACTGTTCATCCTAGTTTGCCTGGGATGTTCCTAATTTGCACTAGTGTAATTATTAACTGTGTCCCCTTTTCTTCTCAAAAGTATGTTTGGAATGACAATTATATAGTTACCCTGTTTATCTATAATCATGTTGACCATTGAGCAGCTGATTTGCCTTAAAATTTAGCATTTAACCAATTCTGCATTTATTCTGATTCTATATCTTAAAGGATCATAATCTTACAGGAGAGTTGGCAGATTGATGGCGGCAAGACCACACACTTGTTAGGTGAACCCTGACTCACACACAGGTTCATCTGATAAGAACCTAGATGATATGTGTCTCTATGGCCCCAAATTGTTTGAATCCCCACTGCTGAAAATGAGCTTTTTGTGTAGTATTTAGGGACTTCCTCAATCTTTCTCTAGACGTCTTTTCTGGCTTCTCTTCTCCCATTTCTCTCTCTACCATGAATTCTATATTTCAGCTCCATCATATACTAGGATTTTCCTGACTATATCCACTTTTTCTAGCTCCCATACCTTTCTTACACTGTTCCCTCCATTCTTTCCCCTGCTCTACCTTTTCCAGTCTCCTTTTCCTATCTATGCCTGTTAAATTCCTACCCATCTTTTAAAGTCTAGTGCACATCACTTCCATAAATTCTTTCTTGTCACACCCCCATTCTAATTAATTTCTCTTTTCTCTGGGCCCCCTAAGCATTTTGTTCCCATCTCTATTTTGTCTTATAATGTAACTTGGTGCCCCAACCCCATCCTCAGCAAGAGATTGTGTTAAATTCATTTTAAAATCCACATTACCTATACAAAGTTTTTTATATACTAGTATCGAGTAAACATGTGCTCAATTGTTGGTGTATTCCCCCAATTAATTTAGAATAACTAAGCCAAAAATATTTTTAAAAAGAGATTTTCTTTGTAAGCTTTGTAACTTTAATATGCCAATTTCTAAATTTATTTAATATCTTTGTCTTTTACCTGCATTCTTACTAGCACTTTTTTTCTTCTTCTCATTGACACTTTAGCTAGGACCAAAAGTCTCTGCTTGTCCTTCCTTCCATAGCAGTGTCCTAAGGGCTTCCTTTTTTTTTTTTTTTTTTTTTTGCTATTATTAATGTACAGTTACATGAGCAATATTATGGTTACTAGACTCCCCGTATTATCAAGTACCCACCACATAACCCATTACAGTCACTGTCCATCAGCATAGTAAGATGCTATAGAATCACTACTTGTCTTCTCTGTGTTATACTGCCTTCCCCGTATCCCCTGCCCCCCACTAGATTATGTGTGCTAATGGTAATAAACCCTTTTGCTCCCTTATCCCTCCCTTCCCACCCATCCTCCCCAATCCCTTTCCCTTTGGTAACTGTTAGTCCATTCTTGGGTTCTGTGAGTCTGCTGCTGTTTTGTTCCTTCAGTTTTTTCTTTGTTCTTATACTTTGTTGTAAATAGTGCTGCAGTAAACATAGGGGTGCATATGTCTTTTTCAAACTGGGCTGCTGCATTCTTAGGGTAAATTCCTAGGTCAAATGGTATTTCTATTTTGAGTTTTTTGAGGAACCTCCATACTGCTTTCCACAATGGTTGTACTAATTTACATTCCCACCAGCAGTGTAGGAGGGTTCCCCTTTCTCCACATCCTCGCCAACATTTGTTGTTGTTTGTGTTTTGGATGTTGGCCATCCTCACTGGTGTGAGGTGATATCTCATTGTGGTTTTAATTTGCATTTGTCTGATGATTAGCAATCTTTCATGTGCCTGTTGGCCATCTGAATTTCTTCTTTGGAGAAGTATCTGTTCAGCTCTTCTGCCCATTTTTTAATTGGCTTATTTGCTTTTTGTTTGTTGAGGTGTGTGAGCTCTTTATATAATTTGGATGTCAACCCCTTATCGGATGTCATTTATGAATATATTCTCCCATACTGTAGGATGCCTTTTTGTTCTACTGACGGTGTCCTTTGCTGTACAGAAGCTTTTTAGTTTGAAATAGTCCCACTTGTTCATTTTTGCTTTTGTTTCCCTTGCCCGGGGAAATATATTCATGAAGAAGTCACTCATCTTTATGTCCAAGAGATTTTTGCCTATATTTTTTTCTAAGAGTTTTATGGTTTCATGACTTACATTCAGGTCTTTGATCCATTTTGACTTTACTTTTGTGTATGGAGTTAGACAGTAATCCAGTTTCATTCTCTTACATGTAGCTGTCCAGTTTTGCCAACACCAGCTGTTGAAGAGGCTGTCATTTTCCCATTGTATATCCATGGCTGGCTCCTTTATCATATATTAATTGACCATATATGCTTGGGTTTATATCTGGGCTCTCTAGTCTGTTCCATTGGTCTATGGGTCTGTTCTTGTGCCAGTACCAAATTGTCTTGATTACTGTGGCTTTGTAGTAGAGTTTGAAGTCAGGGAGCGTAATTCCCCCCACTTTATTCTTCCTTCTCAGAATAGCTTTGGCTATTTGGGGTCTTTTGTGGTTATATATGAATTTTAGAACTATTTGCTCTAGTTCATTTGAAGAAGGTATTTTGATAGGGATTGCATTGAAACTGTAGATTGCTTTAGGCAGGATGGTCATTCTGACAATATTAATTCTTCCTATCCATGAGCATGGGATGTGTTTCCATTTATTGGTATCTTCTTTAATTTCTCTCATGAGTGTCTTGTAGTTTTCAGAGTATAAGTCTTTCACTTCCTTAGTTAAGTTTATTCCTAGGTATTTTATTCTTTTTGATGCTATCTTTCTGCTAGTTCACCATTACTAAGAGCTTCTTACATTCTTTTCCCATTGCCATTTTACTATCTCAAGTTAATTCTTGAAAATGATGAGATGACCAGTTGCCTGAGTACCTAAGTTAGTTCTGTGGGTTAATCATTGCCTTCTGTAAGTCTCCCTTACTTTGGCCACTGTATTTCTGGAGAGGAAGTAGGATGAAAAATACACAGTTTTCTTTGCCAGTCGAGGAAAGTATACCTTAAACATTAACATGCTTTGTAAAAAATTTTTGTGGCAAAAAAGAAAAATGAGCAAGTGACATTATTGCCCTGGCGTTTGTTTTCTCTCAAGTAAGTCTAATTTCATTAGACTTGGTGCAGGAGAAGCCTACACCTAGCTCTTTAGGCATGTTATCTTGGCAATGAAAAATTTGTTTTGTTTTGAATGAAAGTAGAAATCCCCTGGATTTTCAGAACTTAGAACAAAAGGTAAAGCCAAACTCTAAACAGACAACTTTTCCATAGCTTGTTAATATTCAAACCATCATTTGTCCTTGATCTAATGACTGACAGTTGGGAGATTTTGTTAAAGTCTTCGATTTGGTGCTCTGATCATGTCTTAAACTTTTTGTTTTCTTAGAATAATAATTGGCATTGGTTTTCACATAGATTATGAGCTAAGGATTGTGACTTGTAAATGAAATAGGATAAATCAGTTGGTCTCCTCTACCTCATTTGTGTTACAGACTAAATTCTTGGGTTGTCATGTGTGTGCTGGATTAAGTCTAACGTTAATCTGTTCTCTTGTTGTATATTGTAATCTGTAATTGTATATTAATAGTAGCAAAAATAAATAAACAAATATATATATATATACATACATACATATAGCTCTGGGTTCTGTTGTTTTTAGCTTGCTTGAAGTGGTACTTTGGTAGAGTGAAAAGACCACCAGAATAAGAATCAAGAGCTTAAGAGTTCTGGTTCTAGGTCCTTGGAACTCTCATCCAGTTAACTGTGTGACTTTAAGCACTCTGAACCTCTTGTCTCACACATAGCATGGGCAAAACAGACTGTGCTGTAGCCATACAGGGAGGTACTATGGAGCAGTTAAAAAGAATGAACTAAGGGTAACTGTGACATTATGGATGAACATTAGAATCCCTGTGCTAAGCAAAAGAATTTAGGCACAAAAGAATATGTACAGTTGATTCCATTTTTGTGAAGTGCTAGACAAAACTATTGTGAAAAATCAGAACAGTAATTGTCTTGGAGGAGATGGGGATTGACTGAAAAATGGGGAAAACCTGGTGATAGGATTAAAGATGGCGGCGTGAGAGGTGAGACAGAGGCTTCCTCCTAAAACTGCATATAATATGAAAATAAAGCTACTACAACTACTCTTGAAAGAGCAACGGGAAAGAGGACTACAACAAACTGCATACACCCGGAGACAAGAGCAGCCCTCACAGAAAACAGTAATGTACTAAAGCTGTGGTCCTGCAGGATCCAAGCCCTTCTCCCACCCCAGCTCACCGGCAGGAGGAACAGGAACAGAGAGGGAGTGGAGAACTGGGACTGCTGAATACCTAACTCTGGAGATGTACTCTGGGAGCACAAACCTACATTTCATAGTGCTTGCATGATACTCTTGTAATTAGGAGCTTGGAAAGCTAAGACAGGCAGAATTCCTGGAGAGACTAAGATTCCAGCTGCTTGTGAAATCAGGGATCCATACCCAGCTGCTCTGGGACAAAAGAAAGGCAGGCAGTCTGAGAGACTTCCTAACAAAGAGGACCTTAGCAAGAGGCCTGCTAAGGGGGCAAGGACTGCACAGAGCTTACTGCTCAGGAGAAAGGACAGGTAGACAAAATTGTCCAGGTGTACTCTGCCCAGCAGATTGGCCAGCCCCACCGGGCTTGCAAACCTGGAAACCCTTCCCTGGTGTTAGGCCAGCCAGAGGGAAGATCTGTCTACAGCAACTAAAAAGGCAAAGCACAGAGGCTTATACCTGTGTGCTCAGCCCACTGGTTCAGACAGTGGAGACAGGCATAGCAGCCAGGAACCAGGAAACAGCCCTTTCCTCCCCCGAGGCACCAATACCACTCCCCTAAAATCCCTGACATTGCTTCAGGGGCTGAGCAGCTACAGAGAGTAGAGCTTCTGGGCACTAGAGGGCTCCATACCCAAATAATGAAACGCCAAAGGAACCTGGTCCAGAGTAAAATTATGAATACAACTCCTGAGAAAGATTTAAATGATATGGATCTTATGACTCTCCCTAAAAGGGAGTTCAAAATAAAACTCATTAACATGCTCATGGAGGTACGGAAAGATATTCAAGAACTCAGGAATGAATTCCTGTTGGAGATCCAATCCTTGAAGAACACAATGGACGGTATTAAAAGCAGATTGGATACGGTGGAGGAGACGATAAATGAAATAGAAACTAGAGAAGAGGAAATCAAAGAAGCTGAGGTACTGAGAGAAAAAAGGATCTCTAAGAATGAAAGAATATTGAGAGAACTGTGTGACCAATCCAAACGGAACAATATTTGCATTATAGGAGTACCAGAGGAAGAAGAGAGAGAAAAAAGGATAGAAAGTGTCTTTGAAGAAATAATTGCTGAAAACTTTCCCACACTGGGGAAGGAAATAGTCTCGCAGCCAAGGAAACCCACAGAACTCTCAACACAAGGGACCCAAGGAAGACAACACCAAGACACATAATAATTAAGATGGCAAAGGTCAAAGATAAAGACAGAGTATTAAAGGCAGCTAGAGAGAGAAAAAAGATCACCTACAAAGGAAAACCCATCAGACTGTCATCAGACTTCTCAACAGAAACCTTACAGGACAGAAGAGAATGGCATGATATATTTAATGTAATGAAACAGAAGGACCTCGAACCAAGAATATTGTATCCAGCACAATTATCATTTAAATATGACGGAGGGATTAAACAATTTCCAGACAAAGGAAAGTTGAAAGAGTTTGCCTCTCATAAACCACCACTACAGGATATCTTAAACGGACTACTCTAGAGGGAAATACCCTTACGGCCAAAAAGATGTCACCAGAGAAAATAAAATCATAGCAAAGAAAGCAGACCATCCAAATACTAACTAAAAGCAAAGAATAAAACACCCAATATATAAAGAATGGAGGAGGAAGAATAGGAAGGGAGAAATAAAGAAACATCCGACAGTGTTCACAATCACTTAACAAGAAAGTTAAGTTAGATTGTTAGATAGTAAAGAAGCAACCCTTGAACCTTTGGTAACCATGAATCTAAAGCCAGCAATGGCAATAAGTACATATCTATCAATAATCACCCTAAATGTAAATGGACTGAATGCACCAATCAAAAGACACAGAGTAACAGAGTGGATAAAAAAGCAAGACCCATCTATATGCTGCTTACAAGAGACTCACCTCAAACCCAAAGATATACACAGACTAAAAGTGAAGGGATGGAAAAAGATATTTCATGCAAACAACAAAGAGAAAAAAGCAGGTGTTGCAGTACTTGTATCAGACAAAATAGACTTCAAAAAGAAGAAAGTAGCAAGAGATAAAGAAGGACATTACATAATGATAAAGGGGTCAGTCCAACAAGAAGATATAACCATTATAAACATATATGCACCCAACACAGGAGCGCCAACATATGTGAAACAAATACTAACAGAATTGAAGGAGGAAATAGACAACAATGCATTCATTTTAGGAGACTTCAACACACCTCTCACTCCAAAGGATACATCAACCAGACAGAGAATAAGTAAAGACACAGAGGGACTGAACAACACACTAGAACAGATGGACCTAACAGATATCTACAGGACTCTACACCCAAAAGCAACAGGATATACATTCTTCTCAAGTGCACATGGAACATTTTCCAGAATAGACCACAT